>JAUTXW010000613.1:1440000-2040000 GCA_030620095.1 Kuschelorhynchus macadamiae | reverse complement strand
ATATGAAGATATTTTTATTAACGAACTTTTATCGAGACATAAAGATTTGAAATCCAAAAATTCGTTATACTTCATTTCCCGAATTTCGTAAGGTTCTGGATTTTTCCTAGCATTTCTTAGAATAGTTGGCCACTCTGAGGGAGCCTGCACTGTTATACCTTTAATATAATTTTCAATGGTGGCATGCATTGAGTCTGCAGGCATATAAGTGTGACCAACGATTAAAAATGTTAAACGTATTTCATTAATACACTGAGACTGGTCTAAGAAATGTCTTAACATTGCTAATATGTATTTGTTCTTGTTTTGGCCGCCACAGTTGTCACGATATAAAGAAACTATGGTAAATTTTCCTTCTTCGTCAATTCTCTTGAGATAAAGAAATAAATTTGTGGCGATCTCGTTAGGACCTCGTTTACCGTCCTTTTCTCCCCACAAATAACAAATGCCCCTCCGAGTTCCAGATTCATAGGTGGTAAAATTGTAGACTGCGTACTTCCGCGAAAAGCCAATCAGCATCGAATCCCCTTGAGGGGTAGCTAACACTTTTTGTAAGTCGAAACTAACGACTAATGTATCGTGTTTAGCAGAGTCTGATTGTTCCCCAAGAAACAATTTCTTGGCCCCTTCTTTTTCCAAAATATGGTTATTATAAGCATCAGTATCTTCTTCAATTTTATTTGGACCCAGATTATTAAACCTCTCACACTTGATGCATTTGTCCTTACGAGGCATATGAATTCCTAAATTATACATCTTTTTAATCGTTTTTAAAAAACAGGAACGTTTAAGAGTAGGATATGGCAAATCTGGAGGATAACAATCTATGTATTTTTTATATAGGTTATTGAAACTTTTTACATCCGCTGGTAGGTATTTTTTGCTTGTAGAACCTCTGCAATAGTGGCTAGGAACAGCAGGTAAAGACTCCACAAAAGTCCTTAAATAATTCAATTGCTGTTCTGTTGACTTATTGTGTGGTTTGGAGAAACCTCTCATGCCCGGGTTTGAAAATTTTTTTAAATCCTTCTTGTTTATCACGAACCGTATCACCCTCTGAGATATGTTCAACGTCCTTAGTAAAAATTGCTGACAAACAGGAAGTCTACCGTTATCTTTACTTAAAAAATATTGATTCGTCATTTTCCTATTCACCTCCCCTTTTGATTTTCGTCTTCTTTTAACATCATGGACTGAAATACATTCACTCAGAAACTTTTTCTGTTTCTCGTTGCATTCTAGTCCCCAAAAAAAATTGAATAACTTAAATCTATTTTCCTCACTAAATGTATTGCACTTATTGTAACAAGATTTTTTCGTGAAACAAGGATTTGTAAGCATCTTTTTCTTTGGTATTAGGTTTCCTTTGGTGTTCAAATATTCCAAGCCAGAATTTCTTTTTAAAATGCGTTCTTTTTTTTAGTTATTTTCCTAAGCGGTCTGGGCGTAACCTTGCAGTCATTCTCGGATAGGACGTCGGCTTGTCGATTAGTTCGGGTAGAACTACCTGGTCGGGTTTCTGGCATATTCTCCCTGTCACTGTCTTCTATTTCTTCGTCACTGCTTTGTTCTGTATCAGCTAGTGGACTGTATGATGGATCCGAATTTGTGTGATCTGCCTCTATCATAATCTCTTCTTCACCTACTTTGGAATTTGCCTCAGAATTTGCAATATCGTTATGCATATTAAGAGAAATGTTCGAAATTTCTGTGGCATTTTCCGCATCAAATAAATAATTTTCTAGAACAGTGAAGCTCACATCCGGTGTTTTATCATATAAAATAATATCATGTTGTAGAGCAACATCCAAGCTATTTGAACATGACAGACTTGGCTCATTGGCAGTAGGGTCAGTAGATTGGTCACAAGGTTGCCCAACAATATCACATTGAGTAGCTGAAGGCTCAGGGCATAACAAATTGAAAATTTTGCGCGATCGAGAATTCATCTGAAATAAAAACAATTATTTTATGGACCATCATTCCACATGGGTATCCTAGGTACCCAATATTTACTCAAATAAGGTTTTTATTCCTATAAAACATGTAAATTTTGAAAGAAAAGCATACCCAAAAGTTCATTTCGTTAGAACCTTATTTTATTTAGAAACTTTTATTAATGACGTAAACGCCACTCGAAAGAACAGCACGTTAAACCGGAGATATCAAGCATATTAAAGTTTTGGATCTTGAATAATGCTGTAATATTGAATAGAAAGGTACAGAATTGCTTTGACGAGCAACAAGTAAATCACATGTTCGAAAAAAACTGCACATAAATTTCCCGTTTAAAAACCGTTACACTATGGCGTTTACGACAAATACAATTACCAATCACTGTTTTGGCGTAAACGCCAAAAATAGAATAACGGCCAAATTAGTGGCTAGTACCTTCAAAATATACAATCTAAATGCTAAAATTATAAGGTATTTAATAATAAGACAATTAAAAAGTAATAAATAATTTTTAACTTACCTTCTACGGCTCTTCTATAAAGAGGGACCCACAGTATCAGTCCCGTACAAATCTTACGGGCCAACTGGCGTTTACGTCAACCACTAGTAGTGCCTTCAAATAGGTTATTTGGCAGTGGCTTTTACTACGGCACAAGGAACTTAAAAATTATTTTGTAGCTTACCGGTAATTTTTTTATGCAACACAAAATACACCAAAATACGCGGAAAAATGAGCTCTTTATGACGCAATAGAAAACGCATTTTTGAACTTTTTGGCGCTTACGTCTCTCTGGCTTCCACAGGTCGATATGTTTGGGATCATAATAATTCATAATCTTCCTAAAAATGAAAATAGGGATAAAAATAGACTTAACTACCCCATGTTCTAATAATTAATATATAGCTGAATATTTCTAAATGGAATGGAGACCCATAGGAATCCTCACTTAGAGGTCAAGTAACCTATGAAAATGTACAGCAGGTGCTAGACATGAAAGGATATGAACAATAGGCTGCAGGGTGCTCATGACGCGGCCATCGGTGGTAAAAATAGCAAATGTACAAGAAGAACCACGATCTCTAGAAAACCATAGAACGCTAAGTGCCCTACATGCATCCTTGTGCCCTAGATGAACCAAATTTTCATAATGAATAAAAAAATGATTATTTTAACATTGCAGTAAATTACTGAGGATTTATTGTGAACATGGTGACAAATTGGATTCTACTCTAATAAAGGATCTTTGCGGACTCTACAATAAAAAACTAATTTTTTCTAGAGTCCACTATCCACAAGAGTTCTTTAAAATGATTTCATGCAATACTACTTACCCTCCCTAAAAGTCACATGAACATTTATTTGATATTCTTTTGTTTGCAGTAATCTGTTACAATATCAAAAATAAAACGCATTCCTTTACACCATATAAACTTATTTTTGTCATACTTCCAAGCGACTTCCAGAGTCATTATACAACTTAAAAGTCATGAAATCAAAATATGTTTGATATTTAAGCAAGTGTATCGAATATTGCTACAAAGGCTCACGAAATAAAACAAAAGCAAAAAGAGAAAAAAACTAGAATTCCTGAATAATATATATCCGAAAACACACACACACATATATATATATATATATATATATATATATATATATATATATATATATATATATATATATATATATATATATATATATATATATGAACCACAGTTAACAAAATTATTTGAACGGCTCTTTTGCAATAATTAAAGTTTTCAGAATATTCTAACCTTCACAATCATCAAACAAATCAATTTTGATATATTGAAGCCGTACAATCAACAGCCCCGTTTTTCACAGGCTCTTCGGGTTCCTATCAGCCGTGACCCTCCAACTGGTCATTGTGTTAAAAAACAGCACAATAGGACAAAATGGGTATTTAGAGAATCTATTCCTAATAGCTAACAACTACGTTAAAACGCACATTAGCGTTTTAAAATAACTTTTTAATTCCGTAAACCAAATACAAAGAAATAATTGACGCCACTAAACCATACATATATAGATCAGAGCATGGTATACTTAATGGAATATATAGAAAAATTAACAGTTATTGAAAAACAATTTTTCGTTACTTAAAAATTAATTAATTTAAAAGTCGCAAACCGACGAGCAAACTTTTGAACAATGTGTTAAAGAAATCCTAAAATTCTTAAATTGCATATCAGGCGCAATAAAGTTATACGAAGAACAGATTCTAAACGTTGGTTTGTGTGCATATCTATTGTAAATTTATGCTTTTTGCAAGTTTTTTGATATGCTGGATGAAGTTCCATTGACTCCTTTAAAAATATTTCATACCTCAATTATTACCCCACTAGGTCTGATTACTCCATTCGTCAAGATCTTTAGTTAAAAATAATTGCAAATTTTGAAATTAAAGACCATGGAAAGTGAAAAGCTGCCCTGGAATGAGATTCAAACCCACAACTTCTGTCATACCGGGACATTGCTCTAACCAATTAATCCTACTCGAGGGCAGATATTTTCTGCTATAGGTCCAAATGTATACCAATTATCATTTGTACACTATAACAAATTTGAGTAATCGAACACGTATTGGTGCTGAATTTTTATTATACCTATCGCTTAGGAACCTGGAGAACTGCTAACAATATACCTACACCAAAATCTGCTCTGATATCCTTCCATACTCCAGAGTTAGGAACGTCATCTGGGTAGCCCAGCTACCAGGGCAACTCACTAGGCTGTCAACTTCTGCTGTCAGACTTCTCTTTTTATTTTAGATTCGGGATAAAAGCAACTTAATATTGATACCCTGTTATACTGGGAGAAAATGATTTGGATTTTACCCTGGGTAGAGGCTTCGTTCCTATACAGTCTCAAAATTTTAGGTGTTTGAGTTGATAAGCAAAACTAAATTCTGATCCTAACCAAATATTTATCTAAAAACTCATATTGTCAAAAATACTATTCAAAAAGAAAAAAAATCCTATATATTCTGAAAGTCCATGTGTTTATAAATTTTGAATAAAAAAAGTTTGCAAAATATGACCAATTTTATATACCAGCATACCATCATTGTCAACAATTGTGCTTTTTTTCAAAATTGACATTCAGAGAGTTTCCAATTTTACTATGTTTTTGTTATAATAGGAATGCTTGTTACATAGAGTAATTTATTACTAGGTGTGTGTAGTTTGAGAATTAAATAAAAAAAACATGCATCTGTTATAGTGTATCACGAATTTTATACACTTGTTTGAATTATTTATAAAAGTGTTTTTCTTTTATAAGGTAATGCTCACGGTATCAACTATTTTATAAGTTTAAAAATTATGCCCTATCTATATATTTAGGAGATTTTATTTTACAGTACTCCCTAGTCCAACGAATAGGCTTCTTTTTACTCCAATAATAAATTTTTTTCTGCGAAGCTCATCTTCTGAAACTTTGGTAAAAGCATTTTCATGATAAGTGTCTATTACTTCCCACTCTCTCTCAACATTCTTGATTTTATTCTTAACGAACAAAGTAGGTAGCAATAATTTTACCATATAGCAGAGCCGTATACAGGCCGAGCGAGCTCAGGTAGATTATTGAGTATTCAGGTCTGGACGAATCAAGGGGTTGAGCAACTACCTCACTGATTCATGAAATATCATATCAATCCTGTTATTTTTCTGATTATTAGAGCCATTCAAAAAACGTTCTAGTTTCTTTTAAATGACTTTGTAATCATATTCCTTTGATCTGCTCTACCCATTATTATGAAATTATATATAACGAGGGATATGTAAAGGCAAAAAACTTTTTTTCTCACAGGAATTCTTGTGAGAAAAAAGTTTTTTGTCTTCACATATCCCTCGTTATATATAATAAGGACTCACATTATGGGTGAACCATTAGCTATAAAATTAAGTGTATTTGCCTGTTCATAATTTTCTATTTTAAGACTGATTTCCTTTTTGGCCACGACTACAATAATTTATTTACTTTTCGTAAATATTCAAATACAAGTGTACATCATCACACTATCAACAAGTAAAAAATTCATTTTTTTTTAATACCATTAAGTTTACTATTGTACAGGGTGTCCCATTTTCGTAGGTTTTACGGGGTTTCCAGCTTATGAGTAGAGATAGAGAGATGCGGTTTTCGCGACACCGTGCTACTTTTCGATGAAACTAAAGAGGCCGCAAACAGATTTGCCCTAACCATTTTAGTTTCCGTACTACAGGGTGATTTCGAAAATTTGTCATTTTCGGACACCCCCTGTAACTCAGCTATCGTAAAATATATTTAAAATGTTTCAACTGGTATTTATAGATTTTTTCACGTAGAATTCAGTGGCGTACTCGGATTTTTGCTGAGAGTCATAGTTTTTGACATATTGGCATAACCTACTATTTTTTAAATGGGACACCCTATATATTATTTTTTCATCTTATTCTTCGTGTCGAGAGCTTTTCAAAAACATACCATACGTCATATTTATTTTCATAAATAACATGAAAAAATGCATTTTTTTTTAAACGGATTTATGGCATAGCAGATCAATCGAAATAAGAGAAGGTGGCTGTGGAGCCATGGAAAAAGTTAACAAATATTTATTAACGAAATAACAAAGTAACAGCATCAGAAAAAATTAGGAAGTAGGTAAAAGGTAATAATTATAATTTCATTAAAACTACAAATATTGTTCAAATTGTAGACCATTATGTGTCCTACAAGTGTGACAAACTTTAAAAATTCTTTTTAATGCATTTTCTATTGTAAATGATTGTCTTTGTAACTCTGCAAAAGCGTTTTCGGTGGCCATTCTTAGTTGTTCTAAGTTTTCGTATCGCCTTACATAAACCTTGTTTTCTAAATAACCCCACGAAAAGAAATCTAAAACTGAGAGGTCAGGGGATCGTGGTGGCCATCGAACAGGTCCGTGTGTTCCTATCCATCTTCCAGGAAAATGGTCGTTAAGCCAGTTTTGACTTATTCTCGCATTGTGGGCTGGAGCTCCGTCTTGCTGGAAATAAATCCTATTTAGTTGAGCCAAGGGAACATCATCCAAAATTCCTAATGCGTCTTCTAGGATTTGCACGTAACCAATCGAATTCAGATTTCCTTCATATATTTGGTAAACTATTTTTCGGTTGAAAATAAAACAGGAGACATTGAATCCAAATCTGCCCTGACGCTCCCTAGGAAAAATAACATGGTTGTTTTCTTGACTCCAAAATCGCGTGTTGTGTCTATTTAAAATCCCTGAACTAGTAAAATGTGCCTCGTCTGACCAAATAATCTTTTTTTCAAAATCGATATCTTCTGCCTTCATATTTATAAACCAATTGCAGAACTTCAATCTGCGCTCTGCATCACCAGGATGCAGATGATGCACAAGTTTGTATTTATAGGGTTTGAATTTGTGCTTTTTCAAAATTTTCTGCACTTTGGTTTTCGGTACACCCGCCTCTTCGTCTAATTTCCTACAAGATGTTTCAGGAGCTGTCTGAACGAGGGCTAAAACGTTGACCTCAGATTCTTCGTTGTCTTTATTGTAAGTTCGCGATCGAGGCTTGTTAAAAGATCCATATTGGCAAAGATTATTTTTAATTTTTTGAAAAATTCTTTTTTCTGGTTGTCTTCTCTCGGGATATCTAAGATAAAATAAAGCGAACCAATAAAGTCAAAATGCAGGAAGATAAAAAAGAACTAACCTGTTCAGATAAAGCTCTGCCGCCTGATCTGCATCTTCATTAGACAATATAAAACACGCGTTCATATCATATTTCTCAAAATATTCAAATTTTTGATTCTGAGCCATATTAAAAACAATAATTATAATAGACGTCAAGAAAAATTTAAACGCAATAATGCCAAAAATGACAGCAGTAATGGCTGCCTGATCATATTTTTGTTGGCGTTGCCATGGCTACCACAGCCACCTTCTCTTATTTCGATTGATCTGCTATGCCATAAATCCGTTTAAAGAAAAATGCATTTTTTCATGTTATTTATGAAAATAAATATGACTTATGGTATGTTTTTGAAAAGCTCTCGACACGAAGAATAAGATGAAAAAATAATATATAGGGTCTCCCATTTAAAAAATAGTAGGTTATGCCAATATGTCAAAAACTATGACTCTCAGCAAAAATCTGAGTATGCCACTGAATTCTACGTGAAAAAATCTATAAATACCAGTTGAAACATTTTAAATATATTTTACGATAGCTGAGTTACAGGGGGTGTCCGAAAATGACAAATTTTCAAAATCACCCTGTAGCACGGAAACTAAAATGGTTAGGGCAAATCTGTTTGCGGCCTCTTTAGTTTCATCGAAAAGTAGCACGGTGTCGCGAAAACCGCATCTCTCTATCTCTACTCATAAGCTGGAAACCCCGTAAAACCTACGAAAATGGGACACCCTGTACACCTAAAAAACGAATATAGTAAAAAGAGGGACATTTTTAAAATCTAAATGAAAACACATACAAAAAAATAGTTAAACTTACCATTAATAAATTTTGTACTACACGCTTTCAGGTTTCTTAATATTGATGGCATTCGATTATTGCTTTTAATACCCGCCTGCTGTCCACCTTTCTGGCCTCCTTGGAATCTTATTTAAGTTAGCCAAATACAGGGTAACTCAGGACATTGGAAAAAACAGTAGAAGCTCACTTTGTTTATATTTCAGTCCGTTCCCCAACAAACTAGTAAATACGTTATAAGCATTTTGCGCGTAATCAGTTTTTTTGCTCCATCCTAACAACGTCATACGGTGTTAGTAGGATAAAAGGAAGCTATTTTTATAAACCAATAAACTGAAAATGACAGGTCTATATATAATTAAAATATTTGCTTATTTTAGACAGCAATAATCGAACATTGGGTCATAAACCGTTCCAACGTGTAGCAAACCAATACAAATAAATAAAAGTAGTGGTTTTAACAAGCGTTGTACATTGTTTCAAATTATTGATGATATTTCAATAGGCATACATATTAGGCTGCTTCTATAAACTGCCGCCGACCAGTTGTTACGCACGAAACAATACTGGAAATATAGCATTGGAAAATTTTGGCACAAATTGTTTGGTAAATAAATTTTCTAACCACAGCAAGTGAGGTTAATAAATAAATGTTCGTTTAATTTACACTATATTAAATATATAAAATAACTAATTTGATCCGTGCAATTGGTTTTACATACAAATCGAAATTGAAAAATTAGCCTCAATAACTTATAATTATAACAAATCTTATGGTAATAAAAATCTTAATAAAATAAAAATAAAAAACATCTCAGGTAATACAAATTATTTTTTACTGTGCTCTTCTGGTGCCCAAATAAAGTAAATTATTTCTTTGGGCTACTTGAGACCTATTTATCGGTATCGCATACTTTCACGAGTGGGCCCACGACGGCGACGGGGTGCATATTGCATTCAGTATAAGCTCCGGAATCATTTTTGCACAATACGGTTTATAATCTGACCAATGGTCAAAAATTAGGAATTTAAAATTTTTTCTACATACAAATTTGGCAAATTAAACAAAACAAACTTGTTGGCCGTTAATATTTAGGTAATTTTATTAACAGCCAAGGCCTAGACTGAAATTTATTTAAAGCAATCTTCCAATAGAATAGTTTTCGAATTCTGAGAAATTCATAATATTTACCGTACTATTGGACCAAAGTGTTTAATTAAATTATGTATTGCTAGCTAAGACTTATGGACCTTTTGACTATTCTAAAATGATCCAGACACGATAGCGTAAAGACGATATCCTAAAGACGAAAAAGCCCTGGATCGAAAAGCATTATGAATCACAAATCGTTCGTTTTTTTAACCACTCATTTCAAGTAAGTATATAAACATATAAATAAAACTGTTATTGTTTTATTAATATTATAATTTTGTTATAAATAATATTTTTGATAATCTTGACCTCCTGTTCATGTTGCGTCAAACAGTTATTCAAGTTTAAGTTATATTTATATAAACTGTTTTAAAAATTGTAGTCTTTTATAATAATAATTAATAATCATTATACAAGAATATTTTTAATATGTTTGCTATTTATTTTTAGTCTACACAGATGTAGAGAGTGAACAGAAAATACGTAAATAATATTTAGATGGTTAATTCTAACACCTCAAAATAGTAATTACAATAATAAGTAGGTAGTTCTGTAATGATATCAAAAGATCTTCGATTAGCAAAAAAAAATAAAAATACAATATAAAGGAACTCTCATACTTATGGAGAGTGGAGAATGGCTCTCGATGAATGTTTTAAATGTTTTAATATAAATCAGTTCTTAACTTCCTAATCAAAGTGTGCCAGTGCCACAACTTGATTTTATGACCGGGTTAGAGATGCAGAGTGTCAATTTTTTCTATTTTAGCGACCCGGTCCAAATTTTGACCCTAGTTTTACCAATAAACCATTTATGGCAGAATTATATATGCTCAGTTTTAGGTTATTATTTAGTCTTTTGTTAGATATAAAAAAAGCTTTTCAGCAGTTATTGTATTTTTGGTAAGTATACAATGCTTAAATTAAGAAATCCAAACATCTTTAAGTTCTGCATATTTAGTAGACAAACTGTGAGAGCTTTTTAAATTTTGGATGTGTTGCAGACCAAGGTAGGTAGGTTAGAAAATGGTAGTGAGTAAAATAGATATGGTAATCAACAACACTGGTGGTCTCCAATAGTCTAGCACAACTGAGGAAGCTGTTAATTAGGAATGAACTCATTATGTAAATATATACTTACGCTAGTCATCATTTTACAAATATATTATTTTAATATATATTGATAGATAATACTAGAATATAATACACAATGAGTAATAAATAAGTAAATGTAATGTTAAATTTTAAATTACTACATAGTACAGAGACTTTACTTACTAAACACAACACGTTCAAGAATTACGGTTTTTAGAGCAGTTCAAAGGAACTTTTTTACTTATAGCTGTTAATTTTTTGTTGACTTGAGAATCCTATATCGTTTTATAACCTCTTATAAAATATTTTTTTTTGTAAACATGATGAATAAAGATAAAAATATAGGTTTTGCTTATTATTATATTTTTTAGCAATATATTTTTCCGAAAAACGATCAGAAATTTTGTCATTTTCGATTAAATTTTTGAAAGAAAACTGAATATTCCTTTTCAACTACTGTAATATTACTTCTTTAAAGTTATTTGTATACTAAAGAAAATTTTTAAATGTGTTCAGATTATTTGTTGCGTTTAGATTGATAAATAAAAATCTTTTTTGGCTTTTTCGCAACTAAAAAAAATATTTATCTTTAAATTAATTGAAAAAAATATTTAATAAAATTACATATCTCAACATGTAAACTAGTCTGTCTACGGAATGTTTCGATACATAACATAAACAATATTATTAAAGTAAGAATAAAAAATTATAATTAATATAATTTCTGATGTATACTTAAATAATATTGTTTATATTATATATCGAAACATTCCGTAGTCAGACTAGTGTACATGTTGAGTAATTTTGTTAAATATTTGCTTCAATTAATTTAAAGTTAAATATTTTTATTCAGTTTCGAAAAAGCCAAAAAAGAGTTTTGTTTGTCAATTCTAAAAAATGTCAAGTTTTACATTACAATTCAATATGGCTCTGTCTCCATAGCTACAAAATAAAGATTTCATGGCATCTTTATTTGTAAATAACATTAATAACGCTTATTTCAAAATTTTAAGAAGTGAATTGTAATAATTTATGTCCTCACAACAATTTTTGAATTTTGGAAAAAAATAGTAAACTTCGTAGGAGAAGCCACATTCCTGGACTCCGTATTGCCCGTCTCGGCTTGCGCCTCGGCCGGCAATCTTTAAGGTCGTCCGGGAATGTTTAGCTTTTCCTACTAGGTATAACACGTACTATTATACTTTCATGGTGATAACAAATAATAATTATCATAAGCATTTGTACAAGAACGAAAAAGGTTATTTATTTCTAAAAAATAATGAAAATAAAAGTCTTAAAATCCAATGAAAATTACATTAAAACATCTTACTTTGCACAAGTAAATACTTATTGAAACAGATCGGATAAGGGATGTATTTGTTGTTATTCTATTGTACGGTTTTGTATTTTGCTTTTAAATACCGACTAAGATAGCTACATTTTTATATTAAACAAAAGGGATAAATAAGGATTTTTATTTATGAAAACATACACATGGACGCCACCAGAGAGCCCCACCGGGAATGCCATGTCATACACACTAAGATTAAGAAATATACGGTGTAAGTTAGTTGTTATCCTAATAGAAGGGCGACATTTTTTTTTTCATCAATTTATTTTCGATTGTTGTCTTGTTGCCCTAATATAATAGTGACGACCTTTTTTTTAGTCAAGGAAAATATTCATTCGCCCCTGCATCAACATGAACTATTTTAAAGTTTTTTGTACCCAACAAAACGTAATGTCTTATCGATATGCATGTAAACCTACAAGTGTTTAATATGGAATTACAATAGAGTTCTGTATTATTATAAAATATTAAACTACCCAACTTACACATTTGCGCCATCTTTCCACTACTATATGAGATGTACTATACGTTGAAATTTTAACGATTACTGTGTTTAAAGAGGTATTGTCAAAAGAGGTATTGGTCGGAGTTTTCTGTAATATTAAAATTTATTTGGTAGATATACCTACTTTCCTCGTATAGGTGGCTAACGAATATGTACATTTTCGAACTGCTTGAACTTAAAGTCAAATAAAATTGCAGTTTTTACTATTATGAAAGAATAAAATTCATCATGAAAACAATTCTTAATAGAATTTCTTTGTGGTATGTTTTTTTTTAAATGAATTAATTTATGCTTTAGACTATTTTTCTACATCGAAAGTATAAACCTGATATTAAATTATTGATTTAGAGTATCTATTTTAGAGCTTTTAAACATTTTTATATAGCATGTGCGTGGATTTAGGTAAGATACCTAATACGGAAAACTTTCCTATTATTGATTTTTCCAAAATCATTTGTTATCAGTCATCAGTTATCCTACGTAGGTAGTTTTGCTTATTAAAAAATAAGTGTGACTGCAAAAAATGCCATATAATATACATTTTGCGCAAAAAACACACAAAAGCAAGTAGGTAAAACAAACAAATTGTAAAATCTTTATTTTTTAAATAGCCAAATTGGAAAGCATATAAATGTGAGACAAAAAGTCATTTAAGTAAAGTTTTTTTGTACGTGGTGTACTTTTTAGGTAATTTAATGGTCAATAAGTCAAAAATTCCAAATGGCGCTTTCTTTGTATATTCACCAATAATTTTCTCAAATACTAAGTCTATCATCAAAAAACTTCTAAAAGCTTTTTGACTTGTATTTGCAGGCGTTTAATTTATACCTCTCGAAGTTGGTATTTCAACTTTTTTGATTTTGCAAACTTCTATTTTTGTATTTAGTTCGTACCTACCTTCGTTTTTAAAATGATATTTTATTTTCAATCAATCTTATTTTTTAGATTAGCAAAACTTCTTGTGAAGAATAGTTTTTTTGCCTAATATCACAAATAAAAAGTAGGGCTTGTTACCCAAATCTACGTACACAAAATCTATATATATAAAATACTAAGCCAAATTTTTGCAACAAGTTCGTCAGAAACTTTATATGATTTAAGTATACGATTTTTTTAAATGATCGTCTGGTGACACTATTTTTTGTATTGTAAATTTATACAGGGTATTTTAAAAAATCTGGTTACTGATTAATCACGATTTTGCTTAAATCGCTTGACGTAAAAAGCTGCATTTTGGCACACAGGTTAATAGCAGGATGTAGGAGTTCGATAAGCAGAGATTTTTCAAAACTCAAAATTGAATATTACAAAATTTTTGTATTTAAAAACGGTTGTTTTTTTTGGAAAAACGCTTAAACACATGTATTTTATTTGAATACCTTGCATATTTTAAAATGTCTTAAAAATTTATACAGGGTGTTTCTAAAAATTGGGCCACTGATTGATCATGATTCTGCTATAAACGCTTGCAGTAAAAAGCTGAATTTTGGCGTACACGTTGATTGTAGGATGTAGAGGTTGGAAAAGAAGGGATTTTTTAAAAATCAAATTTCAAGGAGATGAAACCGTCCCTTAAATATTGTTACGCTCCAAATTTTCTAGCTACTTTACTTGTATATTATTAAATTTTCTAGCTACTTTACTTGTATATTATTATTTTTTCTGGTCTTAAATCTTAGAACAAAAGCTGATGTCAATATTTTGAGTATATAACTTAATAACAGCAAAAATACATTTAAAAAGTAAACATTCTTCTTAGAGACCGACTGTTTTCTATTGTGAGCACCTATGGAAATCTGGAAATAAAGAAATAACTTCTTGATCGCTGAAATGATGATTGTAGTTACTATTTAAACTTTTAAGAAAACAAATTTAAATATTAAGTGAATAATAGCACTCCTAATTTTTTGATGCATCTTCTCCCAAATATTTAATATTTATGTATATATTTAAGTGCTTTTTTTGTGTTGATGTTGCGTTGCCCGATGATTGTTGTAATAAGAATGATTGGATGTGCTAATATCATTATCAACAATAATTTTGATGCACTCTGCATTAAATTTGGATTGAACTTCTAATATTTTCTAAAATATTGATTCACTTTCAATTAAACAATACTTAGAAAATACTTTTTTGTATCTATAGAAAAATAATAACAATAGTCCAAGTCACTGCAGATAGTGGAGTGGAAACCAGGTTTTATTTGTGTAGATGTGTTGTCTTGGGAACCATCTTAATTGTCCAAGTTATTTTTATCACCATTTGTAAATAATTACACCATAATTCTTAAACGAAATATGAATATATCCGACATATACAATTCTTCGGCTGTCTTTAGTTGTTCTGAGGGACTATACAAAATATTATACTCTGTATACAATTCAAGAATGAATAAGTTCTAGACTAGTAAAATTTAGGTCCTTTTTCACATTAGTTTTAATGTAAATTATGCATCAAATTATAATGGTAATGTTTACGGCACATGGAAATATTTAAAGCTTTTCTAGCACATATTTTTTAAAAATTTAAACAGGATGTTCCAAAAAATCGGAAATAATTTATAAATAAATTTCTCCTAAGCCCCTGTTGACAAGAATTAACAGAAAATGCAACAAAAAAACGTTGTTTATAAAGAGGTATTCCAATAAAACGATTTAAGTACCTCTTTCGTTATTGCCATACGCGAAAGAAGTCGGGGTACTCGCTAGTGTAAATGACCTTTTAGCGGCGTTTGCTAGACAGTATTGTATTGCTTATTCACCCATATATAAATAAAAATATATAAGAAACTTCAAATGGAACCCTTGAAAAGGTTTTGTGTGCGCAACCAGTTTATCGTATTTTTGTTAGTTCTGCAACAATCCACAGTCGTCGCTAGTTGCGCTTTTGGACGAGTTGACGTTTGACGCCAAACGGCCAGGTTTCGGTTTGATCGTAAACGTAAACAGTGCCAACAGTGGTTTTTGAATTTAACTTGAGTGTATGTGATTGTTATTTTGTTGACACAAATTTTGGTAATGTGAAAGAAATCTACAAATCTCACAGGGTATGTGATCTACATTTTTCTGAATATAATCGCATGCCAGAAATGAAAAGAGGTTTAAGAACAACCTCTCTTCCAACAGAAAGTTTACCTCATTTATTTCGTACTGGTAAGTTCATTCGTTTATATAAAATATCTATCTACTTATATAAAGCAGAAATGCCTAAATACTAATACAATTTGATTAAACGCGGTATTAAAACAAAAAGGTATTTTGAAAATCAAAGAAGCCAAGAACAGAATTTTCATGGTTCTAGTCCAGTTTTTCATACAGAAGATAGAAAGTTTTCCAGAATTCGTTTTGTCATTTATGTAGGATATCCAAACTTAATGCTTTTATTCAATTATACTGATTTAGAGGGCTTGAGGTTTCCAATATGAACTCATGTTTATAGGCTTGCCTTAGGGAACATATCAAATCAAGCAATAACAATACATGTAAATTATTTTTAGAAACTGATGTACCTAGTCCAACAAGCAACAAACCCAGTAGAAGTGCGAAAAACCACAACTAGAATGTAGTGTTACCCGAGAAAATAAGAGTTGTTGTAGGAGGTAGGTATTACCTAATAGTTAATAACAAAAAACAGGTAGGTACATCTGAGTGATGTGCATAAAACTGTATACAACTAAATAATTTTACTAAAACTGGCCTCTTATATTCATTTAGATACACCAGCTAGCCCAAAACTGGTAACTTCTAGAGACCTGTTTACACTAAAAGAATGTAAGAAGCTTTTTTTCTAATAGTAATAATTTTTAAATATAGTGTTTATTTGACACAGTTCAATGCAATTCATGCATTACATTTAGGGTACACATCACACATAATACATGAGATCGTGAAGTCTGTAAGAAAGTAAATTTA
Source organism: Kuschelorhynchus macadamiae (assembly GCA_030620095.1). NCBI lineage: Eukaryota > Metazoa > Arthropoda > Insecta > Coleoptera > Curculionidae > Kuschelorhynchus > Kuschelorhynchus macadamiae. The sequence goes on along the minus strand of JAUTXW010000613.1, from coordinate 2,023,535 downwards.
TTCTTATATACTACAAAGGTTTTTTAAAATGGAATATAAAGGGGTGAGCCAAAAACTCTAGAGAATTAAAAATTCACTTTCTTCTTGTCTTAACTCTTTGTTTAATAGGAAAATTACATATATCATGTGGATGCTATAAAATGTATGTTAAAATTTTTTTGACTGTATGTTGAGTTGGTTCGGCTAACAATAAGTCTGTCCTGGTCTTTTCTAGATCAAAATACTATATTTAATGCAACAGAATTTCTTTTAAACAATCCTCTTTTGGGTATGTCAGATAAAGTTATGTGAAAAAGTTGCTTTTTGCATTTCCTGAAAATATTAAAAATAGTGTGTTAGCATATATATCTTATTATATGTTTATGTGTTGTATGTTTTCAGATATGTCCGAGATATATATTATGAACAGCAGTACTCTACTCTTTATATCATAGCTCTCCGACAGACATCTATTGAATCGGACTTGGAAGGGCCTTCCTTGTAAAAAATCTGAAATCCATCCAGTAGGGTGTATTATTATAAATATTACTTTATTTTCTTGTTTATTTAAAATTACATCTATAATTATATTGTGTATGATAGTATATATGGGAATGTACTCTAAGGGAGCTCATAACCATAAGAGATTTAGCAAGGATTAATTCAGAGAAAAGTTACGCAATTTTGTTCTTAATTACTTTACATTTCTCAAAATTAACCAATATGTATTTGCGCATTATAATTAATTTTGGAGTTAAAACAAAACAAAGCTATGACATGTTGATGTCATTTATTTATAACATTTCTTTCTTTTGTTTTTTTTTGTACTTATATTGGTTTTTATAGTTTGTACCATTTGTAGTTCACTTGTTTATTTTATAAGTACGTATCTGCAAATAAATAAATTTTAGTTTTGTTCAACAGTTTTATCTATCTGTAGTGAAAATTTTATAAGATCTAGGTGTAGAAATAATAATAATAGTGATAGACATGTTAATATACAATGGTAAATAAAACACAAACATATGGTGCACAACAAGGTATTTTTTTATAATGTGTAAATATAGATTTACAGTTAAAAATTGATAATCCCTAGAGCATTTATTGTATGAGATGACATTTTTATTAATGAAATACATGACCAGTACTTATATACATTTTAAAAGACTTCCAATTTTTTATTGTGAGATCAAATTATAATTTTGAAATAAAACAGTCAAGATTTCAAGGAAAATGAGTATTTATTTTCTTATGGAGTAAGTAACTTTTTTTATTTGCAGTGAGACATTTGGTGGACCTAAAGGAAAAACGGCCTTTATTTATGTATCACTCTGTATCTTTGTAGTGTATTATCTTATTACCAAACGATAAAAATTAATACAAGATCAGTAAAAAGAACGAAACTTAGGAAAGATATAAATACATTTTTTTTATTCGAATGTTTTCTGTTTATAGATGCGCTTTTTAAAATAAAAACAAATTTTGAAAATTGTGTCATAATTTATTCATTATACGGTTTAAACCTAAATTAGTTTTTTGAATTTAAGTATAAGTCAGGATATAGCATCAAGATGAGACAAAAATACTGTATATGACAATCTCTTTTTCCCTAGGAATTTTGTGCCTTATCTCGAAAATTAAAAAACCGATGTTTGAACCATATTTTTAAAGAATTATCCCATTTTTTAAAAATATATTTCATTTTTGAGGTCGCATTTGAAAACAGAAAACTTTCAATTTAAAAAAAATATCTGTATATATTTCCCAGGTTTGGTCCTTTTTATTTGCCATGTATTGTCAAGAGAGTGCTAATAAATTAATGCACTACAAAGTAAGAGGGTGATACATAAATGAAGGCCGTTTTTTCTTTAGGTCCATCAAATCTAAAAATTATTTGAAAAAATTCGCGATAGATAGCGCCATCGCTGCCTTCGGTTTGTACAGTTAACTGTCGAAAAAAAAGTTGGGCATCTCGTAACTTTTGCAACGACCCGAGGTATGGCGCTGCAAACTTTACAACAACTCGAAGCACGGCAGTTTCCATTATATTGTGAGTGTTATGTGTATGCACCTTTAAATCCGGTAGGCCATAAAGCTGTTAAACAATGTTATATTAATTTTTTAGAACATAATTAAAAATTATTACAGAGTGAAAGATAAATAACTGCAAATATATATAAATATGTGGTAAATGTATAAACTAGGGTAAATATTGAACTTATTCTGAGGCAATTTTCCAGCCAAGATTGAAACGCTGTATTCACACCAAATCAGATTCTTTTTTTTAAACATTTCGCCACTTTAATAAAATTTTGTGATAAGTCGAAGTTCGGTTTTAAAACGTGCATGCTATACATATTAGTTCTGAAACTGTTCGCTTTCACCTTGCTGAATTTAACTCAACACCCAGGATTGCTGCATTAACCGTAGACTATCGCAAGGAGAGATTACATTGCGCTACAACACTTTGTTGAATACAGGCTTTCTGGCAACGCGTGGTTTCACAAGTGACTCCTGATTTTGTTTATATCAAAAGAGGAGAGATAGATAATATTTTATTCCTGCCCCAAGAAATATTGGTACCGACTTCAAAACACCAGTTTTATTCACCCCGTAAATTCTTTCTTAAACTGTGGATATAGTGTTTTTTTTCAAATACTTTTCAGAATACAGTTTTATTTTACAACTCTAAGCTTAAAAGTCTTGTTACTAGGGGAAATCGTTGAAATATAATAGTCAGCATGGGCCACAAATATCAATGCTCCTTGAAGTATCAGACTTTATGGTTAACAAATGTCTATTTTCAATTTCGATGATTTCGTTTAGTAAAAACTGTATGCTGACATGCCTCCCTTAAAAATTGACACTCGCGAATGGGATTATATATAAAATTTAAAATTAGTTGAAGATCATTTTTATATTTTTGGTCCAATCGACAACTCCCCCCCTAGAGCATGAGCATAAAGTTTAAGTATAAAATGTTTGCAAGTCTATTTCTACTATCCGAAATAATCCATCATTTGGTAACTGTCAAATAAGCCTTCGTTTCACCTTACCACCACTGGCAATGCGTCGAAAGAATAAAGTCTAACCTATCCCCCCCAGAGGGTGCGCTGAGATAGATGCATAATTTCTCAAATCATGACGAGTTTCTTTGGCAATTAACAACATTTTAGGATGGGTTATTTTGGGGGATAGTTCTAATATTACTACTCCATTAGACACTTGAATCCTGTTTTACATTTATTAATTCAACTAAGTATGAGCAAAGTATCTAAGAATAACCATGCACTGAGATATTTCATGTCGATTTATTGTTTTCTTTCGGCTTTTCCTTTTCACCACTCAGAGCTTGATCTAGAAATACTTATTCTATCTTATTATATTTTTATTATCTCGACTTTATGAGACCTATCTTTCTCATTGCTGGGCTGTCAAACTAGAGAAAGCAACCATAAAGTACGCTTAGCTTTGAAAACCTCTGGGAAAGGATAAATAGGGCTACGCCATAACGATACTATTTGGATCGTCCCAGACGACAACCCAATATAAATATAATTCTTATTCAGCGAACAGCGCGTTAAAAATATCATAGTTATGAACTGCTTGGAATCGACAGGAATCAAATCTTAAAATCCCTACTTCGAACTGGGCGAAGCTAACCATGGAGGACCACTAAACCACATACAGTAGGTGATTATATTTTCACTATAATCTCATAAGATTGCCGTAGATTTTTTAAAAATTATCGTTCTAAAAATTCCAAATATACTGGTTCATTTTCATTTTTGCGATAAGATTCTGCTCTACTAATCGTGGTAAAGTGGTGTGAAAAATGAATCGCACATTACGAGAAATGAGCTAGTGCCAAATCTTTCCTCAAACTAACGCTTTTCATAGGTAAACGCACACTAGTCTTATGAACTAAACATCCCCTTTTTCTACCCAGAACTCACAGGTTAACTGAACTCCTGATTAAATAATTTCACAATAAAAATTTACACACAGGCCTTGTTACTGTGCTTCACTCACTTTGTCGACAATTCTGGGTCCTTCCAGCTTGTTGAGCTACCCAAACAGTTGTTTCGAAGTGCTTAATTTGTTTTCGTATAAGACCCAAAGCATATACCCGTTATATGGGTATTATTCCGTTCGCATGTAACTCTAGACCAGAAAGGTTCCATGGATACCACTCGGATAAATATAGACGATCATAGTTTATAAATAATTCATATTATGAATACTTATATATTGTACCACCCAAACAGAAGCTTCATTTGGTAAACTCGGCTGATTGTGTCATACTATTCCTCATTACTTACAGTTTTACTGGCCCGTACTTACTATAACACATTTTTAAAACATTTATGGGCTAGATTGCTGTGGGAATATTATAATGACACATGTATTGTTATTTTGAATTGTTTTGATTGTTTTCGCTATAAATTTTTTTTGTAACTTTATGGGGTGTCACATTTACCCTAACTATGTAATATTCGAATTGTGACACATTTTAGGTGCAATTGTGACAGTGGGCTAAACTGCGCATTAGAATGTCTTATGACGATTTATTTTTATTGTAATATATCAGAAGTCACAATAAAACGATTCGTTTTATCCTGTCACAAATAAACTTTCATTTTATTTGAGATGCTAGAACACATATGTAAATAAAAGCAGATTTCTTTCAAAATTTCTATAGTTTTTGAAGTTATACAAAAACAAAAAACTTTATAAATTGCAATGAATATAAACATAAACTAAGACGAAAATTAGTTTTTGTTTTCATCAAACAGTCAAAAAATAAAAAAATCGGTGTAAATTTCCCTTACCCGGAACTTCCCTCGTTATGATTTTTTTCCATTTGTTAGGAATAGTGAAGTGTGACCCAATTTAGTTCAGTACTTAGTCACTATATATGTGTTACATATATTGTCTCCATTTTGATTGGGCGCCATTTCGTTCCATCATATTAGATTCCTACAAATATTTTACAATTTTTTTTTCTACCTACATAATTTAAATTAAATTCAATAAGTAGTTTTTACATTGACATATAACGCTGTTCTGCTACGTCATGTTGAATTCGTACCAGTTTATCTCATTTTCACATTAAACTTTTACGCAAAACTTAAAGTCTATTGAACAAGATTTTTTTACGTTGATTTATTAAAAATTTTATTTGGCCGCCATTTTGTCAGTCTTTACCTACTCCGTTGGTCCACAGATTTCCTAACCCCAAATAATACACCGCTCTAACAAAAATATTTAGAAAATTAATATCTGGGAAAAATCTGCGAACCAACGGAATAGGTAAAAACTGATAATATGAGTTATATGCAGGATACAAAAATGCCTTTTGAGGATGCAACCATAAAGTTGCGAGACGTCGACAATTTAAAAAACGCCTTTTTTTTACTAGATCCTGACCCCAAATATTACCGAAAACCATTTAGAAACTTAATATCTGGGAAATATCTGCTGATCAACGTAGTAAGTAAAGACTGATAATATGAGTTTCATGCAGGGCATAGAATCTATATATGTGTCCTTAGGATGCAACAATAAAGTTGCGAAACGTTGACAATTTAAAAAAAGTCTTTTGTTTTTTACTGGATTCTAGCCCCAAGTAATTCACCACTCTAGCATAAAAACAAGAGGATCGTTAACGGAAACCAATTAGAAACTATATGTATATCTGGGAAATGTCTGCGGACCAACATAGTAGGTAAATACTGATGCAGGATATAGAATCTATATGTGTCATGAGGATGCAACAACAAAGTTGGAAAACGTCGGCAATTTAAAAAAATCTTTTGTTTTTTACTGGATCCTAATCCCCAATAATATACATTTCTAACATAACAACAAGACGATCGTTATTGATCTTAATATCTGGGAACCAACGGTGTAGGTAAAGACTGAAACTATGGGTTTCATGCAGAATATAGGATCTATGTATTCTGAGGATGTAACAATAAAGTTGCCAATCGTCGACTATTTAGAAATTGACTTTTTTTTACTGAAACTTAACTACAAATAATACACCACTCTAACATAATAACAAGAGGATCGTTAACGAAAACCATTTAGAAACTTAATATCTGGAAAATATATGCGGACAAACGGATTAGATAAAGACTTATAAAATAGGTTTCATGCAGGATATAGGACATTTATGTGTGTTCTGATGATGCAACAATTAAGTTGCAAAATGTCGACAATTTAAAAAAAGACTTTTTACTGGATCTTTACTCCAAATAATACACCACTCTAACAATTTTTTAACGTTGTTCCGCCATATTGGTTTTTTCAAAAATATTACCAGGTCATCCCCATATAACCCTTAATTTTTGGTCAAAATTTGAAAACAATCGGGTAAGCAATGTTTAAGTTATGTCGCGAACTAACAATTGATAAAACATGTTTTTTGGCATATAGGGACTCTAAAACGTGAGAGAGTGATTTTTTCATGATAACAAACATTTTTGGCCGTAATTTTGTTTCGCGATCTTGAATTAATAACGCAGTTTTACTAGTTGAGGCCTATACCACAATTAGTTATGGCGCACAATTTGAAATCAATTCATGAAGTAGTTTTTTCCGGCTGAATTTTTAAATATTTTTTTATACAGCCATTTTGTCCCGTCATCTTGGATTCGTACCAAAACTTTATCAGTTGATTCCAATATAATACTTGATGTTTATGCAAAATTTGAAATAAATTGAATAAGCAGTTTTTTCAAAATAATTTTTTTAACATTTCACTAGGCCGCCACTTTGTTATCAAAATATTACCAGACCGTTCCCCGACAGACCTAGACGGATCGACGAAATTGATAAACATATTTTTTGGCATCTAGCCACGCTAAAACGTAAAAATGTGTAAAACCTGATTGTGATTTTTTCACGATTACAAACATTTTATATGGCCGCCATTTTATTCGACTATCTTGTATTAGTACCACTATTTTATTATTTGGTATATATACCACAATTAGTTATGGAACACAATTTCAAATTAAACCATTAAGCAGTTTTTTCAGGTTGAATTTTTAAATATTTTCGTTTTGCCGTTTTGTTCCGACATCTTGGATGCGTACAAAAATGTTACCAGTTGATTCCAACATAGTACTAGATGATTTTGCAAAATTTAAGATAAATTGGATGATTTACTAAAATATTACTAGGTCATCCTCATGTGACCCTTAATTTTTCATCAAAATTTGAAGTCAATCGGGTAAGTTGTTTTTTAGCTACGTCGCTAAAAATAGCGAAAAGTAGAAAATAAATATTTTGTTGAACAGGAAAGCTATCAAAGTGTACACAGAAACTTAATCTACCGCAGCGGTCTTCGGTGGGATTAGGTATCACTCGCAATACATCATCTGTTCTGATAGTATCGACGACGTAGGGAATATTAGGCCAAATAAAATATTCACCTTTCTTTCTTAGAGAAGTTAGTTTGACGCTTTCTACCATTCCTATATTTTTGCATTTTTGCCACGTTTTTTTGTCTCCTAGCCTCCACCGATATTTCAAGGTGCTTTAGATAACCGTCTCTAGTAATACCATCTGCCAGAGTATTATTTAAAAGTTTTGTTTCTTCACTCTGGTTATTGGATTCAGTTTTAGATGTGGAAGCACCAGAGTGTTACATAGAACTTGTTTTATTTATCTTCTCTTGCTTTTGAAATTTATTATTTTTGGATTGATCTGATATGGCATCAATTGACGTATTGGAAGCCTTGATCGTTTTCCGGTTATTAGGATTTTCGTTGAGTATATTTTCATTATAAAGACCACTAACTTGAAAAGATATTTTTATTAAATTTCCTGGCATGTTGCTATAGACTATTCCAACTAGAATAAAAATGTCTGCCTACCATAATGTGCTCTTTGCCATAGTGTTACTTCTTCATTCCACTTGTCCTTAAAAGCTCCGAAGAGAATTGCGTCAAACGGTTGCAACATATGTGTAGTAATTCGGTGGGAATTTCAGCACACAGATATTCTCTCCTTTTGCCAACTTTATAGGATCAGTGGATACATGAGATATGGCATATAAAACCAAGAGTGGTCGTTCTTTTGCGCAGAGTTTTAAAAATTGAGTTTTGAAACAGAAATAAAATGCATTTTCTGTTATCCAACCATGTAGTGTTGCTGCATATCAGGCGTGCGAAAATGCTTCTTCTGGCATCCTTGCGTTCCAGAGATTTTTGGCCTTATTCAATATAAATGGTGGTAATTCATCACCACAAGTTGATACACAGAATAGTAATAAAGTATTGCTTCTTCCCTCATCATGAGTATGTTTTAATACTGCCTTGTTTCTTTGTGTAACCACTTTATTTTTGAGGAATGAGGTTTGTTCAGATTGTAAATTAGTTGTGGGCGGTCAAGTAATTTTAAATCCTTGAGTGTTCCTTCGAATCAAATATTCAAGAAGTCTATATATAACATCAGGATTCGTTTGTTCCGGTTCGACTACGTTACCTCTTGATGGGTTTCTTAGATGACAAATGATATCTCTTACAAAATCCAACAAATCAATGTTTTTTTTGTACTTCGTTTTTGAATCATGTGATATGATTTTGCTGCACGAAAACAAAGACAGTATTTAACATATCCTTGCGATATAGAGCCCGAATCCCCAATTATTAAATATCTCGAAGTGTTGAACTAACTCTGCTTCTGTTTCTTTCGATAGATCTGACAATCTTCCAGGACCATGTCTTTTTGAAGCTGGCTGCTTTTTCCATCCTTTGCATCTAGCAGTCAACTGCTTCGCGAAACGTGACACAATTGTTGAAGCTTTTTTATAAGACAGCTTGCAATTTTTTACTGCTATTCAGGTCGTTAATACTGTACGATTTGATTTTTGATCGTTGCTTTTGGCGATATTAAACATTTAATAGGAAATGTGTATCAGCTAGGATTGAAAGGCGACATTGCCGGATCCTCAATATGCAACTTATTCATAGAGCAATGGCGCTGTGTCACATTTAGCTGGCAGTCACAATTAGCCGAGTGCACTGTAATACTTTGTGCTCAGATTCATTATCCTAATGTTCATTCACCCTTAAAACGCAGTCATTTTCTAACTATGGAACCGCTAAGTTCTTGCTCTTATCCAGATTTACCATCACGGATATTATATTCCTTGTCTCATTGCCAATTGAATTAAAGGATAAATCTCGATTTTTGAAAACGCTGTAAAAACGGATATTTTAACACTCTACATCAAGGTTCCAAGTAGTTACAACTCTTTGCTGAAATTAAGCTTGATTACCTTGTTCTTTTTAAAAACGAAACCCATAATTGATTTACATCGTTTCTCTGATTGACGTACGTGCTGTTACTATACGGACACACCAGGAGCATATATTATTACCGTGAGCAAATTATGATCTCTGTTTCATAATTTATATTTTTTTTGTTTAGGATTTATTCTTTCCATTAACGAATTTTTTTTTAGGAGTCTTTAAATTCAAATTGCAATTGTAATTTTAAGAGTTATAAAATGTTCGCTTTAATTAACGGAAAATATTCGTGCAGTTTTTTAATGATAGATTTCTTTCGCAGAGAATTAAATATTCATAGTGGAAAAAAGAAATTCAAATTCGCCACTTAAACTGGGTACATGTAAGCGTCGCCAGCGCACCCACTAGCATTCATACAGCATTAATCGCCAACGGCTGTCCTCAGACTAGCATTCCAAATTTAGTTTATGACTGCCGTTATAAGTAGGGAAATTTGAAGAAGCTTGTTAAGTAAATAATAAACTAAGATAGATGCCATCATCACACTTATCTTTTGTACTGGAATGATGCAACAATTTAATTAATTTTCCGTATTACAAAGGCTTAAAGACTGTAATGTTAGACTCACTCTTTTGTGTAAATTTAGTTGAAGTTAAGAAATCATGGTTCTTGGGATTAGGCCGTGTCAAATTGGAACTACTATCCGACGTTTCGCCTTCGATGGTAGAGGCATCTTCAGGGATCTTTACTCCACGAGATCGCAATACGGAATGAGCTCGGAGAGATTCAGGCGAACTTTTATATCCGACTTGTAGGCCATAGCCCGTACCTCTATTGAAATTTCTTCTCTAATTTTTGCGTTTACAAAATCCTGGAACCAATGCTAGAAGCTGGGTTTCCTCTACATTTATAATATAATCAGTGGTATGCTGGTGTTCAGCTACAGAAGATTGAACAATTTGTTTCTTTATAATACCTCATTCACGTTCCTTAAGTCTAGTTGATATTGAGCGCCCTGTTTCTTCCACATACACTTCTCTACAGAAGCAAGGAATTTTATATACTCCTTCTGTTTGAAAAGTTACAATATCTTTCAGGGATCGAAAGCATTGTCAAGACTTCGTAGGTGTATTGAATATTACGTACGTATGTCGAACCGCCGAAGTTATTATCCTATTTTTTCTGTGGTAACATGTATGTAGGGAAGAACAGCATTACCTAACAGTGGCTCCATATCATTCTCCTTTTGCGGAGTTGGATTACTATATATTTCAACAATGCGTAATATCTTCAATGCAATAGCCATTCCCTCTTAGAGCTTCAGTCAGTTTCGATGTTTCCGATGTTAGAGAATCTCGATCAGAAATCGAAATGGCTCTAAATACTAGTGAGTTAATAACTGATTGATTTGCATGCGGCGGTTCATGGAATCGTTCCATTAGATTCAATTTCCAGTGAGAACTTGATATTATGATATTGTTGATTAAGGTGGTCCAGAAATATGAGGAGATAATCCTGTCCACGAGGTCAAACAACAAAAGTATCATCTACATATCTAAACCAATGTTTTGGTTTAGGTGGAGCGGATGTTAGAGCAATATCCTCAAAGGCTTCCATAAAGATATTCGCTACCACAGATCATAGAGGAGATCCCATAGCTGCCCCTGAAGTTTGCTCACACAGTTTGCTCCGTGAAAAGTGCAATAATTAGATGTAAGAAAAGATTTAACAGGTCTATTAAGTTTTTATTAAAATTATTATGATCCAATGTCTGATATAATGGAATTTGAGTCATTGACAGGAACATGTGTGTATAGCGAATCTAGAACGAAACTCTATTCAGGATCCAACTGGATTGCTTTAAGTTTTTCCAAAAAATGAGTTTTTTATAAAAGGATTTGTTTTTGCATTAAATGGATTAAGAAAATTTAAAAGATATTTATCTAGTTTTTGGGGTTACGGTCTACATCACACATGGAAATCGACCTTAACACAGGCTCACGGTTCGGCGAGCACAAGTCGGGTATAAAAGCCCGCCTGTATCTCTTCGAGCCCATTCAGGGTTCAGATCTCTTGGAGTAAAGTTAGTACAAAATATTTTTAATTTTCTGCTGTCAATTTTGTTATTCTATGTTTATTTTATTTCATCCTTTAGTTCTAATGTATACTAATTTTACTGCAAAAGTCAGATTTAACAAATATCCACTGGGTCCATTGCATATATAGCATACATATTTTTTTTCTGATGATATGGTAAACGCAAGGCAAGTTGCTCTTGCCATGTCACTTAACAAATTCAAAACGGCACCATCCCGCCATTTTTAACAGTATTTTAATATCGGACAATTGAGGAATAAACGACGTACATACATATAAAATACATAAGTTCGAGTTGATAACCTCCTTCTTTTTTCAAGTCAATGAAGGAATTGGTAACATCTTAACGTAGTAAAAATGTGGTGAATTGTGTATAGCCAATTTCTAACGACCAGAGCTAGGTTCAAAATATAAGCACATCTATCTTCACATTTCTTGGAGAAAATATTTTTTATATAAATTAGAGCTAATACCTAGTATTGAACAGAAACAAAACAATCTTATTCAGCACAGTTTTATTACAAAAGTGTATATTGGGGTTAACAATTTTAGAAAATTTGAAAAAGAACTAACAGAATGAAACTCAGTCGTAGGACAATCAATATACTTTTCACATTAGAGTTTACATTTGTTTAATCTTCTATGAACAGTTTCACAACATAGAAAAATATTTATATCTATATTACAAAATCATTTTTTTGCCTTACTTAAAGATTTCAAGGCACCTTTACAAACTAAAAATTTAACTAAATCCACGGTAGCTAACAAAGTATTGCGTAACTTTAGATGCATTTTATAAAATATCATTAAATCAAAATAACTTTTCTGTCATAATTTACTACATTGACAACACAATGTAATTCTTGGAACCAATAACTTTAATAGGTACCGGTGAGAGTTAGTTTTTAATTTTTACCAAGTCAGCTTGTATGTATAGGGTGGTCCAATAATATAGGGCGCCGGCTGTAGCTCTGGAACCGTTAATGACAGAACTTAAGAAGAACATATGTATAGATAAATCAGCCAACAGAAATTGCTGTAAACTATTTTCAAGTTCGAAAGCTGGCCGCTAGGGGACGTAACAACAATACAAAAGTGTAAATGCTAATTTTCTCTTAAAATTCCATAATTTAGATATATTAAAAATATAAGCATTATATTAAATAACCAATTAAGCACTTTTTTGCTTGAGACCATTTTTTTCTATTTTTAAAAATAAAGTGATGGGGGAAGGTCAAACATTTTTACTTTCAAATGTAGATATCTCTGTTTAGGATCAACCGATTTTATACAAGTTGATCTCGAAAAAAAGTGTTTTTTTGGCTCGACTCGTGGAGCCAGAAACTGTTCCCTAATGACTTAGTTAGTGCTCACTAGATGGCGTTGTTTCGGAATTCTTCAAATAATGCTGATTTTCTCAAAAAAAATCAAGTACGGTATGACTTATGTCACAGTTTATTTGGTAGTTATAAAGGGCATTGAATTGTGAAATAAAAAAATCCTGGTCCGTATTTAAATTAAGAAAGTTAATAATGGTCTCTTAAATCCAAAACGTCGTATTGGAAAATTACCCTTGCCGTTTTGTAGAGGAGAAAAAACTGACAATGGCAAAGTGAAAATTATTTTCATCTCTTATTTCAATTAATTAAAATTCCTAGAAAACTGGAAATTCCAAAAAAAACTGTAAAGTAAAAAACTTAGCAAAGAAACAAACCAAAAACTAAAATTCAGTCTCATAATCATATAAGCTTCTCAATAAAATAACTAAAGCTAGGACGAGGCAGGGCAGGGACTCGGTTAGGGGGAAAAGACTAAACTAAGTTCTACCTTGCTTCAGTGGAACAATAAAAGAAAAATGACGAAATTAACTAATGACTAACAACAAATTAACAGCAAATACACTTAAAATTACGGAAAACTACTTTCGCAAATGCTCAAAATGCCAGCCGTAATTGTCAGTACAAAGTTTGCTGTGTCGATTGGACTGCAGCCTCCACTTCTGCTGTAGAGATACTTTGAACGCTTTCCTAATATGCTCCACCATATTGTTTCTTATAGTTGGTCGAGTCGTATATTCTAAATCTTTTTACCTTAAGTAGTTTTTAGTAATTTTAAATATATTTGTTGTTAGTTTCTCGTTAGATGTTAGTTTATTTCGTCGATTTTTTTTGTTGTATCACTGAAGCAAGGAAGAACCCGATCTTTTTACTCGAACCGAGTCCCGCCCTACCTTATTGCGAAGCGTATGTAATTAAGAGACTGAGGTTTAGTATTTTTTGTTTTGTTCCTTTGTTAATTTTATTCTTTAAAGTTATGCAAGATTACTCGGAGCCTTGTTTTTAACCAGTTTTTTTCCTAATATTTTAGGATTAATCGAAATGAGAGATGAAAATAATTTCCACTTTGTCGTTGTCACTTTTTCTCCTTTACAAAAATGCAAGGTTAATTTTCCAGTAGGTGTTTCGGATTCGAGAGACTATCATCAACTTTCTTAATTTAAAGGCGGACTTTTTATTTCACTATTCGATGCCCTTCATAGCTACCAAATAAAGGTTGTAGCATACCATTTGATTTTTTTTTGAGAAAATCGGCATTATTTGGAGAATTCCGAAACAATTTCATCTAGTGACCACTAACAAAGTCATTACGGTACACTTTATGGCTCCACGAGTAGAGCAAAAAAAAAACTTTTTTTCGACACCAAGTTGAATAAAATCAGTTCATCCAAAACAGAGATAGCTACATTTGAAAGTAAAAATGTTTGTCCTTCCCCCCACCACTTTATTTTTGAAAATAGACAAAAACAATATGAAGCAAAAAGTGCATAACTGGTTGAAGAATACAATGTTTATATTTCCACCATACCTCCATTACGAACATTAAGAGAAAATCGGCATTTACACTTTCATGTTGCTGTTACTCCCCCCTAGCGGCCAGCTTTCGAACTTAAAGATAATTTGCAGTCATTTCTCTTGTCCAATTTACCTATAAATATTTATTTCCTTAAGTTCTGTCATTATTGGACCACCTTGTACAACATTGTAATTATTTAGGCCAAAAATCATATGTGCCATTTTTAATCTTTATTTTTATGAATAACTGGACAAATGCAAATAATTTTCTAAAACAATTAAAACATATATTTTTTAACATCATATTTTTAATTACTACTTTTTATCCAAAGTACTTAAAGAAAGACAAAAAATATTACGTAACACCTGCTAACTATTCAAATCAAAATTAAAATATTTATAAAAAACACAACTCTAGCACAATATTTATTTTTATAATGAATTATGTACTTTACGTATAACTTGGCTTTTCGGTGATATTCATTAAAGTTATTTTGATTTCGCTATAGTGTTTTTTTTATTATTACAAAAAAGGGAAAGCAAACATATTTCCATCGTTAGAACTGATTTGGCCACGTGGATTACCTAAACTATTCGTTAAAGGATTTTTACACCAAGACATTTATTACAAACTTTAGCTTAGCAGTATGCTAATAAGTAGTACAGATATGCCTTAAAATAATTAAAACACCTTATGCTCTGACTTCATTTGTAGAATACTGAGTAAACATAATATCAGATAATAATATCGCTACACAAGGTGAAATAGTTTTTTTTACAAAATAATAATTCATTAAACCAACTAGAGAATTGACGGGATGGTAATGGATTAAACATCAGCATTTCTATATTAACCATCAGAGCTGTAAGATACTAAAAGTATATATCACAATACGGCAAAAGAATACTGGAGAGAAATTATTATACCTATCATAACAAAAATCACAATCTTGTAAAAAAGAAATCAAAGATGATAAGAATATCATTTCCTAATTTAGGTATTACATGGGCGACTTCTATTTCTAAAACATTTCCGTACTCCATTTATACAAAAATATGCAAACACCCTCTCTAAAAAATTCACTAGTTTTTTTAATCACCGATAAAGGATAGATTAAAAGTCTCCCCGTATTTTTATTTCAATGCTTTTGACACACCAGGAAGACTAATTTATACTTGTAGCCAAAATGTAATGCCAATGTAATATAATATTTTAAAAGATTATTTAAAAAGATATTTTCTTAAATTAATAAACTGCTAGACATAAACAGACTATGTGTAAATATTTTTTTCAATAAAATATGTTTAAAAAAATTATATTTAATAAAAAATATTTACGTTTAATATTTAACATAAATGCTATGGGTTTTTTCCTTTCACCTATTTTACTTTCTATATAGGGACCATGTTTTCTGAGAATTTATTACAAATAATTTTTAGGTTAACTTTTCTAATAAGTTCCTGGTTTCCTTATAACTTAAAAAGTATGAAACTATTTATTTAACAAATTCTTTGGAACGCTTTATCGCAATTCATTCGGATACCGCACCATATTTGCACTATTCACCTAGATACGTTTCTGTCTAAACAGTTCTAATTTTGAATGAGTGGCCTCATCAGTTACTCTCCTTATTATGGAGTGAGTGTTGTCAGAATGATCTTATTTGTTTGGTTGTGCATTTATTTCTCTTTTTTTAAGTTTTGCAGTTTTAAAATTCGATATATTTTGGGCTACCAAGTTACTCCTGCTATGTCTCCTGATTGTTGTTCTTGAATTTGTCTTAAAATTGTTTGGTTGGTTTTGGGATGTATCTTTCAATCGGTGCACATTATTGTTCCATACTGATTGATAAAAACGCCACTTACTTGAAAAGTGTTTAAATAATCATCTTCATTATTGTTCCTAGTTTTAGGCTTATACTTCGAATTAGTTTAGAATCAAGAGATTAGTTTGACATTTACTTCAACACGATCCCAGTTTACGTTAATTTGTGTTGTTTCAGTTCAGGTGCTATAATCAATCAGAAATAATCAATATTTCTGGTCAAATTCCTTGGGATAAGCCAACAATGCTTTCATAAATGTACTCCATCATTAATAAGGATATCGTAAACTATAAGAGATCCCGTCCAGTCCAACATGTATTGTTTTCAAATAATATTAAAAAACCCTTTGTCAAATTTTAAATTTGTTCTATCTCATTCATTCGTTTTTAGTTAGAACAAGTTTATTGAACATTCAAAATCTTTGAAACTCAAATCAAATAAGTTAAATATATTAATACGACTAGGCATTGTGGATATTATAATGTGTGTCGTGTAAACGGTAAAAGGTTTTACAAGTTAAAATTTATAGATAGGCGATGGTAAAATAAATATTGTATGTAACTCCCTCGAGATCCGACAGCAGTCGTCGACGGTTCGTCTAGCGAGCAGCAGCAGATAAATGTAAGCTTACTACTCCTAGGACCAGATGGAGGGACCAGCCAACGCCACCCCCTCTCACCGCCGACTGCTGACGCCGGTACGCATGCCTCGCCATCAGGATATTAGTAGGTATTGGAAAGCTAATAATAGGTGGTATATTTATATAGATTTTGTCTCTCACACATACTGAATACATGCAAATACATTATATATTATATATTCTCTCGTACATATACACTTATATTTAAACACTTTTACTACCTATTTCTCACACCATACACATTGTCCTGTCCTTCAGGCTATGGCGGATTCCAGGTTTGTGCGATGGCCAATCCTTCCTGTCTCTCTCACAAATTTATATATATATATATACATTGTCCCATCCTTCAAGCCATGGTGTGGCCCAGGTTTGCGTTATGGTCTATCCTTCCTGTTTCTCTCTCACACACGCTTTATCCAGACACGTAGAAATAAATGCACAACACGGCTCGTCTGAGAAGTGTAGGTATCTCGCAACAAATTGTTCTACCCGCGCACGTGCATTAATAAGTGGGTACCGGCTTTGGCCTCCATATTAGCGTAATATCGATCTTCGGAGAATCGACTGTGTTAACCAATTTTATAATTTCTACCGCCCTCATTAGGTCACAGAGTTTATGCGTCTCTTTCTAACGCATACATTCCATTTCCTTTCTCTTTAGTTCTCATTAGGCTTTAGAATTTAATTCAGTTATGGTCTACGCTTAGGATATATTGTCCTATATGAGTCTGTAATAGATAGGATAACTTCTTTGCTTTCTACATTGGTGTTTTATTTCTCGCTCTATCCCGTCTAAATTTGGTGCATAAAGGTTACCTGTATGTGTTTATGGGCTCTTTAGCACATAAGAAATCCAAGGGGTGGCGCCCGAGATTCAGCCATTGGATACTTTATGTGATCAAACCGGCAGTAAGCGATGTTTACGATAGTACAACGAAGTGCCAGAGTGTTACAACAATTAGGCATTATTTAATTAACTATATAGAATACATTTATAGTTTTAAAAATATATATAAATAACTCAATTTTAACACATATTTTATTATAACTGTTGTATTTATTGTATTGCCTGGCAATACGAAAAACTAGGTTTATATCATGTAGGCATATTTGTTAGGACGAGGCAGGCAATATTTTCGGTAAACTCGTTTTGCCTTTATTTATTTTATCTTGCAGGATTTCAATATCATATATTCCTAGTTGTATTATATATATATATATATATATATATATATATATATATATATATATATATATATATATATATGTATTTTAAAACGATAAAACTTTGTTATGATTCGAATCGTTGTGACAGAAATTATATTAAACTCAATACTGTCAATGAGAGTTTCCTCAAAATCTAGGCCTTTAATCTTTACTTCTACTTAGCTGGTTTTAGAACTAATCATGAAATACTCGTTTTACAAAAAAATATACACCTTAATTTCATTATAATGTATTTGGATATGTGCGCTATCTGAGTTTATCCAGACACAGCACAATTTTGAAATCAAATGCATTGGCAACATCTGAATTAAGCTGAATTAAATTATTTACACTTTATGGCGGAATTTAAACTTTTTAGAAATTGCTCATAATAAGTTTGAAATATACTGATAATTTGTTTAATCTCTTTGTATATAAACATTTTTTTCAGTATACAAATATTAGTCCTAGACAGATTCCTTAAAAATGCAAATATTTTTTATTTCAATAATGCTTAGTTTTTTTTTAAATCGGTGAATTCACTTTTACCCACAACTTCTCATACAAAACTCCACTACTTACCATAAACAGTCAGTCCATATGTGCACATATTTATTTGGTAATACATGTTTAAAAATCATAAAGGTTGTAATTAATTTAATTATTACTATTATTCATTTTTATAACATTATTTAGGTACTCTACAAAATATAAATTATGTCATTTATTATTTTCCTCCATAAAAATTAGGATTTATTCCAGGAAATGGTATTTTAGCGAATATTTAAATATTTTATAAGGCCGCCATTTTCTTATGCCAAACAGGATTTGCAATAAAATTTTTTTAGTCTATCACTGTTTAACACTTGATTTTGTTCAATTGGATAAGTCGTTTTTTAGTATTGAACTTTTAAATACGCGCCATATTTTACCAGTTTATCCCTATATTAGACATTATTGCGAAAAATCGTCCATCCGTCCAGTAATTTCTGTTTTTTTTTTGTTACACTTTGTGAGGCCGTCATTTTATTCCGCAAATGTAATGATTTTATCCTCATATGATCCCTGAAGTTAGAGGGATGAGTAGTTTTTGAGCTATGCCGCGTAAAGAAAGAGTTAAGACAGACAGGAGGACTGACGGAAATCGGAGAACATGTTTTTTGCGGTCTAGAGAGCCTAAAATATAAAGACTTGCAAACATCAATCAATCAACAATTCTTTAATTCTAGGTGTGTTTTTTGTTGTTGCTCGTTACTGATAATTTCTTAAACGTAAATTTTATTTACATGTACGTTATTACATTTCTTGTACAGCAACAAACATACATTTTTTGTTTTAGGCGTTTTAGGCGAAGTTAGTACTCACATAATTAGGACTGTTTACATATATGTTTTATTATAATCGTAATTGCATCAGGTGTTTAAAAAAATACATATAAAGATGGCAATAGTGCAACAATAAACTTTTCACGGCGGTATTTAAATAGCAACTCTAGAAAGTAAATATAGATCTAAATAAAAGTTGTGTTGTTTACAATAAATACGGAAACGAATAACGTGATATAAAAAAGTTCAAATAGAAATAAGTAGTAGTATAAACGTTCTCCTATAAGGAAATTAGGGATTTGCTGGTTGCATCCGGTCTTGCAATCACCTTGACCCTCATTGCGTAAGACTGAAAAATTGGCAGGTATCGTATTTTGGGACTTATATAACATCATTACAAACTGATGGTTGATTTTATAAATTATATATGTTCGTTTCCGAAGGAAAGAGGTATCATATCATACATATGGTTGCCTTCCCAATTCAGTACTTGGATACGTAAATCGATACTGATACATATAAGGGTTTGTAAGACTTGTATTATGACCGAAAAAATTAGCAATCTTTCAAATGAGCCTCTTATAACATGTTGGTTTGAGAAAATTGTTGAAACAAAACGATTAGGTAGACATCTGCCTGAATAAAAATATTTCCATATATGTTTTTCGAAATTTAAGGAAAGAATCAAAAAATTTAATTGGAATATAATATTTAAAAATCAACTGGATTTGTAGGTTTGATAAAAAACAAGAATTTCTTTTTTTCCACGTGTGTAATTTGGAGGAACATTATTAAAAAAAAATCATTTTGTTGACTACGTTTTCGGAAATGAACTGCCTATATATTTTATTCTTATAAATATGATTATTTTTAATTTGCTATGATTCCCCACAATGCAACTTGGCACTATCGACACAGTTCTTCACAAGCCGCCTCTGAATCCTGTAACTTTCGTAAAAAACTTTTTTCGCGTCTCTTGTAGTTTAGGCCTTATCGAAAGAGTACTTCTTGTTGATGCACGCGATAAATATTACCGAAAAGCAGTTGTGTCAAATACTAGATCGTAAAGGTTGCTGTTTTTAATAATTATTCAAGTACCTAAACACGTGGCTAAAATCAAGTTTAAAGTCAACAAATGCCACTTTTCGGGTGTGACACCTAAAAATTCTCTGCGGCGTGGCTTTAAATAGCATATCAGACGCCAGGCCCCTTGATTTTTTTCATATCTTCTCCCTGTTTACGAAATTTTATCCACCGTTCAAACGAAAAAAACTTGAGATATTTTAGACCAATTTTCTGCATAAACATACTTTTATCGCAAAACGATATTTTTGGAGGAAACAAAAACAATCGTGTAGCTCATATTTTAAATAATTATGATATTACATTTATTATTACATCATCAAAATCATTTAAATATGTTGAATAAAACAATTTTGTTATCCAATAAAAAACAAGGTAAGCTAGAGCATGGCTAAATGGTTTGTTAGTTTACCAATTTAACACAGCTAATGAGGTAAATATCCAAATTAAATTATTTTCCTTTTCAAACTTTGTTTATTTCTTATTAACCTCAGACATGCTTAAAAATAAAAAACTCGTTTCACTTTTTATTTCTAAATAAAATAAAATTTTGATATTTAACTTATAAAACCTAATATTTTTCCAGAGTTATTACAGTAACCTTTAGTTTAATATTTGAGGCAATAGCAACAAAAATTCGTTCTATTTGCTCTTTCGGAAAGTGACAAATTTTTTTAGTTTATGAAAAATTAAATTAGTAAAGGGTTTCATGCCACAGTTAAAGTGATTTAGGTACTTTTATTTCGATTTTCCGGTAGTCTTTGTACTGGAAGTTCATTTGAAGTAGCCGAAACCGTACTTATAGTTACGTAGTAGATTCTATTACCATAATTCCGCATTTTTTTAAGTTTTTAGGTTTTAGGCCTATATAAGCAAAATAGGAATATCAACAAACAAATGACAACTTCAGATTCTCAAACATGGATATAATTTTTTTTATCACTTCTTTAAAAAGCATATGATTCCTAATACAATGCAATATTTTGCATACAATTTTTAATATCGGCATATTTTTTCGCCCTTCCCTCAATGTTCTTCAGAATGGTTTTGATTTCTTTTCTATCATTTAGCAAAAGTGAGGCATTAAGGAATTAAATGCACCTTTTAGTATATATTTAAATTATTTATCTATTCTTTTTGAATTAAAGATAGTTAACTATATTTCAACCACAAATCTCTCTTGGAAAACCTATTCAATATAAAAATACCGTATTTACCTGCGATCTGAGCTTAGTATTAAAGAAAATAGGACATTCGACATAAGTTAAGTTTCTACTGGTCTATATATATATATATATATATATATATATATATATATATATATATATATATATATATATATATATATATATATATATATATATATATATATATATATATATATATATATATATATATATATATATATATATATATATATATATATATATATATATATATATATATATATATATGAGGGTAGTCATGACCTACTTGTTAAATACAAAATTTCTTGGAGTCTTGGGCTGAAGTAAAACTCGTTTTTTACATAAGCCGCGCTTTCGGAAATCTACTGTTTCCTTTTTTACGGCTACAATACAACAGAACTTTATCGTTTTTTGTTTTACTTTAAATTTGTATACAGGCTGTCTAGACTAGACAGACCACTATTGGGATTTCGAAAACCGTAAGAGTTAGAAGGTGAATTAAATTGCAAACATGGGGCAGATTTTTGAGCTGGTTCAAAATATGCAAGAAGCTTTTTAAAATTTTGCGACGTTATAAAGTTATTTGGGAAATTCGGAAAAAAACCCTTTTATATTATTGACGATAACTTTAAAACCGTCAATCTGACAACAGAACTGTGCATTACAAAATTATTTTGTTTTTACATCTCTATGAAATGCCGTAATTTTCGTTTTTCTATTGAAAAGACGCTAAGCGTCACGAAGCCCATCTCGATTATTTTTAATAGGCGCCTATTTTTCTTTATTAGAAATTAAAATTTCTCTTAAAAGAAATAAAATGTCAGCCTAAACCGCATCTTGATATCTTGCTTTCGTAAAAAGTTACAGCTGTTTAAACATCTGTATTAACATTTTTAAGGACGCCCTTACGACGCACATACGTGCTCTCGCTATTACATCTCTTCTTCTTCCTTTTACTATATTGTTAACAATCAAAGGTGTTTTACATATTGCATGCAAATAAAGTAACCGGGTGGTGTGATATCCGGTGGCCACTAAATTGGCCCGTTTTTGCCAATCCGCAAGTCCCCTCTCTCTACATTCAATGAGAAAACTGACTGATTGTCGAGATCGATGCGCACGAGGACCATCATGCTGGTTGTTAAAAAAAATGTTCAACAACGTTTTAAGGCAGCTCATTAATAAACGCATGTAAACTATTTTGCATGAAATTTGCATGGAAAAAATTCCCAAAATTTGATTGCCAAGAACAACAAGCCACATATTAATGCCAAATCTTTCTTGAAAATTTTTATTCTTCATTTTCATTACTGCAATAATAATTAACGTTGCGGTTGAATATTCCGTTATTTGTAAATCGGCTTTTGACGGTTCGCATTATTGCACATATGAGCTTTTCGCATTTTGTATGGCCGATGTTTATGTTTTCTCAAAAAATTTTAGCAGAGCCCTTTCTCACTTCAGGGTTTAGTTGAATTTCTCTTAGTGGAACGTCTTCTCCAATCTGCCTTTTGTAATTAAATATCCCAATACATTTTCATGGTTCTGTTCGGTACCCGTAAAATAATCCATTTTTAAAATGGGTTTACCAAGACTCCCGTGCATCCTCAGGTTACTTTCGAGTTTTCTAAAATATGTCCTATTTGGTACCTGTCGCTCTGGATAGAGTTCTGCATATCATTCACTTGCTTGCTTCGCATTTCGGTTGCATTTAGCTTAAATAAAAATCAAGTCAACAGAACTCTGTCCCGAGCGACTGGTACCAAAAAGAACATATTATAGAAAACTCGAAAGTAACTATTGGAATTTTTCAACTACAAAATGCAGCTTGGAGAACACGTTTCACCAGAGAAACACTGGAGTGAGAAAGGACCCGCCAAGAAAAGTAGAGAAAATATAAATATCGGTGATACAAAATGCGAAAAGCCCATATGTTGCAGACGGCGGACTAAGCACAGGTACGTTTTTATAGGTAGTTGTTAAGAGAATAACACGAAGATAACAATACTGCTTCGGAAATAGTGTGTACCGACAAAAGCCAATTTACAAATAATGGCATGCTCCACCGCAAACGTTCATTATTATTGAAATAATCCAAATGAACTTGGGTTAAATTTCGAGAAAGATTTGGTATTAACTTAGGTGCAACAGGCAAAATGGAGGTCATTTTCAACATTTATTGTAGATTTTATCGTTGTATGTTAAGTATTTGTAATAAAGTAGCTGTTACGGTTTTAAATTATTTTTATTTTAATTGGCACAGCCTAAAATATTGATATTAAATAAGTCTACATGGGCATCCTTGGAAATTTTAGTACAGCTGTGACTTTTGACGGAAGCACGATATCAAGATGCGGTTTGGGCTGAAATTTTGATTTTTTTAATCTATATATATATATATATATATATATATATATATATATATAAATACTACTAGTTGTTTTAATATTGAGAATTTAAAAACATATTTCTCTAGCTTGAAGTATATTTTATGGAAAGCGGTGTTTAGATCGTTAATTTATGACTGCCTAATAATATACTGTATTGTAATTTTGTTTTTGGTTATATACAGTAATATGTATCTTATTATTAAAATATTATCATTATATTGTTTAAGCTTAAAGTTGTTTTATGAAAACTTTCTACATAATTTAAATTATCACAATTAAAATTTAAAAATGGTTCTATTGGCAAATTGTGTTAATATTATCTTATTTGTTCTCTGCGAAAAATTTACATTTTAATTTTCAATTTGCTATCGGCCCACATATGGGATATTTTATTTATTTAAATGAGAACAATTCTAAAGTTTTGTTCTTTAAAATGGCAGCATCTAATCAGGAAGACGGGCGTCTTATCCTATAAATAAAAATCGTTATATAGATATGACAGTGTAAGCACAGTTAAAAAAATTGTACGTATCTTATATATACTTAATTGACTATTAGAACAATCATTGGGATTTTGTAATTTTTGTAGTAGTATTTATCTTTGATATTTTAAAGTCGTTAAAAGTTGGGAATAAATAACACTTTCATCATCTATGCCTTTGAATTGCTTATGAATTGTCTTGTGTTAGATTTTTTGTTCGGTGTTGTAGTGTGCCCTGTATAATTTTTGTTACAATTAATGCACTACTGCATTTGACTTTTTACATGGCCCTTTAAGATCTTTTAGCCTGTTGCCTATTTTTAATAATTGCTTGTCACATATGTGACGTTCACATGTTTAGAAAGAATGTTTCTCTAGTTTATGATTTAATTCCTCACAATAAGGTAGAGAGATCAGACGAAAAAGTCGAATTTTAATTATTATTCATTAAAGCAACATTAATTTTCGGAGATAGCATTACTACTACATTAAATAATAAGTAAATCATCAATAATATATTAAAAAGCTATAGATGATACTGTAGCTCCCATAGGAGTAGCGAAGATTTGTTTATAATATAAACCACTAAATTTGCAATTAGCTGCTTTAAAAATGAATTTTTCTGTGTCGCGAAATTTTGTATGAGTTAGATTAATATTTGAAATTTGTGGCCAATTTTTCATTATATTGTTCTTAGTTAAAGAATAAGGTATATTACTGAAAGGTGACCCTAAATCCAGAATAATTATTACATAATTTCGTGGTAACTGTCTTTTTATTTATAAATGTTGAATACATAAATCTATCCTAAGTATAGTAATTATTGTTACTATCATAAGGTTTGGTTAGTATTTCGGTGACAAACTGTGAAAACTTACTGTTTAGGGCATTCATTGGAAAAATTATAGGTCTTAATCGTGTATTATGTTTGTGTGTTTTCGGAAGCTCATACAATTTTGGCTAAATTTAATTATACATACTAAGTTGCCTGTCCTATTCTAGAGTAACTTTGTTGGTATTTTTTAATAAGGAAACAATTTGTTGGGTCCCTATTAAGAGGTGTATAATATATCCTATCAGATAATATTTTAAGAGATTTAGTCACATACTCATCTAAAAAAATACTTGCACACTTGCAGGACATGTAAACAGCACAAATTATGTCATATATTTTCAAAATTATAAAGTCCTCAACACCGAAAAAAAATACACAAATTGAACAAGAAAATAAAAAAAAACTCAATCAAAATAAAATAGGTTCTTACATACCTGCCATAGTATAGATAATGTACAAAAATTTCCAAAGCTCGATGATTGTTTGAATGATCAGTATACATGAGATACTTACAAACTTAACAACATAAAATTAAATAGATTCTAGTTCTGATATAATTATGTATACAAATTCAAATTTAGCGCCATGAAAAGATGCCATTATTTTAACTGTGCTTACTCTGTCATATTTATATATCGATTTATATTTGTATATCAAATTAAAAAATTAATAAAAATACAAAGGAAGAAATTCTCACTGTTATGATTCACGTCTTCCTCATTTAATGCTACAATTTTAAACCATAAACGCCCAGAATTGTTTCTAATTTAAATAAATAAAATATCCAGTATATAGGCCTATAGCGAGAAGAAAATTAAAACATTCATTTTCGCAGACAATTTATGGATAGTATTAACTCAATTTGCACGTAAGTCCTAAATATACACCTATTTTTAAATTATAATGATGTAAATGCAAGCTCTCAGAAAACAACTTTAAGGTTAAACAATATAATGGTAATATTTTAATAACAAGATATATATTACTGTATATAACCAAAAACAAAACTACAATACATATTATTAGGCAGTTATAAATTCACGATGTACTTAATGGTTTCCATACATTTTAAGCTAAAGAAATATGATCGTAAATTCTCACTATTAAAACAACTAGTAATATTTTTTTAATGTAATTTTTAACATATATTTTTTTTAAACCAAAAATATAATAAATTTTCGACAGCGGCGTATGTAAAAAACGAGTTTTATTTCAGCCCAAGACCGCTTCCCCAAGAAATTTTGAACCTTGTCCATCTCAAAACGTAGCAAAACATTTTAGTGATCTATCTGTGTATCTATCATATTGGCTATTTCACAGCCAAAAAAATAACTTAATGTACATAGATTGCAACAATACTTTGGGTAAGTGTAAAAATTCACATATTTTGCTTCTTGTTAAGAAATAGCCAACAAACCGATAATATTTCGAATGCAACAATAATGTCATAACTACAAAATTGCCTCACTGCTCTTCATGGTATCAGACAAAGGTTATGTTTCTTTTATTGTTTATAATATAATTCCGATTTCTTGTTATCAGGATTTTCATGTCTAACATTGACAACAATTTTTCGCTTTCGTTAATTCCACGCTAATTCCACGCTTTTTTCTTATTTTAATTTGTCATGAATCACTATCATAATAATAATTTATTTAAACAAAACACCAACGCTGCTTTCTACAATATTGCAATAAAATATTGTGTACGTAATAGAGGTATTATAAGAAAATGCCAAAATTCTTTAACAACATCTTTGATTTACATATTTAAGGTTCATAATTCTTAAAAAAATATTTTCGTAAAAATAAAGATGATTGTAAATATTTAGTCACATACGGGTACAACTTCCCATACTATTTATAAAAGTTAAGGTTAAATACATTAATTAGACATTTTTTTTAAGTCAAAATAGTTTTAAACGATTATTCTGAGTATCACAGAATGAACACTACAACTAATGGCTTTTCCGTATGAGCTTTAGAAGTTGTTATAAAAATATAATGACTTATTAACGTAAAGCAAATCATACTAGTACTTCCTTTTCCTTCAGCATTTATTTTACAATAAAAAACTATATAAAGCATCAGAAAACTTTATGTACAATATACTGCAACCTAATATAGCTTTAGGCCAAGTTGCAATTTTCTAAAAATGAACATGAAATGGTCTACTTAATAATGCCAACTTTAATGTTTAATTTTTTTTATAAAAGTGTATATAAAAGTTTTGAGGCAAGACTTTTAATTCAAAACCTATGGCAATTTTCAGAAAAACACAAGAACTTGATAATGTTAGATCCAGTTAGCAAAATAAAATGTTACTTTGTATACTGTTATTTTTTACACCACGTTCAATAATTTGAGGACATAAAAAATAAATAAATAGAAAATGTTTTTGCTTTTTTCTTTTTTAGATATTGACGTCTTATTTGAAATTTAAAAAAATAGAATTATTAGGTACGTTAAATTCAGTTATAAATATTAAGAACCACTGATACTTGTTGAAATGTAATAAGAATTGGGTGTTAGACGTCGTTACCAGTTTAAAATTCAAGAGAATACTTGGTTAAAAGATATAAATTTTGTATTTGAATTATTTTTTTATTAGCATAGTACAAATAATAATTGAGTTTCTTTTTAATTTTAGGTGGGCTGAAATAATATGACTATAAAAAAATTTAATATAAATCATCATATTTTAACCCAAGCTTTCAAAACTCATAGGCTCGTATAAAAAGTCCTTAAGAAATTTTTAAGTATTACGAATAAGTTTTAAAACAAGTTCTGAAATAATTTAGTAATGAATGTAGTGATGGCTCTTGCTTTAGCACTTCGTTCATTGCTAAGACATACCAGAAGATGGATCATCATTATCCGAACCGTGAGAACTGCTAGAGTTGTTTTCGGCTTCAGTCGTCGCCGCTTTGTTCTTAAGTGTTAAGTTAGGATACTCATTAATATTGTCAACATTTTTTACAAACATAGGCTCAGTATTTACAACACGACTACTATAACGCTGTTTTTCAGTGTCTTTACTTATTACCGGTTGTGTTTTCTTTTCATTTTCGTCTACACTTTTATTTGATACCACTTTGCTTTTCTCCTTGCTATCCATAACGTCCTCATTGAGATGAAGCTTGGCAATACGATTTTGCACTATGTTGAGATGCTTAATGATATAATCTTCTTCTGGGGCAAGCCGATGTGCTTCTTCCAGACACGCTTGTGCATCTAAAAGCTTTCCTCTTTCGACGTGTACGACGCAAAGATTGTGGAGTCCTTGAATGTTGTCAGGTTCTAGTTCTAAAATCCTTTTGTAGCACTACAAAAACATAAATAATATATTGGTAAAGAAATAACAAAATACATTTTTGAAAAAGTATTTTAGGTTAAAAAATCAACTTCTTATTCAAAAGCAGTCAATAAGCACAAGAACCATACCTCAAATTCAGAAATAATGTACCAAAGATAACAATAATTTTTCCAACCAATTATTTTCAAATTTTTTACATATTTTTCTAATTTCATGTGACCTATGATTTGTAACATTGATCAGTAAAAAAGTTATACTTTTGAATGCTCGATAGGTTTATTATAATACTTATCCTAGCAAAAAGAACACTGCTCAACGTATATCAAAATGCTTCTGTGTCTTAATATTAAACGTGCGCAAGAATTAAATTTGAAATCGGCTAAAGTATGTACCAGGACTTGTTTAAAGTTGTTGTTAGACAAACCATTTAACTTTGTGTTTTAGTTTGTTGCTCTTTGGTAAACGTTGCTGCTAAATCTTGATCCGACTCAATGGAAATAATCTTGGAGGACTAAATGATTTCACAAAAACTCCTATAAATGATTTCAGCAAAACTTCTAATTAACTAAATTTAATTTGTTTTATTTATGCAATGAGTTTAATTAAGTCCTTAGACAACAATTCGAAGTGGCATAACTACGCATTGTCTGGTACCGGCCTAACATCAATTTCTCAGATAACCTAGACTTGAATTTATTTCTACTTGGCGATTGTATTGTATTTTTACAGTAGTCTAGAAAAAAATGTGTTTTGTAAACAAAACGAAAAAAACGCACCAACGGGACCGTTATCTGATTTATTTCTTTAACCAAGTATACAATTTTACAAAATTCTATTACCTTTTATTCACTCAAATAAAATTGTTGTGTTGTGTTAAAAAGTCAGCTTTACTACTTATTGCCATATTGTAAAAAAAGCAGCAAGATGGCCTTATAATATTTTTTTAATCTTTTTCTTTATTATTAAGTTGTAGGTCTTCAGTATCAATATAACATTTTTAATATTATTGTACGAAAAAAATGATATCTTGTAATATTTAAAATTTAAAAAGGCACATAAAATTGAACTTGATGACAGAGTGCAAAATTTGTATAAATAAATATTAAGATATAGAGTAATAAATTTTGAGAATTCCTTGATCTCTTAAATCACATATTTATGTAATTAAATATATTGACCCTTCACCGCCTTAAAATAAGTTGAGATTTAGACTAATCACTTTTTTAGATGAACTTAACTGTAGTAAACGAGTTAAATATACTTTTTAATACTATTTTTTAATATTTTTTGTTATTTTTTTAAATAGTTTAGATACAAAAAATCTTTCGTTTATTTTGTATTTTCAATTTAAACTAAAATAGGCTGTTGGCGAAAATGTTATTTAACATATATATTACTTCGTTAGGGATCTACAGTTTTGAGAATGATGATGTTTTTTCCTAAATATTTTAGAAAGGTTTAAAGACTAAACTATGAAATTTGGGTATTTTGGTAATTTCTATACCCTGAGTCGAATTCTGATCTCAAAAATATTAATACTAAATCAGGGGCGTCCCAGATGGGAAGGACAGAGGAAAAAGTCGCCCTAACTGGTTTTGCGAAGATTCTTTCAATTTACTATTCCAAACTATACAAATTTAGGGTTTTTTAGAAAAGAAAGGTATTCTTGGTTTAATTCGTTAGAATACACCGTTTTCGAAAATGGCATTAAACACAAATTAAAGTATAAACGAAATGATTTAATTTTTTATTATACTCAAAATACGTTTTATTTTTAATGTAATACAATTTTCCAATCAATTTTTCTCGAAAAAGGTGCATCCTAATGAATTAAAACAAATAGTACTTTTCTAGAAAACCCTAAATATTTATAATTTGGGATTGTAAATTGAAAAATATTATAGCGACTTTTCCCACTCCCCCTCCCATTGGCGATGTTCCAGATTTATTACTGCAAATTTCGTACTCTAGTCCGAAAATTCTTTGGAAAATATATTTTCAGAATGACTCTTTCTTCGGGCTGTAGCCTCCTTACGAAGCAATTTTTGATATATGTTTATATGACATTTTAATTTTCTTTTATGATATATATATTACTCCGCAAAAATATTGACACTTAATTTCGGGATACCCTGTAGATCTAATGTGATTAATCAGTTTAGTCTCAAAAATATAAGTAGTTTATGTATTTGATTGTACACACTGACAAACCTAAAACACAGACCAAGAGGAAGACTGATGAAAATGAGCAATATCTTTTTGGGATTGACCTTGAGATTGTTATTATGTTATCAAAGGTAGTGTAAGGCCAAAAACTCTTGAGGTCGACACATTGTTTCCCGAGGGCATTTGTCGACTGAACGTAGCTTTATCTTTTATGCCTTCAACGTTTAATGTTCTAGTTTTTTGAGAAATATCTACTTTAACCAATAATAAACCAAATTATTTTTTACAATAATGCCCTAGGGCATACAGTGTAATTTTTTATTTAGCTGACTTTGATATAATGTCATTATTTATCAGTAATAAACCAGCAGTAATATAAAAGTACCTAATGTGTACTTATTACAAACTATAATATGCAGTCCATACTTACGTTTTCTGCTGCATCCAAATCTTTAATATTATTAATATAGATATCTCCCAGCAATATCAAACCTTTGACATGATCGGGATGATATTTTACTAGCTGATTCAAAAAAGGAGCTGCTTCCAGTGGTCTCATATCATCCGCCAACAAAAGCGCCAAGTTAAATAACGCACTTCTGAAATCGGACTTTAAGTGCACTGCCCGACGAAACCAGTGTTCCGCTTCAACAATGTCTTTGTCATCCATAGCAAGCATACCCAAATTGAAATGAACCCTTTCATTGTTTTTGTCTTTTGCAAGGAGCTTCAGCAGCCTTTCTCGTGCTGTTTTTCTAAATTCTGGTCGCCCAAATTCTTGGAGTAAAATAGCTGAATTTAATAGAGCCTGTTCATGTTCGGGATCAATTTCTAAAGCCTTATCCAGGTACGCTAGTGCTTGTGATGCCTTTCCTTGCTCTAGAAAAACCACACCTAACTGGAAATGATAAAAAAATTAAATTGCCGTTGAAATCGGAGCTATAACAATGTAGTGAAAAATATTTGATTACCAAATATAGATACCAAATTTAGTTATTTAGTAAATGTTTTAGTTCACGGACTAATTAAGATTCTAGTTATTTATTCATTAATTGTGTTCCACCTTTCCAGAGTCCTTTCATCAAAACTACTGATTAAACTTAAAAATTAATTTATTCCCACCCTTGCTTTATAAATTGGAAGTACGCTATTCAGAATATCCCATTTACCTCAAGACCCAGTGTCTCCCTAGGAATATATCGGTTAGATTAACCTAAAAAACCAATTTAAATCCAAATTTATAATAAAAGCAATGAAGGTACCAAATTTAATAATGCAGTTTCTCGAAAACTACGGAACCAAATTCGAAAAATAAGGTACCACCAAAAAGAAAATTTACCTATCGATCTCTAAAATGCCGTTTCCATTGACCCTAATTTCTATTTAAGAGTATCGAGATGGTAAGTTTCACAACCGGGGTACCGGTAGGAAAAAAGGTCTTAGAAAAGCATCCAAAAAGAGGTTGTCTCATTTTCGATTAGGTAGCCAGCATGTGTAAGATTACGTCTTTTATGTAGATAATAGTACAAAGTTCAAAATCTAAAGAAGCGCCTAGGAGTTCTGCTGATTTGCTCTGTATAAATTACCAGTTATAATATCATATTCCAGTTGAAACATATATGTTTCCCAATTTTTGTTCAGATTTTATTTTTTTATCTCGCTAATATCTCCTTTTTTAAGGAATTATATTATAAGACGTTATGTTTGGTTTTGCATATTAAGAAAACACAGTATATATTACACTATTTTTATTATTATAATGTCTAGAAAGGCTTACAGTTGTATAAGGCTAGATTGTAGGGTTTTAAGGTCACTGTTCAAAGGGTTCTTAGCGATATCTCGTAATACCGGTTTCTTGACAATCTGTTCATACTCCATTTTTAATTAGCTCATTGAACTCTATTCGAGCATAATCTCAAAAAAAAAAGAATTAACCGAAACTAATTTCTCTCTTGATTAAAAAATGCAGCGTTAATTTTAGAAATAATACCAGAAATAAAAACTAGACAAAATTGGGCTTTTAATATTTAATTTTTGCATTTAATTTTTACACTTTCATAATATAAATTATTAAAAATAAAAATATACCAATTATGTTTTTAACATCTATTAGAGCAACAATACTACCTAGTTTTGAAAGATAAGCTACAATAATATTCATTTCATTTCAAGCCTATTTTGAACTAAGCCATCATTTTATAAAAGGATTATTATTCAATAGAAAATTGAATTATGGGCATAAAATTGAATTTTCTACTTACATTATAATAGATATCCGGATTGTTGCTATCGTACAAAAGGGCTCTTTCGTACACCTCCTGAGCTTCTTTAGTCCTATTCAGTTTTATCAATATATCGCCCCTATTAATGTACGCCTGAGTGTAATCCGCTCTCATGCTTATAGCCTGCCGGTATAACATATCCGCTTCTTCCAGCCTAGAAATAAAATATGATATAGGGCTATTTGACTAAACTGCTTTAGAGAGATATTTCTTGTGGTACATAATTTTACTACATTAGTAAATATATACATAAATTAAAACAAATATTTTTTCCCTTACCACTACTTGTAAAAACCAAAGAATACCTTTCTAAATGACATTCTAAATCTTAAATCTTTATAATTTTCAGACATAGTCTCATTAATTATAGTTTTATTAATGTTAAGTGAATTTTGGCAAGGTTAATACAACATAATCGATTTACGTTAACAGCTTAATCTGATGCATTAACTAATTAAGGTATGATATTAATGATTATGTTTAGATGTGGGCGAGCCTAAGTTATTAGACAGGAGGTTTTGTTGAATTGTATCGTGATAAAAAAAACATAAGGTATATAACTGAGCTTTTAATGCAGGTTAGATTTTCTGTCTAATGTGTTTTAATTAACTCTAAACATACATGATATAAAAATATATATTTTTGGCCAACCAAATAAATCTATTAACATTCAATAACATTTTTCTTAAAGTGACGTCGGCGTCGCAAATAATATTTTCTATTATTGAACAAGTTCAGAGACTTGACAGAGACAGAGATATTGACGTCAAGGCAAATAAACGAACATAAAATAGCTTATTCTAAACAAATGTCAAGAACACTGACCTCTTAAATGTTTGTGAATTATTTAAATAGAGGAAAATCCAAAGCAATAAGAAATTAGAATACCTGAAGAATAAAGAACTACTGGACCGAGGAAGAAAATGAGAGAAACATCACGTAACTACACAACGGTTTAAGTTTATTGCGATTACGTAATCTATATAATAGAAATTATAAGCAGAATTATCTCTTTTAACGAAACCTCAACAAAGAGTAACCCGATCAAAAATAAATTTTTTTGAAATAGTTCTAATGGAATAAAAGTTAATATAATTATAAATGTGTTATATAACATAATTCAAGAAGTTTTATTTTCGAAGAATGTTTTATATCCTTATTTTAATTTCCTGCACTAAAAATATTCGAAATAAAGAAATAGGAAATATGTTTAGCAAAAGATATACGATAAACAATGTACCATTTTACTGCTTATATGTATAAACAAAATATTTACTACAAGCCGAAAATAGTGTGTATTAATGCCTATATAAAACTATAATGAACCGCAAATGCAATGTATGTGTCTATTCGATTTAAAAATGTCGATTTTCTGAAAGTTTAAAATAACTTGGAGATGTGGGAAAATTATTAAAAACTGTTGGCAAAGTTTAAGTAGTATCTGCCCCCATGGTTGGAATTGAATCTATCTTTTTACTTTTAAATCTACCAAAAATGCCTAAATTTTGATATAAATTTAACTTACACGCGATTAAAAACTCTCGACATTATTCCACTGACAATTGACAATACGTTCCAAAATAGTTTGATATAGTGATTTATATTAGTAATTTTATTAGTATATCCTTCAAGGTGCGATTGTTATTTGTTTTGTCCTGTCTTAAGGAATATATTTTAACAAACTTATAGTTATAGAATTAGCAACATCTGAAAGGTTATTGGCTAATCGGCGATTCCAATAAAATAGCCTGTCAGGAACCTTAATAATATGTACTAGTTATACATGTGTTATTCGCATAAAGCAGTTGGTATTTAGTTTAGATTTTTGGATTGTTTGAAAACTCATTCTTTGAATATA
Organism: Kuschelorhynchus macadamiae; assembly: GCA_030620095.1. Classification (NCBI taxonomy): domain Eukaryota; kingdom Metazoa; phylum Arthropoda; class Insecta; order Coleoptera; family Curculionidae; genus Kuschelorhynchus; species Kuschelorhynchus macadamiae. The sequence goes on along the minus strand of JAUTXW010000613.1, from coordinate 1,988,750 downwards.
CTCTAGGTTACTTCTGGCTTATTTACGCTGCTGTGCTTTGATCTCGATTTTTTCGTTGTAGCCCTCTATAGGCTCATGTGAAAAAGTGCTTCAATTTGATTAAGTTATGTACACTTTGTCTTAGTGGTTTTGAATTAATTACTAATTTAGATAAGTTTTTCTGAGAGTTTGGTCGATTATTAAAAGTACACAACCAATTATCAATACAAGTCCAAACATCCGCACATATACAACAGGTACATATTTTTAAAAATGTAAACCTATGTCCCCATATATTTTTCGACCTACACTTTTTACAATTTTTTACCAACTCAAATATCATGTAACTTATTTAACATGATTTACATTGTGCCGATAGGCACCATCCTAATTATTCCTGTAAAGCAAGCTTACGTATAAGGTTATTGATTTAATTAATATCCTATTTAGTTAGAATGTAAAAGCTTGCTGAAAATGGGTTCCAAAAAAAAGCAAAATTAGGCTCTGCAGCTCTGCATTGAAAATTAACATTATTAATCTAGTTTATTAAGCATTATAAATATTTCAAATATTTTTTATTCCATCAGTTTTTAGACCTCATACACCCTTAATGTGATTTGCTTGTGAGAGGGATTATTGCAATGCTTGGCATTATTACCTGTATAGCTAACATCAAATACCAGGTTTTCGAGTTAATAAAATTTTGCAGAAAGTAAGAAAATTGACATCAAATTTTTTATAAACACTATGTAAGGGCTACTTTTCAGCCAACACCAAGCTGACAGAAAATACCTTTTTTGTTCTTAGATTATCTACAATTTTTTTTTGTATTTAACTGGCAATCAATATGATTCAATTAGGTTTGTTTGTGTGATTTCCTTCTTTATTTAACATACTTATTAAACTTGCTAATTCAAATTGTGACTTAGAAAGCAATAACAGTATTAAGAGTTAAATAATGCTTTTGAAATGACTTGATTGAAAATCAATTTTGCCTGTTATGAACATCAGTAAAAGTTTAAGTATAGCAAGCAGAAAATATTGAAGGGCATAAACAGCTATAAGAGACGTGGGGTGCATATCATGTCGCTTTTTCATACATATTTAACGTCCGTACGTGCGTCGCCATAACACGTGAGTTTATGACACCAAGTATTTTATGATGTATTCGTGAAAACTTTTAAAGTGAAAATCACCAACACATATTCTCGTATATGTATTTACTTATTTGAAATTACAAAATTAATTTATTGTAATTGTAACTAAATCACATGGATATTATCTAAAACTTAAAAACACGGTGTTTCAACTCCACTTGAGTTTTCTGCCCTTAAAGTGCATTTTTTCTTGCAACTGGTAACGAGGAGTGATTTTTGAGTTAAAATATGCTTCGGGGTAATGGTTCACCTTAAATTTTGCCAGATGATGTTTATATTAGAGGAAACTGAACGCTAAATGGGTATCATTTGCGTATATTAGATTATCGCACACCCTAATACACCTCAACCGATATGACGTGTGGGGGACACAAAGCAGAGTCCTAAATATTGTTGGAGTTATCTCAGTTCTTATGGAACTTAGTTCAGCGATGTGATCGAAAATCACAACTGTTAACGCCACGGCAAGTACAAAAGTACGAAATACGAGAACGAAGGCATGAACCTCACTACAATTGCTACCAACATTATCCCCAACTTTGGATCAACATTAGCTTGATTCAGTTGGCTTAATATGTCATTTTAGTGATATATGCCGAACATTGGATAATACAATCTAAAGGTCGGCAACTGAAGAACAAATAAACTAAAAGAAATGCATGTAGGTAGTAGATAATTAAAACACATTAGGGAAGGTGTACAAGTTGGCATGTAGAAAGGACTTTTTGACTCGGTAAAAATGTTGGGATTTACTAGCTGCGGGGGCTATTAACATCAATATAATAAGTGCTAGGTTTGCAGTTGCTTCAGTTCTAAAATTCTATAATAAATAAATTTATTATAATTTGGCTCAGGAGTACTGAAAAAATAGACGCCAGAAGATTTATTGCTGTAAGAGTTGTAAATATTTATACCGTTTTTGCCAAACATACATTCTTTCTAATATAGCTAGAGTTAATGTTCCTGTACAGGTCATAGTAATAGGGTCAAGAGGAGATTGAAAAATTGCTTAAAAATTGTTTATTCTGTTTTATCAGTATGCAATGTTTAATTAATGCAATTATCCAGCACATATTTTGTCGGGTATTGTTTAATTAAGGTGCAAAGATACACTTATATAAAACTTACAATAACTTAATTAGTTTATTTGCCAATATGAAATGAAATAATTCCTGTCAAGAAAATGTACTGCAGCGTTGACAACTTGAGCTACATTCGGCTAAACAAGAGGAAAAATCGATTGATGATTATGCAAAGAATATAGAAGAACTCTTTCTTAACTTAACATTCGTAAAGGCCGACAGTAACGATGATAGCGTATGAATTTTGCGGAATGTAAATGAAAAGATCCATGATCCATGCATTCTCAAACCGGCATAAAACATAACGAATTTCGAACAGCATTTAAAGCTAGAGACTATTCCATATTAAAAGATGCCATTACCGGTGCCAAATATAAGGAAAAATTAAACCTTTCTCATCCAGTTAATACACAAAATTTTACTAGGATTGGAAACCGCGGCAGTAGAACACGACTTTCAAATAAAAATAGGTATACTAATAATAATTAAAGTAACAGAACATATGGTGCGCATAAAATAATAATTAAAGTAGCAGAACATATGGTGCGCATAAAATAATCAATGGTTAGTGAAACTTTTGAGTTCAGGGTCGTGCGTTTAGATCTAACCGTCCTATTTTTCGGGAAAGTCGGTGAAATGGCTAAGGGGTTTATACGAATGTGACAGAAAATCAATTTCATTATATTTCAACTGAATTAGACCAACGACAAATGTTTCTTTGTTCCTAATCAGAACAAATATAATAATAATGAATTGTCGAGTGAATGGGTATGGAATTTAAATTGAATGAATTTTGTGCAAGTTAGTATGAAATGAAAGGTATGATGCTTTTGTTAGAAACTAGAGATAGTACTAGTGTAATGTTTTCAAAAAAATATTTCAAAGAATAAAATTAATGAAACTTCAAAAAAGGTTAAAATAATAGGTGGATCAATTTTAAGAGCTGGATTAGCAATTGCAAATATTGAGCTAGATAAACATGAAATTAAACATGAGTCTCTTATACTAAATATATTTACTTCAGATACAGGGGAGTGTTAGGTTTTGATTTGTTTAGCAAATATTATGAAACGTTTCAATTCTCACTATGAGGTCAAAATTTGATAATTTTGTATTATATTGCCAGATGAAGTAGGCAAAGGAGAACGTGTACCACATATTATTGTCAAGTCAGTAAATGTGAGCCTAACAGTAAGTCATAAATATTAATGATCGAGAAGTAAAAATTCAAAAATTTTAGAACTAAGTAGAACTTGTTACATTTTCGCTTAAAAAAGACGACACACTTTCTGTTGAAAAAATATATGCAAAGTACGTGGATGTCTTTCCCTTGGAAACTGTTCTTACTGTTACCAATTTATATAAGCATACACTACAATTAAAGAAAAATGCAACACGCGTGTATGTAAAACCTTATCGGTAACCCCATTCTCAAAAAGCGGAATTTCAAAATCAAGTTCATAAAATGCTACAAGAAGGCATAATTCAGGAAGCAAGATGCGAATGGTAGTATCTTAAAAACTTGATAAAACTGGGACAACATGTTGGCGTGCTGTAATCGACTGCCGTCTTGTAAACCGTGTACTAAGGGATGTCGTGTATTTAGTAGATATTATACTCATTGTCCGGTGCGTTATACTCACACACCGATTTAACTCAAGAGTACTACCAATGATTAAAATTTCATAAAACATTCATTACTAACAAAGGACAGTTTCACGTGAAAAGATTACCAATTACAAAAAAAATTACGAAACATCTTCTAAAATGTAATTTTTGAAATAGGAAACCATTAATTTATACTAAAAATGCTAAAATATTATCTTTATTATCAAGCCCATAATAAATGCGGCCTTGACTCCGACCCAGCCGCAATAGAAAATCGAATAGAACCTATGCGGGCCGCTAGCTTCTCTGCAGCTAAGTCCTGTATGCTTGATTTCTTGTGAATCGAGCCAGAGGTTATTGAACTTTCCACCGGTTGTTTCCAATTTTTGCATTTCAGTCGCGTGCTTTTAAGTGGAGGCGGAAGCTCTCGTTGGAGTAGGTTCTTTGTTTGAACGGCTATCCATGTGTTGTGTGATACGTATGTCGCGTCACGCATGATGCGATATAGAAGACAATAATACGGACGTGGATATGCAAATACCGTCAACTTCGGCTGTCGGTAATAACGTTGAAAATGTTGGAGAATTTAGTAAGAAGAGTGTGTGTGAATGTGTGGTGTGTGCCTTAATAAGAAAGGGATTTTCAACGTTAAACTTACTTAAAGACTTAAAGACTTATCGATGTTGTTTGTTTTCTCGGACAGCCCGAATTGGGATTTAGAGGTCCTGATGAAACAAGGGTTTCTTCGAATAGAGGAAATTTTCAAGAGTTACTTAGTTGAATGGCTAAATATGATGATCGCTTAAAAATCATTTAGAGCAGTCTAGCGTTTTTCGCGGAACGCCGAATCGAATTCAGAATGATTTAATTTCCGCTGTTGCAACCATTATTCTAAAAAGAATTAAGCAGGAGATTGGCGAGGCGCGGTTCATTGATATTGTTCTGAACGAAACAACCGATATCACTAATTTTAGCCAATTATCTATAGTAATACGCTACGTTAAAACAGACGGAAGTATTCAAGAGCGATTTTTAGGTTTTAAGCATGTGTCCGAAAATCGTCGAGCAGATGCATTATATACCGGAGTTTATAACGTTACTAAAGAAATTAATAGAGAGAAAAAATTAGTTTCTCAAAGCTATGATAGAGCTGCAGTGATGGCAGGACAATTAGGGGGTCTGCAAGCTAAAGTTCGAGAAACTTTTCCAAGTGCTGTGTTTGTCCATTATTTTGCTCATAAATTAAATTTAGTTTTATCCCAGTCTATCAATCACATTAAAGAGTGTAAATTATTTTTCGTTACTTTAATTGGCATGTCTGCTTTTTTTCCAAGTCAACAAAACGTACACAAGCTTTGGACTCCATTGTCCACAAACGATTGCCCAAAGTAGCTCCTACTAGGTGGAACTATAATGGAAGACTTGTGTTAACAGTATCTGAAAATCGTGAATCACTGATTGAACTATTTGAGAATATAATAGAAAATAATGAAACGTGGGACTCAGAAGCAATAAATAGTTCGAGAGGGTTTTTGGACTGTTTGAAACGAGATTTTAATTTTAATTATTTGTTGAACATATTTTCAGAAATATTTCCATTCTCGGACAATGTTTTTAATATATTACAAACTAAAACAAATGATATTGTTTTTTGCCTAAAAAAAGTGGATGATTTAAAGTCCATGTTAAGCCAAAAAAGAGATGACTTTGACCTATTTTGGGAGAAAATGATGACGTTAAATGTAGAGCCACAAGCCAAGCGTCTTCGAACAGACAAGGTGGGAGATGTTCAAACGTCATACAGACGCCTCTTTTGTGAAATAATCGATCAAGTTTAGAAACAAATAAACTATAAATTTAACGATTTAAATGATTTTAAATTCCTCGAGCTCTGCAATTTTGATGCATTTAAAGGAAAAACTTTTCCAGAAGATGCGTTTAAATCTCTTCTTCTTCATTACGGCCAGTTCCTCGACCGAGTGTTACTGCGATCTGAACTAAAAGTGATTTACCTAACTGGTGACACTAGCGCAAAAAATAACGCTAAGGAACTAATGCAATTTTTAAAAGACAAGAAGTTGGAAGATGTCTACACCGAAGTGTCGAAATTGTGTGAATTAGTATTGACAGTACCTGCCAGAAGTTCATCAGTAGAACGCAATTTTTCAACACTTAAACGTATAAAAAATTTCGTGAGAAATTGAATGGGGCAGGAGAGAATTTCTCATACATGGCTGTTGTCCATTGAAAATAAACTTCTCCAAAATATGTCGGAGCATCGACGTTTTTACGATGACGAAGAATCGAATTACATCACAGATAGGTAAGTTTTTAAAAATTGCTTCCCTTTTTTAAAATGTCACCGCACGCCCCTGGTTATTATAAATCTTAATTGTTCCGGGAAATATTAAATATCTATTTTCTTAGCACAAAAAATGTCTTGTGAAAATGAGTTAAGTGTATGAGAGGAGTGAGTTATCTAATAATACCGTATTTTATATAGTCTTCAAGGGATTTAGGAGCACAATTTTACTACTCTTTTTAATTTTTGACAATTTGTATCGCTGCTAATTTTAATTACCATGACTCTACGTACAGTGAACATTGATTCCGGGGAGACCAGTTTAGATGAATTTTTCAAAAAGTATTTATTGCAGGACTTGGGTCATCGTCATCATCCCATTGCAAGCATATTATAATAAATAAAACGGCATAATGACCCTTTTTAACCTTTTTCCGCGAGAGAGATTTTGCGATAAACTTAAATTGTTTTACTGTATTGCTTAGAAATTTGGTATATATGTAAATAAGCAGAAAAGTAAATAGCCACAATCCCGATTTGGTGGGGGGAGGCAAATTTTATATCTGGTCAGGTGATTTCGCTAGGTAATTATAAATGCATGTTGATAATATTAAATGATTTTATTCTAGACACAAAACATTTGATGTATCAGCAACTGAAGTGTTTGGTGTGGTAATATCGAAAGCAAAACCAAACCGAAACCAAAATATCCTATCATATTGTTTTTGGGTTTTTAGGGACAGAAAGTTCAATTCTAGCAATTATTTTGATTTGTTAATTCTCCGACAATAGCCCTCTTTATATAATAATTATATTATCGTCTTCTAGAAAAACTCTAAGTGTGATGGACCCCAGTACTTGTAATATTGTATCCTAGATTTAGATGTTGTAAACTTCAACTTGAGATATAAATCTAAATATAATTACAGAAAGCGACTGCAGATTTAATTTAATAGCCAAATTTGTATAGACAGACCTATTTTTGTCCTTAATTTTATTGAAATTGATTTTTGCGTTTTTACAATATATTGCTTAATTTTCTACCGTAGAATTTTTAAAAAAGAGATTATTATTATTATTAAATTGAAAACTAATAAGAATGTATCTAAAGACATAGGTAATACTGTAGGACCATTAATATTGATGATTACTACAATTTGTCTTGCATGGTCTCACCACTATAAACATATATTTTTAGAAAAATACAAAATAATCATTCAACTACTGAAAGCATCGAAAAGCCACATACGCCCTCGCGTATTCTAGAGAGCAAAAAACGTCGAAAAAAAAACTTATATTTCTCGAAAAGTTTTGCGATCACAAATATCATGATACTAGCATATCTAATAGTGCATGTTTATATTATATTAATATTGTATGTTGACTGTTATACAGCACCGAAAGTAACATATTTCGGAAGTATTTGGCCAAATGTTAAAATTCGAATTTTAACCTGCCGTTTTGCCGATACCTTTTTCGAGAAACTATTTTTTTTGTATGCATAGAGAATTGAAAAATTCCAATACCTGGACAGTAAATATAAAAAACTATCGATATTTATCGGTGTATCGATAACTATCGATAGTTAAGAGTAGTGTCGGTTTTGATTCTTGGCTATTTTCGTGTAAATTTTAATTAAAATTTAGTTCCAGTTCAATTAAAGTAAATTTTTAAGAAACTGCACTTAAATTGCTCAGTAGTTTAGTATATTTAATTATGCATATTCCAAAATTTTTTTCTAAACTATATAAATAGAATAAATAAAAAACATTACCTTGTATGATTCTTCGATATCAAATTTGCTAAATTCAGGAAAACATTCAAATGATTTGGTGCTATTCTGGCCTGATACGATTCGCCGGGTTTAGCCTTCGGTAACAGCGATTTCGCCTTTAGATACGCTTCTTCAGCTTCCTTGTACATTTTAAGGTGATTATAAGTTCTGCCAACGTTTATGTATGCTCCCACGTCATCGTGTTGCACGCTAACTGCTGTTTTAAAAAACTTAAGCGCTTCTTCGAACTTTCCTGTAATATAACAAGTTACCAGGATAATTTAATTTATTAGATTAGTTAGAAACAAAAAACATGTTTTAGAATTTCTGAACAAAAGGCCTGCGGAATTTTTTTAATGTTTGTTTTCATTTATTTTAAAGACAATATCAGCAACGAAGTGTTTTTTATCTTTTTGTTTTATCTAGAATTTAATTACCCATCTAGTTAGGACTTTGGATTTATTTTGTAGAATTGACATCTTTTCTTTTTCATCATTATTATTTAATATGTGTTCCCGGAGGAATGACCTTACTAGTAAGGAGAGCTCCTCTCACTCGGGCGGCCAAGAGGAGGCAAATTGCATTCGTCAAGCTGCACGCGAGGCCGAACGACAAGCCATATGAGAGCAGGAACTCCATGTGCTAATTTCATCTATCACTCCCGCTGGAATGTTCTTTGTAACTCCCCCACAGGAAGCCTTATTAATGCTCCGCAAGACCTATTGTATACTTAATTAATGCTCCGCAAGACCTCTTGTATACTTAAGTATTTGTCAGGGCAACAGGTGGCCTTATGCCGCATGATTTTCAGACGAATATTCTGATGACCAGTCCTACATAGACGAGGAGAGGGTTGACGACGGACTTTCCGTTACCATATCTCACTTGCAGATCCCAGAAATCCCGATGTCCTTTACCCGAAACCTCTAATGGAGTGAATTAACTGCACAGAGTCTACTAAAAAACGTGGGTCCAACCCGTTCTCGTCAGCCCTAGAACAGGAGAGGGCCGTCGTTAATTTGTCCCGTAGACGAAACTTGGGGCTTACCCGAACCACGTATGTATGGCCCGAAAACCCACTGTACTATCCTTCCAATCGACTATAACACTAAAAAAAGGCAAGTACTCATTTATTTAAACATTAGTATTTATTTAAACATGGCTGGTAGAGGAAGATACTTTAAGGGAAAGTTATCTGGGTCGTAAAATCGTTAGCCAAAGCCCAAAAAGGTTATGAACAAAGCAAAGTTTATTTCTGAAATACCTTCTCATTCAAGAACATACAAGAAATTAAATGTATCTGCCGTTCAAATGATGATGTAAAATTGGAGAAACGCAAAATGATATCATTACTACAGATTCACAGTCAGAAAATATAGAAGAACAGAAAAGTGATAATCATGATCAGGAGCAAGAAGAAATAGAACAGAAAATTGATAATCGGGATCAGGTGCAGGAAAAAATAGATTAGGAATATAATAATCGCGACCCGGCCCAGGAAGAAATGGAACAGAAAAATTATAATTGCGATCAAGATTACCAAGAAATGCAACAGGAAAATAATAATCGTACTCAAGACCAGAGAAGAGTGGAAGGAAATAGACATTTTGAAATTTAGTGATTCAGCTACTTGGGAAAATTGTAGTGAGCATATGTGCCAGATTCTTGTAGAACATTTCAAGAACTATTCAAGATTTTAATTTTCCACTAAGAAAGTTTTCTGCTACTTACTACCTCTAATGGCGTAAATGCACATCTTCCATGGCTTCAATACTCATTACCGCAGATGCGATCTGTAAATTATTTGGTAAGAAATTTGGACGATACAGGTTCAGCTTCAGGTAATAGTGGAATAAAAAATTGGAAAAATATGTCTGCAATATTGTCTAGTTTTCGGAACTATAAAGAACTAGAACTTAGATTAAATAAAAATATCGATGATGAAAATGTACGTTTAATTAAACAACAGGAAACATACGAAAGGACAAAACTTGGCATTTCGTGGAACTTGCGAAAAACTATATACACTTGGCAATGGGAATTTTTTAATATTTTTGGAAACACCTTCGAAAAGTAAATATCATAGAATTACATGTTTTTTACTTATGTACAAAAAAAATCAAAACAAATTCATCAAACATTTATTTGGTGCTATACAAAAGAGCATAATTGCTTCTATACATAATGCAAAATATTATTCCATAATTTTAGATTGCTCCCCAGATGTAAGCCATATCGGGAAAACGACCATCATTGTACTATTTGTAACTATATCAGATGGTAAGGGATGTGAAATAATAGAGCATTTTTGAGATTTATTCCTGTTACGGATATAACGGGTGCTAGTTTTACTGAAACGACAAACTGTTTTATCGCTTTCCCTAGCAAATTTACGGGGACGGGCCCATGAAAATGATGGCAACAAGAAAGGGAAAAATAGTGGTGTCCAAAAAAGAATATTAAATATATATTCTATACGTACCCTGCAGCTCAAACTCTTTTAATCTTAATCTCTAATCATTTAGTCTGATACAAGGTTTATATTATATATATGTATATTTTTCTGCCTGGACACAATGTTGGAGTGTTTTGATGTATCATTTGCTTTCTTTAACTCTAAAATCACTTAGCTATAAAAGAGGGATTAAAGCCTCAAGTCCACTTAGATATCAATTAGGAGATTTATATGATACCTTAATGGATATTTTTGAAGATACTATTTTAGCAGGGTCGTCTTCTAACGCAGAACTGAATGACAAGGAATTTTTAAAAACATAGTATAAATATTGTTTCTATCATTGTATGGTACAATATCCTTTACGAAATTAAGTTCTGTTGAAAAAGCCACAAAAAATTCGATGAAAGACAAAATGGACACGCGAAAACTTAAGAAGTGATTTGGAATTTGCTAAAATATTAGTAGATGCAAAAGAAACTGCTGCATATCAAATCTGCAGAATCTGTAGGAGCAGCACCAGTTGAAAGAAAACAGGAAACGCAATTTACCTACGAATCATGATATAAAATAAAAATTTGAAGTACAATTTTATTTTACAGTTCTTGATTCAGCAATAAATTCCGTAAATAAGAGGTTTGACCAAATGGAGCAAATAACTTCAGTATTTAGATTCCTGTATAAAATACACGAATTCATAAATATATCCAACAGCGATATTTCAAGAAGTCTTTACTTATCAAGACCATTTTGACTTGTGCTACGAGGTACTGGCTATTTCTAGAAGAGTACCTAAATAAGCCGATATAAGATGTTAGAAAGCTTTTCTAATTTATTTATTGGTTTATATTTATTTATTATATTGTTGACTCCTTAATTTTCTGTAGCTAGCGGAGACCGCAATTTTTCGAAACTAAAAACTTAATAAAAATGTATTTGCATTCCACAACAAAGCAGATGACACACACAACCGTATCTATCTTGAATTAAATACAAATATATTAACACGTAAAAATACGGATCATTCTAAGCAAAATATCCCTATATAACGGTAAACAAGATTTTAGCATTTTATTTGTACTTAATCTATGGTAATATAAAAACGTATTTTTTTTATTTATATCCAAGTACAATTTGGGAACGGAATGGTGCTGGGAAATATATACACGAGTTACGTTAAAATGTAAAAAAATACACATTTGCCTGCACCAAAGGATAGAACATTTGTATCAGCATCAACGCGTACACGAAACAGGAAACTTAATTTGAGCGAACTAGTTATATTTTATTTTTTGAGGCCATATGGAAAAGCCGTATACCGTAGTGGTAGAATCTTTGACAAAAGCGATCTTTGTCATCGAATTTTTGCTTGTGTAAATAGTGGTATGCTGCTCTTTTTTAACAGTTAAGTTTAGCTTATGAATCAAAATTTAATGTATATTTTAGTATTAAGAACTTATACTTTTATTGGCTGTTTTTAGTCATAATTCTGGTTTAAACTATTAGAAATTCTTATAAATTAGAGGAAATCTATAACTAAAATTTGCTACGTAAAGCATCATGTAGTTAAATATGATTCGTGTGTTAAGCGTAATGCAAAATTATAAAAATTGTAATTGTACCTTATAAACAAATTTTATTTATTCAACATTTTTTGGAGTCTTAATAGAAAACTAGATTGAATTTTAAACCAAAATTGTAAATCCAATACATTTTTCATATTAAGTTTATAACGAATAAATTTCAAATTTTTTTCCTATATAATATTCCCAAAAATTATAAGCAAGGATTCAAGTATTTATTGTCCACATTTTGTGTCACACAGTAACCTAAGATTTTTCATCTGATAAAGCGGGTGAAACGGAATATGTATTTTTTAAAATAAAACAGTGTCTAAATTTATTTAAAATGGATTTCCATGAGTTAACGGCTAACTCTGTTCAAAACTATTTTGCACAATAAAATCCTAACGCTAGTAAAAACAGCCAATAATTTGTACTGGATTTTAGATAATGATCTGAAATTTACTGAGAATGTTAGTTTGTGTACAAAGAGGGTCATTTGCAATTGAAAATTATTGTACCGGCAGAGATACCGAAAGAAAATACTTATTTGCTCAATTGCGCTTTCCGATTTTAATTATGCCGATATTGCTTATGGGCCATCTCTACTAGCTAACAATAAATATCGTATCCATTTAATTTAAAATCATTGCGTACACCCGGTTTGTGGAATAAGAGCGAGAAAACCGTGCAAAATTGTGATCAATAAAATAGCTTCTAACGGACAATAAGCGCCATTGTTTTGTGTTATTTCTCAAATTAATAAATGAGACATGCCCAGAATATTTAAATTCGAAAAGTTTCGATAAGATGTCCGCAATCAACAGGTTCATTAGACTGCAAATATAACAGCGTATTATTTTACCTACAGTATCGCTAACTTTCATAATAGTGTGAGACTGACCACTAAATTCCACTCTAAATACTTCCAGCATAACTTTATCTAAATTAAACATCTGTTTATAATTGTATCCATCTTCTAATGCGTTTCGAAATGTGTATTTAATATATGTGGACCATTTTGGCGATGCATGTATTGGGATCTCGGAAAGTATAAGAGATACAAAAATGTTTAAATGGGCAAAGTTTTACAGAATTTTATCGGTAATTAAAACCGCCAGCGGCGTGCTTTTAAGTTTTTTGGTTTTCGAGATATTTTAAAAAAACTGAAAAGGGGCATTTTCTGTAAAGCCCTGTAACTTCTTTATTTGTATTTTGTTTCAAAATCTATGAACACCTTTTAATAGCCTTTTTTTTGTGTAGAAAACAGTTGTTGCATTAGATTTTAAATACGACGTTTCGGTTATTCTTCACCATCACCAACTTTATTTTTTCTTATGGACGCCATATTTGATTTTTGTCTCTTTAAACAAAGCAAAAAAAATCCTATTCACTGATGTTTAACAAGTTTACGTTTCCTAAAGAAAAACTTTCAAAATGTCCAAAAATCGAATTTATTCCAGCAGGCTTTAGATCGGCATGGTAACAATATTATGCTTTTATTTTGGACTGTTTGATTTTCTGACGTTTCAAAGTTTGTTAGTTATTTTCTGTTATCGTTAACTTTCTTAAAAATGGCTTTGCGTTATACCAACAAAGAGAAATTTGATATGCTGGAGGTATATATTAAAAACAATAGAAATGCGGTTACAGCTCTAAATAATTGTTCAAGAGCTCATTGAGGGAGATTTTCTAAAGAGACTTACCTTTTGTAACTGGTACACTAACAAATGCCAGGAAAATGTAAATTTTAGCAGTGCCATTATATGGACTGACAAAATATATTTTAGAAAATGTAGAATCTTTAACAGACACAATCGTCACCATTGGGCAACACAGAATCTTAGATTGTTGGCACAACGTAGGTTGCAAACTCGATTTGGCATGAATGTTTAGTGTGGCATTTACGGTAAAATAGTTTTTCATATTAGATGGTTTAACTGCTTTATACATAATATAATATAGATCCATTTTTTTACCAGCATACTTTAACTGGTGAAAGATATTTAGGTATGCTAGAAAACCAAATTCTACCAGCAATTAGAGATGCAGCACAATACGGATTTCAAAATGTTTGGTTTCAGAAGGATGGCTGCCCAGCCCACAATTCCAGGGCTGTCAGAGATTTACTAAGAATAACTTTTGGGGACAAATTAATTTCCAATGGTGGTCCTTCATCATGGCCTGCTAGGTCGCCAGATATTACACCCTTGGATTTCTTTTTGTCGGGCACGTTAAAATGAAGTTTTTGAATTTGAGCCTCACGGACATTGGCCGTACTCGAAGAGAGAGCTAAGGAAGTGTTTGCTAATATTAACAGAAACACACTTAGACGAGCGACAAATAGTGTTTTAAAAAAATATCGTGCTTGCGTTGCTAAAAATGGACAACATTTTGTTTAATATACCAAATATTGTATTCTTTTGTGTACATGTGTATGTTTCTAGTTAAAGCTTGTTATTATTTTTTCGTGTTTCTTGTGATTACTACATTAAATGTTTATTAAACATTACAAAAAAATATTGTTACCGTGGCGATCCAAAACCTACTAGAATAAAACCGATTTTTGAATATTTTGATGGTTTTTCTTTAGGAAATGTAAACCTGTTATATTTTTCTTATTTTTATTTTTAAGAGACAAAAATCCAATATGTCTTCCATAAGAAAAAATAAAGTTGATGACGGTGAAGGATAACTGAAACGTCGTAATTAAAATATAATTCTATAACCGTTCTCTACACAAAAAATGTCTATTGAAAAAGTGTTCATAGATTTTAAAACAAAATACAAATAAAGAAGTTACATGGCTGTACAGAAAATGCCACTTTTTAGTATTTTCGAAATATCTCAAAAACGAAAAAAGTTAAAAGCACGCCGCTGACGTTTTTAAATTACCAATAAAATTGTGTAAAACTTTGCTCATTTAATTGTTTTTGTATCTCTTATAGTTTATTTGATCCCAATACACGCATTACCAAAATGACCTAAACTGTATATATATATTATATATATATATATATATATATATATATATATATATATATATATATATATATATATATATATATATATATATATATATATATATATATATATATATATATATATATATATATATATATATATATATATATATATATATATATATATATATATATATATATATATATATATATATATATATATATATATATATATATATATATATATATATATATATATATATATATATATATATATATATATATATATATATATATATATATATATATATATATATATATATAAATATAATATATATATATATAATATAATATATTTTGTCGTAGTCTAACCAAACACCTACGAAAGAAAAAACAGCAGTGTCAGTGATTACCATTTTACTTAACATATATTTGTTTGAGAAACACAAAGCTTACCTTGGCTCTCCAAAGCATGTCCCACATTATTGAATAGCTTGGCGTTTCGCTGATTCACCTTCAGTCCGGACATAAATATCGTGTATTCATTTTCCCAGTCAAAGTTTCTTAAATAAGTTTTGGCCCCGTGAGACAAAATTAGCAGACATACAAAAGTCCAGGCCAACTTTTTTCCCGCTTTTCTGCAAAGGATTTGCCAGCCATATCCAATGAGCATACAAAACCCCATTGATGGCATATAAAGGACCCTTTCGGCCACTACAAAACCAACTGGGAAAAACAAATTTGAGGCTGGCATAAAGGGTAATACAAGGAGAGAAGCACTCTGAAAAAAAAATATCAATATGAACTTGTTCTGGGATTTATTATTACAATGTTTTAAACGTTTTACATGTTTAAATAGCCTGAATGATAAATATTTCTGTAAAATTATACAGAATAGTCTATTAGTACGTTTAAGTCCTATAGTTCTCTTATTATAAAGTATAAAATAAATTGATAAATAAGAAAATTTGTAGGATACAATGGTTTGAATATAATTTTTTTAAAGAACGTATAGTATATTTTTGTATTTTTGAAAACTTGAATTATTATATAACCATAAAATGATTTTAGATGGGGCAAATTTACTGCACTTTCTGTCCTGACTTAAAATCCATGGTCGATGTATACCCGCTACCTATTTGGCGGTACTTACTCGATGGTGCTATATTATTTTTCAGTGTTAACCCTGGAGTAGTCGCGCCTGATGCCCCAACAAGACTAGTCGCACGGAGTCTGTCAGACTCCGTACTCGAAAAGGTCCTTTTTTAAATTATTATTTTGATTTTTTTTAATAATTAAGTGAAAAAAAGTACCAAGACACAGAATAAAAACTTTATTCAACTATAATCAACAAAATAAAAACAAAACTCTGTGTATATTGTATTACATTATATAAAAATATTATTGGTACTTCATAGCGTACCTTAGGTGTACCACCTAACAGCAACTAACTGAAATCAAACAAAACTTAAATTATTGCAACAGGAAAAATGTGTTTCAATCTTTACAGTTCTGCACAGGAAAAGCACAACATCTTTGCATGCGTGAGACAAATGAAGGATTGACATTTATGGCAATAAAACCTAGACTTGTTTTTGTTTTTGCATCCGACGCAATATTTTCTGGTGCCTTCTGGTATTTGTTCTACATTGGATCCAGATGCAGTAGAGGTTCCGGCTACATCCTGTCTTCTTTGACGGACGGTCGCTGGTACATTCTTCTGATAAGAACGTCTCTGCAAATGTGGTTCAATCAACGACAATGCTATTTGTTTCAGGTAGACCCTCCGTTTCAAATCGTCTTTTGGATCGGGGTGATTGGAGACATGAATAACTTGACTGTTCACTCCAGCGATATTCAATAAAGAGAAGAAAGTCACCATGGGCCAGCGTCTGCTAATTCGCGCTACATCATATAGTGAACAAAGCTGGTCTACAGTGTCCACACCCCCTTTTGTGCCATTGTAAAACGTTATCATTTCGGGTTTATTTTTATCACCAGGGTCAGGGTCAATTACGTCACTGTTGTGTAAACTGGAAATCATGAGAACATTCTTTCCTTTTTTTGGAACGTAAGATACTATTGCCATATGCTCTCCAAATCCGAACATATATATATATATATATATATATATATATATTTCATATATATATATATATATATTATATATATATATATATATATATTATTTCGATATATATATATATATATATAGTGTAAGTTTATATATATTTTAGCAATTTATATATATATATATATATATATATATACCAATATATATATATATATATATTCTCGACGTTTTGGAAATGGGCAATATAAGACGTTCAACAATACTCAAAGCGTCATTGTTTGTTTGGAACGGACCTTCAGGCTGTTTTCCCACATATAGTTCTAGATTCAACGTGTAAAACATCTTCGAATCGACCAACGAAAATAGTTTCAGCCCATATTTGTTCGGTTTTGACGGAATGTACTGCCAAAAGCTGCATCTGCCACGAAAACCTATAAGCATTTCATCTATAGTTGCATTTTGTGAGATGGAATAATGCTTTTGACAGTTACGCACAAATATATCGAAAACTTCTCGGATTGGCGCCAATTTATCTATTTTCTTCCTCTCTTCCCTCGTAGCCCGGTGGTCAAAACGGAGACACCTCAAAAGAAAAAGAAACCGTTGCTTACTCATTGTGAGCCAGAATAGTTCCACTCCGGTTCCCTTTCTGTCCCATATTTCATCAACACTCAATTTGGAGCTTTTTAGCAACCCTGACAAATAAAGCAAACCAATCAGGGCTTTGATTTCGTCTTTATCTGTTTCCTTGCAGTCTCGATCTCTTTTGTATTTGTGCATTATCGTTTCTATTTTCTTAAAACAGTAGATATTTGTATGTTCTAAAATAATATCAATGATTTCGTCATTCACAAATATATATATATATATATATATATATATATATATTTTTTATATATATATTATATATATATATATATATATATATATTATTATGTTCCAGGATCGAGTTCTTACTGCCTGATTCGGAATATGTTTTTTCCATTGTTTTTCGTCTTTGCCGAGAAAAAATGCAACTCTTGGTATTTTTGCTGGTGATGTAGTGAGATCATAATTACCGAAATAAGAGCTAAGCTCTTGGTCGGTATCGCTGTTTTCAGATCTACATTCCACGACATCATCTTCTACATCTGATTCATCATCAATTGGCTCCTCGTCAGAGTCACATTCCTTCCATAGGCGCAACAATCTTTCCTGCTCTTTTTCATAGTTCATTTTTATCTATAAATAACTGATTTCAAAGTCCGGTCCCAATAAATATTAAAATGACTTACCAGCTATCACAGAAAAAAATACAACACGAATTTTCACTGTATTCCAATGGTCGCGCGGAGTCTAGGAGACTCCAGATCCAATTTGTCAGAAAACGACTTGCACAACCGCCCACAAACACCTAATTTATTCAATTAAGCTATAAATCAAGAAGCTAGGTGGACGCGCCAAGCTCTCGGTGAAAAAATGCGTAAATGGCCGAACAATTTCCGAACGCGGAGTCTGTCAGACCTAACGCGACTACTCCAGGGTTAAGGCAGAAAGTTACAATTTATTTATTCCTGGCTGAAACCTTCTTCTCCTTATACCATAATTAAATGGTTTAAAGAAAAATGTCTCTCATATTCTTTAAAATGAGGTATGAACAAATGCTTAAAATTTTGCATCGAATTTAAAAACGCAAAGGTAAATTTAAAATCTATAATTTTTTAATTCCTAAGTAAACAGATTCTTATACGTTAATATTAAATGTAATGTATATTACATCCTCATGTATTGAAGACAAATATATTTAGGAACATTTTTCCCGTGTTCCTGACTTTAAAAATTATAAAAAATTCAAAAGTAGTATTTGAGCGTAAATTACTACTACATTCTAAAAGAAATTGGATATAACTAAGAGCTAAAAACAGTTAATGAATTATAAAAAAGGATGCAAAAAGCGTGCATTTTATTATGGTATTTATATGAGAAATATGGAGGATAGTATATCTAAGTGTAGCAGAAATTTTTGAAGATTTGTCAACAACTATAATTTGATTTAGCTGGGAGCATATTTTATACGCGTCAAAAGATCGATTGTGGTCAAAATATTACTAATTTATTTACAACATTCTTCAAAATTTTTATAGTAATACCGATATTCTAATTGACAAATATATGCTAAATAAAAAAACAGATGTTCTAATCAAACCTCTATCTCTGAGATATTCGAGAAAACAAACAAGCTCCCTAAGAATTTTGATTTTTTTTATTTAATATATTATAAGCACCCACTTTTTAATCGAGGCAAAACTATCTAAGTATTTTACAGTCAGCAACCTCTGAGCTGCTGGGTATATATATATATATATATATATATATAATTTGCAGATATATATAAATATATATATATATATATATATATAGTAATATATATATATATATATATATATATATATTATATATATATATAAAATATAGTCAATTAGAGTCGATATATACGCGCAGGGCACCACTGGCTATTTTTTATTGAAGTAGACTTACCTTAATTTGTATCTATGTAAGGTGATAGTGTCAAAAAATCGTTCTCGAATGTTCTGTTAGGCTTAATTCATATCACTCTGTAGTATTTAGATTATTCTAGAATTTTCTAGATCATTCCACCCTTTACTAAAGGCTATATAAAAGCGCCGCGAGGCCACATTTTGATTCAGTTTAGTTTGAGATTTGAAAGTGTAAACAAGTAGACAGTGACAAGTTTAGGGTTACCTTAGTTACGAGTATTAGGTATAACCAGTTTTTACCTGTACTGCCTGTAAGCTGTGTTTTGAAAATAAACGGAGTGCATTCAGAGATTACGTGTTTGGTAACCGGCCAATCCGGAATATATATATATTTAAACTGAAAAAGTTACAAAAACCTCCAAAAAAATATAAAAATATTCATAACGAAAAATATTTAAACTAAAACTAGAACTTCAATTAGTGAGATAAACAATTAATCGCCACAATAATAAAAATACAAAGAGATTCTCAAAAATTGCGAAAATTTTATGAAAGAGAATATCTAAAATTAATAGTCGAAGTTAACAAGTAGAAAATTATGGTGAATAAAGACCAAATTTTCAGCGTGTGCTGGCAACAAGCGAGTTCGCTTGTTTTTGTAAATCAGACCACGTTCGGAAAACCGCCTCTTACTAAAAACACTGCTGCAAGGAGCTTTGGCGATCTTTTTTTCGCTGATGATATGTTTCAATGGTTTTTTAAAGATATATATTATATAATATACAAAGTATAATAATTAGTAAAATAAAAAAATTTAAATAGTAATATAACCAAACAGTCGCACGCAAACTACGCAGCAGGTAATCTAATTTCACTAAACAATGGACAATTACCGCTTCACGCGCCAGACACGATCTCTCAGGTCGAGATAATCGACCTGAGAGAGGTGAACCCTTCCGCCACAAGGCCATCGCGCGTCTGGGAACAGAGAGCAGTGTGCGATGTCGTCTGTTACGATCATGAATCATGGAAGTAGTCCCGTGCAATTAGTCTTGAGCGAAGATAAGATGGTTACGAGGTCGTTATGATTTTTTTAACAAACACAGCAAAATGAAACTTTTTCTTCCCGCGATGCTTAGCCAGTTCAATTGTTCGGATGTTATTAGAGATGTGATGAAATTTTCGCATTTTAGATATAAATCGTAATATAAGCGTAAATCGAACAACAATTCAACATTATTCAGGAATGGTCCAATGTCAAAATTGCAATAGCGGAAATGAGATAAAACTAGTGACACTCCGAAAATTTAATACAGAGAGCCGAGAAAAACCTGATTGATTTTCGGAAATCAATCTGATATTAGAGATAATTTCATTTGCACACACAATTCTTTCAGAACTCACAAGCAGTAATGATGACTGTAAATATTATTCTAGTACCATCAAAAGTAACACATACCGGAAAGATATGTATATAAAGTTTTACAGTGTAAATTACACGGTTAACATTTTTTTTTTATTTAAAGAACAAGATATCTTTATTTGCATATAGAATTTTAAGATTCGTGTATGCTCTCTTCAGCGCTTTGTTGGTGTGTTTAACGAATTTAAGTTTATTATCTAATACTACTCTCAACGATTTGGCAGATTTTCAAAAAGTTATTTAATACCATTGGGTACAATATTCAAACCACTCAGCTCTCTTGCCATCAAACATCATAACCTCGGACTTCTCAGGGTTTAGTTTAAGATTGTGCTTTCTTGAGAGGATCTCAATATCGGACAAGTCTCCGTTAACAATATACTCTGCGGAATAATGTTCGAAAATCCCAAAGCTATACCTAAGCTGACTGTAGTCGGCATATGCCCTATACGAGCGTAGTTTACACCAGAATTCACAAGCAGTAATGATGATCTGTTGTTGTTTAATACCCTCTAACACATACCGGAAAGATATGGTATATAAAGTTTTACAGGTAAATCTGAAAATCTATAATTCTACTTGAGCTTGGCACACATCACACTATGATTGATAGTGTCAAAAGTTAAAAAAAAAATCAAGCAACACTATAAGCGAAACTAACCGAGAATCAAAATCTTCAACAGTCTTATCTAAAACACTCGAGAGCGTAGCTGCAGTACTATGACTTTTCCGAAAACCTGATTGATTTTCGGAAATCAATCTGATATTAGAGATAATTTCATTTGCTTGATTTCACACAATTCTTTCAAGTACTACGAATTGTATACAGGCGTAGCAATCTTCGGAATAGGCTGTATATAGGATTCCTTCCAAGCAAAGGGTTGATAAAAGGCCTACAGCGTATTAACATTTGCGGGGATATCTGATCAAAACCAGATTCATTAGATCCAGTACTGAAAAGAGCTTTGTAAACTTTTTCAATTGATACCAATTTAAAATCAAATATGCTTTGCGAGAAAGGAAATAAATTTTATTATTATAGTGAGAAACAAGTTTATAAGAGGAATTTTTATTAAAAAAGTTACAAAATATTTATTAATATTATAGGCATTTATTAAGTGATCAGGAATACTATTATTTTTAATATTTGATTTTGTTAAAGCTTTCCAAGTTTCTTTAAAGTTATTCTCGTTAGCAACAAGTTGATTCTGTGTAATTTTTCAAATATTTATATCTGTCATAGTCTGCTACAGATCTCGTGATGTCCTGTACACTTCCATAGCTCGATCTCTCTCTTTCATTCTAATACCTTCCGTAAGCCAAGGTGCCTTGGGTTTAGTCACACGTACGGTTTCACCTGTTGCAAATTCATTATATAATGATGTGCATTGTAATAATAAATTTACTTTTTCTCTATATCCTACTCAAGAAAAATGTTGATCAATGGAAGACTACAGTATTTAATTAAAAAGGTATGGGTAAAAATTTCTAAAGTCACGATCCGCCATTAGTATGGGTGAGAATTTGCTAATCCTAACCTTGAGTTCATAAAAGATATATTGTCTGATACGCCCTCTGAATCAACTACACCCGAAGACCCTAAGAAATCTTGGCGCGAACTTGTATTTTTATGCTGCCATGTTTTACCAAGCGTGTTTTCCTCTTTTCTACAACTTTTGTCCATGTAATACATTTTGAGATTGTGTTCCCGACACATTCTTACAAATCTAAAATATTGTCTTCGCCAGCAAATAATTTTGTCTTGTACGCCATTCTTAGGTACTTCCTACTTAGCAGCTTTTAACCAAAATTGACGTTTTTCCTAAGGTAAGTATTTTATTCCTCAAAATAAAACTAATGAATAATTCTACTTATAACGCCTTTTGTATTCTATTTAACCATTATTTAATTTCTTTGTGTAACTTTTCTTTGTGATGTGAATGGGGCGGTCTGGCGGGAAAAGAGTGTAAGGGTATATGTTTGCTTAATTCAGTTAAAATAACTCATTATTACAATTTATTTTGTAAAAACCAGTATACTTACATGTATACCTATTTCCACAATTTAATTTAATATGTAAAATAGTAAACTTTTAGTGTAAAATGATACTACTACTACTACGCATATACCTTTTTTTACAAGTTTGAATAAATTAAAACAAAGCGTGGTTTAGCTACTAGGTGTACTTATACCACTTTTCCATATAAGTACCCTTTGGTGCAAAAAGCAGTAGTAAACAGGGGCAGTTATTTTGTGAGAAGATCTCCTGTTAGTATCGTGTTTAGCGTAGAATTCTAGTGTTGTTTTGTGTATTATTTTATGTGGTTTTTAAAAAACTGATATGAACCCAGTTGATTTTTAAAATAGCGACAAGTTATCATAAAGGTAAGCAATTATTTTTTTTAATAATCTGAGTATCTGAGAAACAAAATATTGATTTTTTAATTTTTTTTTGATATAGTTATAATGTTTATATCTTTACTATTTCGAAGCATGTGGTGCCTAATTTTGATTTAAAATTATTAAAAGTCCTATTCATTTAAATTTCAGTTCAATATCTTAAGAGTAACACCATGACTTTAAAATGTTAATGAAATTTAGTCTGTTTATTTATAAGTTTTATAGGGTGAGGGAATCAAAAATAAAAAGTTTATAATTTAATAGATTGGATTTCCATTAAAAAAAAGCCAATAGAAACTATTCGTAACACACACAACACAACAGACTATAGATTTGCAGTTTTAGTTTCTTTTTATCGGTACTGGATAAAATAATATCTTTATGTAATTCAATTTTTTAGGGGTGAAAAGTAAACTACCTTCTTCCGTGCTTTCCGATAATGGGACATATACCCCATTCAACATGAAATTTAAAACATGTTTTGAAATCTGATTTAGTTGATTAGCAACATCAAAACCTAGAGGAAACTATAATTTCAGGTAATACAGATATCTTAGCACTGATTTATTTTCGTATATTTTTGCGCTACTTCTTGTATTCAATTTTAACTTACATAATCCTCCTCAGCAACTAAGTTAATCAACTTAACCCATAAAAAATTGTAAAATGCTTTCGTATATACTCTTGTTAATCATGAATATGAATCAGTTTTTAATAACAGCTACACATTTTTTTAAATTTGTATTACTTTTTATCTCATTATTTTTCAGAACAACGTCCAGTAATATTGAATGAGCCAACAGAATAGATTGGCAATCCTTTGAGGATAAAACGTGAATGATAATGGGTTTGAAATTTTAGTAAACAAAACAGTGCAATGTCCTTGTAAACCTTAGATGACTCGCATAAGGGCTCAGATTATAATGCTAGCAGTAAATAAAAAGATGACGAGAACGGAAATTTGCATAGAATCAAATTCAGGAAGCATGTTACAGTGAAATCAAAGAACCAAAATGTTTTGACAGTACAGAGAGTGTTAACAATAAGAAAATTCGGTAATTTCCTTTACTCCGGTCTTCCCTCGTTATAAATATTTCCTTTTATTACAAATAGTGGAGAAGTGTGACCCAATTTAGTTCAGTACTTTGTTATTTAGGAACACATATATACTGTCTTTTCAAACATTTTAAATAAGCGCCATTTTGTTCCATTGTATTGGATTCCTACCAGTATTTTACCGTTTCTATCTATGCTACACTTGATTTTTGGGCATAATTTAAAATAAATTCAATAAATTGTTTTTACATTGACACCTATCGCGATTTTGTTACGTCATGTAGAATTCGTACCAGTTTATCCTTTTATCACATTTAATTTTTTGCACAATTTAAAGTCAACTGAGTAAAATCTTTTTTAACGTTAATTTTTTAAAAATTTTATTTGCCCGATATTATGTTTTGCCATCTTGAATTCTTACCAGTTTATCTCTATATCACACTTAATGCTTACAGCAAATTTGAAATTATTCTAATACGTAGTTTTTTCAAAATGATTTTAAATATTTTATTAGGCCGCCATTTTGCTATCTTATATTCATACCAAAATGTTACCAGTTCATTCTTATGCAAGATTTGATTTTTGTGAAAAATTTGATGTAAATTGGATAATTATAATTAGTAATAATTTTTTAACGTTTCACTAGGCCTCCATTTTGTTCAGGCATATTGGATGTTTACCAAAATATTACCAAAATTAGCCCCATATGACCCTTAATTTTTGACTAAAATTTGAAGTTAATCCGATAATTCGTCTTTAAGCTATGCCACGAAAACATGAAGATATGTAAAACCTGAGAGGATGATTTTTTTCAGAATACAAAAAATTTATTGGTCGCAATTTTGTTCCGCCATCTTCAGTTCTTGACTTAGTGCCAGAGTTTTACTATTTCATCTTTATACCGGAATTGGTTATGCCATACAATTTGAAATCAGTTCATTAAGCCGTTTTATCAGGCTGAAAGCTGCCATTTTGTGCCGCCATCTTGATTCGTACCAAACTTTTACCGTTAGTTCCTACATAATACTTGATTTTTATGCAAAATTTCAGATGATTTGGATAAGTACTTTTTAGTCATTATTTTTTTTAACATTTCACTAGACCGTTATTTTGTTTTGCCATAATGTATTTTGATCAAAATATAAAGTCAATGGGGTAAGTAGTTTTGTAGGTATGCCGCGAGCAGTCAAACCTACAGACAGACAGGTAGACCAACGGAATCGAAAAAACATGTTTTTCGGCATCTAGGGACCCTGAAACGTGAAGATCTGAAAACATCTTAGAGAGTGATTTTTTTCACGATTACAATACTTCCCTTTTAGAAGGCAAGTAACAATATATTAAAGGTGACACCAGAAAAATCAGAGGTTCTAGACAAAAGCTGAAAAACGAAGAGAAGCAAGTTGGAAAATGTAGAGATCTGCCATCATGCCGGATGAAATGCAGGGAAAAGATTGAATTTTCTAAAATAAATTCATTGTTTTTTGGAATTTTGGGGAAATGGAAATCATGATAAGCAAGCATATATTACAAGTCTTATCTCAGGAAAAGATAAATATTCATATAAAAAAAATGATATAGAGAGGCAAAAAAAACAGAATGATCATTTATTATTACTTGCTTTACGTAAACGGACAAAATGTGCATATTTGCAAAAAACGCTGCATGATTGTTTTTTGTGTAACCAACTAATTTATCATCGTAGTGATAAAGAATATCTCCAATATACGGATTTGTTCACAGAATAACTACCTATGAAAGTCACTAAATTCGGAGGGATTCAAGCCAAATATATATATATATATATATATATATATATATATATATATATATATACATAATATAATATAATTACACTAAAAATACTTTATAAATATACAGTTTGGTTAGGGCCCGATAAAAAAAATTGTATCTCAAACGCTGTATTAAAAATAATTTAGAAAGACAGAAATTAAAATTAAAAGGCCTAATAAAGATATATGCGCGACCTGTGACAAATTTCAAATAATTATAAAAAATTCTTCGGAAGCTAATAGAGAAAAATTAAAGAATGAATTAAAACTACACCATATAGATGAAGATAAAGCTTATACCTCAAAGAAAATTGACAAGAAGGCAGCAACTCGAGATCCATCAAAACTTTTGATTTAAAAACGTCAGTTATGGACTTATAATCTAATTCCTATATTGTATTAATGTTCTGTTATTTATGCAAAAAAAAATCCCACGTCAAGTATATCAACCATTAGTTTTTAATTCAGGTCACTCTTATATGCAATATTTTTGCGACAAAATCATTAATTACTAAAGGCAATATTAGCCACTATCGTATAAAGGCCCAGTACCGACAACATTTGAAAAAGATAAAAATGTAATGTAATTACTGCCCTATAATAATTCATAGTTCCATGAGTTTTACAGAGAATGACCATCAAGGCTAGGAGCAGTTGACGCAATATCTGGAGACAGTAAGCATGAAAACGAATAAAAGAAAAGAAACAGAATACCGACAAATGAAACACATATACTTTATTATGTTTTTTATAAAATGATGATTTTTTTTTGTAAAATATACTTTGAGTAAAGTAAAACATAAAAATGCTAGCACAGAAACTTTAGACATAACTATCTTAAAACATTAATTATGTAGATATATCTTTTTTCCAGCCGGGTCACCAATGGTCTACTTTTCTCCTCACGTGATAGCCCGTATACCGTTAACTTCTCGGTCTCCGTCATTTTTTAACATATTTCAAATATTTTTCGAACACCGGTCGTTGGGTTCTGTGTTTAAAAACTTTAAATAACTTTTTTATTTTTAGGCAAAGCATTTTTTCTTATTCTTATCACCGAAAATAAATCCGAAACGCTAGACATTTTAAAAACTAAACTGTTTCAGTTCTCACTAGAAAAAAAAAAAACATTAATATATTTCTCCAATGCAGTTTAGCCTCTAATAGGTTTAGGGAGATATATAATATATTAAAGCATCTTATTAAGAGAACTTAACTTGAAAATGCTTAACGCACAAAACATTCTTAATTTATTATGAACCTAATTTTTTCAGACAAAAAAAATTTAAAATCTTTTTAAATGTTAAATTTGTATCTAGTTTGTTTTTAATATATATATATATATATATATATATATATATATATATATATATATATATATATATATATATATATATATATTATATTCTGTGGTGTAATATTGATAAATAATACAGATGTTCTCCATTAATAAATAAGTTTTAAATATACCTAATTAGTCTCTCTGAAACGTCTATAGAATACACTAAATTAAGATATTTTGAACTAAAACTTAAAAATCAAACAATTAAGTTCTCGAGTTATGCAGAACTTAGTTAAACTTTGTCTAAAAATAATACAATTATGCAGAAGGGAAGCTAATTGCACCCATTCACTTAGAGATCTCCGGCGGGACTAAATCTACAGTTCTATATTCAGCACCTAGACAAGGTTTCCTACCTGCCAGTTGAGATTTGAATCTGAATATCGTGCGAAAATAAAAGCCTTGGCAGACCGGGACTGTCGCCTTCATGTAAGGGTTTCTAAATTAAATTACTCGATAAACTATTATCTAAATTATCTTACTTCTACAAAGAAAGAAGTATTCACATTTTAACCCTTTGGGATAAAAAATAGAAAATGTTCAATCCGCATGGAGAATTTAAAATATTTCAAAAAAATAGATGATAGAAGACTTAGCATTTTATTGAAATTGGTTTGACCATTTACGATCAAAAATAATGCAAGAAAGGTAAACATTGAACGAAAGCTTTCACGGCTGTGGTCAATTAAGAAATCATAGTTCTTGGGATTAGACCGTGTCAAAATGGAATCACTTTCCGACGTTTCGCCTTCGATTGCACGAGGCATCTTCAGAGATCGCAGCGTGACGACTACTACTACTAGCTACTCCATGAAATGATACTAACAAGGAATTGCCGATAGGAAGTGTAGTATTTAAATTTATACACAGAACCACAGACAAGATTGCAAGGTTACTTCGCCGATCCAACATACGTACAATCTGCAATACACACAAGAAAATTGGACAATGTTTGCGATCGCCGAAGGACAATATTCCTTTTCAAACGGAAGGAGTATATGCAATTCCTTGTTCCTGTGGTGATGTCTAGATTGGAGAAACTGGACGATCCATATCGACTAGACTTAAGGAGCATGAACGATGTATCAGAAAGAAACACATTGTACAATCTGCTGTATCTGAACACCAACATTGTCATGTCATGTAAAAGAAACCAAAGTTCTTGCATCGGTTTCGGGATTCTATAAACGGAAAATTAGTGAATCTATTGAAATGTATAGGTATCCTAACAATTTTAATAGAGATACAGGTTTCGATCTACATCATACGTGGAAACCGTTCGTTACACTGTGCTGTTTTTTTTATTCATAGCCCGCTTAGCTTCTGACATACAGGGCAAAATTGAAAATATGGTTTTTTTGGGACCATGGGACTCCTCGTATATATGTTATACTTTAACATATCGCAAAGATAAAAACTGTCCTTTAGTTAATAACTCGAAACACGAGAAATTATTTTTAAAAAATCAATTTTATTTCATAAGCGTACAAAGAGAACTGGCTACAAAATGCATTTTAGCTATATTTATAAGTTCAGTAATGCTTATGTTGCATGAGAACGAAAAGATAAAAGTCTAAGAATTGCAAGTGCATAAATGCAAAATTGCATTTCTCCCGGGAACGTAACTCCTCACCTCTTAGTTGAAAGCACGTTCTTAAAGACGTGTTTTCAAAAATTACCAACATTTTTAAAGATTATTAATAGTTTAGAAAATTCTATTATTTTCTTCAATATCTAAAGTATCAGAGTTTGCATTTAATTGTTTTTTCTTAGACTTTTTTACAAGTTTTTTGTATATGAAAAATATAATAATTATTGAAATGAATATGTAAAGTAAAATTGTCCAAAAACTGGTCTCGTTTACATAAATCGTTGTGGTCATTTCTTTTAGGGCTTTCTTCTGGTTTTCCAATTTGGCTTCGATTTCTTTAGTAGGTTTTAGGTTTACGTAGTTTAAGTTCATACTAGAAGGGCTGTAGAATGAATTTCGGTTTTCCTTAATTAGGCTTAAATTAAGGGTAGGTAGATAAATTCCATTAAATATTAATTGGCTTGATTTAAATGTTTCAAGCGTAATTGACTTTATCCGTATTTTACATCCTGGGGATGACACAAGAAGATAGGAACCATATAGGGGCATGTTATCTATGGATTTTTGACAATTTATGATGGCAATTACTTGTATTGTTACTGTTAACAGCCATTTGTCGTCGATTATTTTTGTTGTCTGGATCTCGTGCAGTTGGGTTTCGAATGGGTGGCAAAACGTAATATTTGGGTGATGTTTGATAAGTTGAACAGCGCAGGAGGGGCTGTCTTCGACAAACGTGGTGTGGGCTTCTTTACACAAATATTTCTGAGGTTGGATTTCGTGACATCTTTGGTCCATATGGGCTTATTTTGTATTGCCTAAAGCTAGGTAGGGTTTATAAGGAATATTTACAAGAAATGATCCATTATTGAGAATTGGTAAAGGAAATAACTTAAAATATTGATATATGCCCGATGCCAAAAGAGGAAGTTCAGATATAAATATAATATTAAAGTTTTTTAAGAAACTTTTAATTTCTATAATTTTTTCGAAATTAAGTATATTTTTAAAAGTTACTTCTAAAGGAAGTTTATCTGAGCCTAAATGATTGTGTAAGTTCTTTATTTCTATAAATAGTTCATTTGGGTCTATTATTGAGTTATAAAGTACATTAATTTTTGCAAAAGTGATACCTATTTCAATCTTATTCAGAATATCGTAGATTCTTTATTAATTATATTTTCTATTTGTAAAATGCGGGATTTAAGTACCAATTGGTTATTTGTGATATTAGATATAATTGTTTCAAATTTATTAATAGTAGATTCTAAAAGTGTAATTTGATTGATAGCGTCAATTTTCAATTTATTTTGATTATCTTGTAATTTCGTGATTTTGGCATCAATTTGCTGTGCGTCATTTTGGTCTAAGTTTCCGGTTATACTTTTTATGAATGAACCTAAGGGGTTAAAAAGATCTCTTTTACTACGATAATTTTCTTGATTTGTGACAATTTGTTCTAATAAAGTTTCCATTCTTTTTTCAAGTGTACATAATGTATTAAAAGGATTAAGATATTCCTTATGGTATTCGCTGTTATTTTGAATGTTTATATATATATTGATTTTGCTTGCTTTTGAATATCCTGAAATTGGTTAATTAAAGAGGTTAGGTTAATATTTTGAACGAATGTCCAATGATTGGATTTAAGTTTAGCGGTTCCCATTTTGAATAGTAGTATTCCTGGATGTTTATTTAAATAATTCGTTAACATGTATAATTTCTTTGTATTTATTTTTGGGATTTTCTATTTGTATTTTATTATTTTGTAATATAGCCGTTAATATAAATCGGCCTAAATATCTCTTTTTTATTTTTCCAGATCGATTATCTGATTTTTTGTAAATTTGTGAGCCTATTATTAAATTAGTCGGGGTTTTATTCTTGTTTGCCCTATCTATAATTTTTTGTTTTAGTTCTCGTGATTCCTTTGTAACTTTGTCGTACAAAATTTGTGTGTTATTTTTATGATTATTGACATACTCGGTACATACATGAGCGGGTATTAAATCCATAGGATCTCTAGAGTCTGTGTGTCCGAAAACAAGTTCGTATGGGGTAAAATTCGTACTAGAATGGATCGTGTTATTATAGACAATAATTGCGTACGGCATAAGTTTGGTAACTTCTGCATTGGGGTCCGATTCTCGAAGTAATCGAATGTGTTCGATTAATGTGTAATGTAGTCTTTCAACAGGGGAATTTGATTCATGGTGGTAGAAAGTAGTGAAGTGTATTTTAATAATATGTGTATTTAATAAGCCTTTAACGACTTCGTTCTGAAATTCAGATCCGTTGTCTGAAACTATATGTTTTGGGATACGTAAAAAAGAGAAAAAATGAATTAACTGTTCACAGCACGATACTGCATTTCCAGTATAAGGCAAGGCTTGTGCGTATTTGGAGAATTTATCTATAATAGTTAGGAATTTTTGTTTACCTATGATGAAAGTGTCGATATGAACAGTTTCGAAAGGTTTGCTTGGCGTTTCTGTTAATATCAAAGGTTGATCTGGTGGTTTTCAATTATATTTTGATCTTTGGCAGATTTCACAATTATTGATGTATTTTGTTACATCTGCCTTAAGTGATTTTCAATAATAATTAGCTTTTAAAAATTTGCAAGTTTCTTCGATTCTCCTATGATTTGTTTTGCCTTCATGACGATATTTAATTAGTAATTCTCGTTCGTCAGGTTGAGCATTATTTATTAATTTTGAATATTCTATAAGTTTTAAATTTTTAAAATGGTTATTCATTGTTTGTTGAAAATAGGTTCTTAGTTCTTTGGAAAAGAAATAAATATATGTTGTTTTATTTGTTAAATATACTTTCAAAAAGTTAGTAATTACTGTAATATTAGTGGGTAATTTTGCGTGAATAATTTGATGTCCTTCGAAATTTTCACGTTTGGTTTTAACATATTTGTCATAAGGCGCTTTTTTAATAATAAGTTGATGAGCTTTATTATTAATAATTTCATCTAATATAGTCATATTGGAATGATTTTCGTTAGCATTTGTACTATGTATTGTTTCCGTTATGGGTGGTTTTATTGGAATATTAGAATGGGTTGGTTGTGTTATAGGTGGAGTTATTAGAATGTCAGAAATAATATTAATTTTTGGTGTTGTTTCAGGTTCGTGTTCTAGTCTTTCTATTGTGTGTGACACTATTTCAGAGTCAAGGATATCTGGGTTAAATTGGTCGGTTAGGAATTGCGTTACGTCGGTGTCTATATCGCCTGGGAAATTTATTAATGATTCTGATTTGATTGCGTTTAATTGAATTCGGCTAAGGGCGTCAGCTTTAGTGTTTTGTTTCCCTTTTTTATATACTATTTCATAATCATACTCTTCGAGTCCAACGTACTAATTTCGAATTTGGTTCTTTGAGGTTAAATAACCACACTAATGGGCGATGGTCAGTATATATTTTAAATTTTTTGCCATAAAGGTCAGGTCTAAAATATTTACATGCCCAAACGATTCCTAAAAGTTCTTTTTCAATCGTTGAGTATTTTTGTTCTGTTTCGTTTAGAGTACGCGACGCGAATGCTACAGGGTTGTCATTTGGAGCGGAGAGAAAAGCGCCTAGGGCTACATTTGAGGCGTCTGTGGTAAGAACAAAGGGTTTTTCAAAATCAGGATATTTTAGTATTGGTGCATTAATAGGCAATTCTTTTAAATGGTTAAAGGATTGAATAAAGGCTGGTGAGTGTTCAACTTTCGCTCCTTTTTTGAGACATAGTGTAAGGGGTTTTGTTATTTTTGCGAAGTCTTTGATGAATCTACGATAATATCCGGCTAGTTCTAAAAATGACTTAATGTCTTTTTGGGATTTTGGTATGGGGAAATTTTTAACTGCGGTGACTAAATAAGCAACTTCTTTGTGTAAAAATTCTGTCTATCGATGTGCTCTTGAAATGACGTAGAGAAGATTATTATGCCATCAAGATATACATAATAATAATGGTAGTTTAGACCGTTTATGAAGGTTTTTAATACTATACTTCCGTACTAAATACCAAACTGCGAGCGTCTTGCAAACTCTGGCCAAATTGTTGAAGTGTTTAATTTTTTTCCGGTTTGGACGTTATTATATTTTGAATAATACAATCAATCGATCTATGGTCTGAAAAAGTCGAAATTATTGCAGCTTTTACTGCGGGCCATGTATTTAATTCTATTCTAGAAAAAATAATATCGGCTGCCCTACCTACAAGTGTACTTAAAATAGTATCGTGTAAACATGCATTTATAGGTGCATTATTGTCATTTTTATTTCTATGATTATTATAAAAATTATCACAAGCATTAATAAATCTGTTTGTTTTGGATTCCCATCGAATAGGGGAATATTATCTGCTTGATATCTGACTAGTTGTAAATTAGGTTCAGTAGTCATTATTTTACTTATTTGAATTAAATTAGAAAAAGGTGTTAAATTTCCAAAATCTTCCAGTTTGCGGAATTACAAGAGACGTAAATATCAATATTTAAGAGAGGATAAAAATAAAATGAAATAAGTAAAATTGAAAGGAAGCACTTATAACAATGTACTGAAGATAATTCCTATTCTTATTCTTAAACTAGGGTCCAATAGGAGAGGCGATGTGGTCCTTTCCCTGGTTAGCTGTTATGAGGGTGGGACGATGTGTGTTCCCAAACTCGCACCAATAGGATGCTGGACGATGCTGTTCCAAATCCCTGGTCAATTTTGAGTTTCTTGGTACACCCTGAAGATTTTTTGATTGTCCGATTTTTGCCACGAATCGTTGAAACGAAACCAGAAAATACGCAAGATGCGCGACTGTTGGCAATAATACTACCGACTGCGCCGGTTAACAACTCGAAACACGAGAAATTATTTTTAAAAAATCAATTTTATTTCATAAGCGTACAAAGAGAACTGGCTACAAAATGCATTTTAGTTATATTTATATAAGTTCAGTAATGCTTATGTTGCATGAGAACGAAAAGATGAAAGTCTAAGAATTGCAAGTGCATATGTGCAGAATTGCATTTCACACGGGAAAGTAACTCTTTATATAATTTTTACGTAGAATCCAGAGGCCTCGTTTTTAGCTGGGAGCTGTCATTTTTTAAATTTAACCCAAAGCTATGTTTTTTATATACGGATCAGGATTTATTTTATACAGTGATGAATCACGCTTGTGTATTACACTTTCTCAAAAACGTATAACGAAGAAAATTCCCATAAGAAGCAATGTGTTAGAGAGACATGGGTATACATATCCTTCAACTTATTATTTTTGTTTAGTTGGCACAGAACACTCAAATTTTTGTTAAGATATAATCTGATATATTGGGTGGAATTCTTCAGCGAAAAATAGTTTTACTATTTGTTGGATTTAAAACGCTTTTTAATAATTTAAATGTATCACGATTATTTACTCTAGTGTTATTTTATATAAAACTCAACAAAGAATTATTTTTATTTTAAAAATCAGTGTTTTGCCAGTTTATTGGATTTTATTTGTGTACGAGACTTTTCGGGCTTTACGAAGCCTACAGGAAGAAAATCTTAAGGCTTACGTAAAGGATGAATCCCAACGGGACATACCCTAAAAAAGAGAAGGTTAAAAATCCTTTCTCTTGAAATATATGAGTATGATTGTGTAAGTACCTTGCTTGTATTTGTGTTTATACATTGTTAAAAAATATAATATAGATTTTTAAAATTTGTGTCAGGTGTTAAAATATAAACTGCTGGTGCAATTTAGTGAACAATCAAATGATGACCACTCACGAGTGTTACATATTTTACCAACAAATCTCCTCTAATTCATTAAAGCGCCATGGCTTATCGGATGCTGTAAGACATTAAATGAAATATCATAATTAGTATATAAAAGAGTGTCTCATAAAGACTTAACCTGTTTTTGACAATATTTTCCCGTTCCATAATTCCTAAAGAGGCAGGCAGTCACATTGATGTCCTCGATGGTTTGCATCTTCTTATAAAAATAGATGATAATGTTGTCTCAGGGAAATTAAGGACACTGACCTACTAGCGGTCTCTCAGATTGGATTAGGTCATCGATAAAAGAACATAACATTTACGAAGTGAATAGCACACTTTCTAATCGTCGTCCTGTATCAGCTTCTTGGTTGCTTCTGCATGCGGGTGTTCCTAATTCAACAAATAGAAATTACATTTGCCTGAGAGTTATCAACTAGCGCTTCATGACATAGGCCCTGCCACTCTTATGTAGCTCTATAAAGCTTTTTTTTTTTCATTCTGTACTTAAACGCAAACTCAATAAAGCTTTAAAGTCGTTTAGTATTAGAGACAAAGCGAATAAAAAAAATACCAATACATACAAAAAACCGATCAGTTACAATATTCAATGTTTTAAAAAATTGATTTTTTAACTAAAATACATGAATTCTATCATAATGGTAAAATATACGGACCAAAAATATATTACAGTTAAATAACTCTATAGTAGACCTTTCCATCATGAAGTTTCTTGAATCCTTCTTCAAGTAGTTTGTTGGTGATTGGAAGGTGGTCAAACATTTTTATTCCATTATAAAGTGGAAATCGGAAGTCCTAAGAGTAAATTATTAGTTTTTGTTGGGAGATTTGATTGTTGAATAATTGTATATGATGAATTAGCGTCACAGTCCCCAAAATCAAAAGAGCTGAAAAACAAATCAACGTGACGGAGTCAAATTAATCTGATTACACTTTTTGAATAATAAAAATTGATTTAAATAAGTAATACGAACAACATTCCCAAAACCACACTACATATCGTAAGCCTGATTCTATCAGCGCATAATAGGCGTTAATAGCGATTGAGATATCGGTTTCACGAAAAATCATTCTTAATTTATGTAATTTTTTTCTCAGCTATAGTTAGACCAGCTACTTCACCTTAAAAGGTGCTAGCATATTTACCTGCAGTCCATTCACTGTTAATTTGTATTAGATGCCTAAATGTAATACACATAACCGATATTACATGTATTGTGTGAAAAACAAAACAATTATAAGTTATTTTCTGTATCGTGCCCTTAAGGATAAATCCGATCTACAGATTGTTCCATTTGAAAATTTAATTTTTTTCAGCTAGTGGATTCTTTGTAGAACAGAATGTAGAGCAAAAATGCAAAAGAAAATGAAATGGATGACCAAAAGAGCAATAAATTAGAACTTATCTGCAATCAATACCACAAATATTCTAATGTTTTTTTTTATAATAAAGGCACGTGGAATCCCTTTTAATATATGTAGACACAATGCCAAATTTATCTATGAAGTTAAAACATATTTGGACGAACGTAGGTGAAGATATTTTCGTCATATTTATATAATTTTTACTCTTTTTAAACTAGGCACGGAACATGAAACAAAATATAATATAAAAATTTTCCGAAAATAAATAGTTTAATTAAAATATAGTACGAAAGCTGTCACGGCTGTAGTCAAATCTGAAATCAGGATTCTGGGGTGTAGACTATCTCAAACTGAAATTACTTACTGCTCTACATAAGATCAAAACACTTAATGAACTTTGGTAAGGAGAGTTCAGGTATTTATACCCGACCTGTGCTCACTGACTCGTGACTTGTAATAATTGGTGTCCACGCATGAAATAGCATGTAGTGTCCAGTTTATCCTCTATACACTTTATCACATGAACGGGGCATTTTATAAACTCCTGACTGTTAACTGTTTTGTGAGGTATACTGTATAAGAGGTAAACATATACTATTCGGTGTCAAAGTAAGACCGTTGTTATAAAATTTACTTTCAGAGACATAGACAATGCATGTCTTTTTCGAAATTCTGACGCCGAAAAAAAAAGCAGCGAAAGTGCAAAGATGTTGGGAGTGTTTGTAGATAGAATGTTTAACTGGACTAATGATATACAAGCTACGTAAAATCTGCTAACATTAAACTTTTTGACTGCCCACTATCAAACAACATTATTGACTCTTTATTGTGCTAATTTTCAGAGTCACTTAAAGTGTAATATTCTAAACTGGGGGTTGGGCACAGATGCTAAAAGAGTTTTTTTGTAACAAAAATATACAGTTCGTTTAATGGGAAATCTGAACTATAGGAGTCATGTCGTGATATGGTCAAAAAATTTAAAATACTGACATTAATTGGGGTTTATGTTATGGAGGTTCGTCTTTTTGTTTATAAACACAAATCCCTTTATTTGTCAAATCAATTTTCGCATAGCCACAATACCAGAAATAAAACCTTTAGGCTCCGGCCGGTCACAGAACGAAAGCGTATCAAAAAATTTTTACTTTCAGGTATGTAAGATATTTAATTTTTTAAGTGACTACACAAAAGAGTCAGTGAATATTTATATTTTTAGCAATTGGCTTAAGGCTGAATTGTTAAAGAAAAACTGCTATACACTAAGTGATTTTTTTGATACCTGACTTGTTTATGTCTGTAAGTAATTCTTTTATATAAATTGATTTTAACTTTTTATACGATTTTAGAGTAGTGTAGGTAAATATATTGTTTCCAATTTTTGAATTTTATTTGACGGTTGACTATTCAAAACTGGTTGAGGTCCGAGATTATAGTAATATCTCATCGAATGTCTAATATCTTTAGTGTAATATCCGTTTGAAATTAAAACTTCAGTCAGTTTCTCTGTTTCATCCGCAATAGCATTTGGATCACGTCTTGAAAAAACCCCATAGGCTAGTGAATAAATAACAGATTGTTTCTGATAGATGATGGTAAGAGCTAAATTTTAATTACCTTTCCATATGTGTCGGTCTCCTGTAAACAGTAAACAGAAAGACGTAGGGTACTGTTTTCTTTTTTTTAAACTGACACATATCAAAAAAGGGAATGGCATCATCTGACTCAATTTTCCTAATACATTTTATATTAAAATGTTACTGGTTTACACAAAAAGAAACTATTCTGCTTCATGTGGTATTACAAAAGTACCATCGACATATCTAAATCAATATTTAGGCTGTAATGGGGCAAAGTTTAGGGCAATTCCCTTGAAAGCTTTCACAAAGATGTGCGCTACCACTAATCTCGTGTAGTTAAAAACCCTAAAGATGCCTCATGCAGTTGCAGACGAAACATAGGTAAGTAATACCAATTTAACATGATCTAAACACAAAAAAAAACAGATTTTTTAAGTTTAGTCAAAAATTATCAAGACGAGTCATTTATATATTATTTCTAGCCCCAACTTCTAAAGCCATGAAATTAAGAAAAAATAACTATTTTCTTCTTAAGATAATTAAAACGTCATACCTATATTATCTGCACTTGATTATTGCAAAATGTAACTTTTGAGTACCTATATAATATTATTATATTTAAAAGATCACGCCCCATATTCAGAAGAAGTCAGTTAAGGAAGTATGTTTATATTTTGGTTTGCCTGCAGTCAGTACCGCATTAATCATTTTTGGGGCCCTGGGCCCGAACATATTTACGGGCCACAAGCGCGTGGGAAAAAGTGACGACAAAAAAAAGGTCCTCACTTTCATATAGCAGATTTTTAATACAGCGCGGCGCGCGGCGGTGGGCCCTCTTTTCGACGAGCCCTAGGCTTGAGCCTCACGGGCCTAATGGGTAATGAGGCCCTGTCTGCAGTCTTAATCTAGTACAATAAAAATGTCGATATAAACGAATGAAAAATTTGAAATATATAACATTCTCAAAATGTATAACTTAATTTTGCCAAAAGTAAAATGCGAGAGTAAAATGGTGGCTAACGTTTATTCATTAACAGTTTTCCTCGGAAAATTATTTACACAAGATGTGACAGAAGTAATAACAAGAAATTGGAATACGCCATATCTATATGTGCAGAGAAGCAAACACTAAAATACACCTTACTGTCGTTTATAATGAATAGTTATCATTGATTAAGTATTACCTCTGCAAAAATTATTAGACGGACGTAATGAAATGAGACTTAAACTCAGCAACTAGCTCTTGGCAAGCAACCAGAATCGATTCAGGGCAAATTTACTATTTTAAATACATGGTAGGCCTTTGATAATAGGTACTTGTGCCAGCAGCCTGCAGCGCAATTACAAAATAGAAGCTTTCCGTTCTAGTTAACAGGAAGATATTACGGAGTAACTATTTTTGTATTGATTTTGATATTATGATATAAATGAGTATATAATTCCGATGTATGTTAGCAAGTTTTGTTAAACGTGAGTTTGTTTTTCTTTGACATTTTTTTGCACTCTTTATCACTAGCGTGCTATTAAACTAAAATTATAATTTAATTACAACATTTCACATCTTACCAACAATTTATTGTCATGACACTTTATGTGGTCAATTTAAGCAGTTAACCAGAGACAAATGAAAGATAAAAAAGTATTGAGCACCTTTGCTAACTTACCATAATCAACGCCACGCGTTGATGTCTATTTTCTGTTAGAAAGGCAGATCCAACCATTGCCAGGAAGAACATATATGTAGCCACTGTTGCCAAATTTCTGGGATCGGCAATTGACTCCACTAAAGGTATAGTTCCCATCGTCCAGTCACAGCACAAGTTACAAGGAAAAAGCAATAACCATAAGTTTACACTAATAAGGTAGTGGTACGTTAGCTGCCTAGATGGGAAAGAGGCTACAGAGGCGGGATTGTCAAATCTGGTAAAAACTGGTAGCTGAGAACCCATAATTTGTAGTCTTACAAGTAGTAGTAGAATGGTCGTTGTGAAAAGTACTAGCAGACGTTTAGTGCCAGCGTTGGATTTTGGTAGATGATAGCTGGATTTAGATATCAGTGCTGTTTTTAAAAATGTTCTTATATCCTCAAGTTTGACCTAAAATATAAGTAACTTATAGGTATTACACTAACAATGAAAAAAGGGTTAACAGTTATTAAAATGACATATAAATTCCAGCCTTCAGTTTTTAAATTTTGCTTCAGTTTTTTGAGACACATTATCGACTTAATCTAACCTAATGTGGTCAGAACTTGATTAAAAAAACACTAAAAATTTAAATTTCCTTTTGATTAAAGGTATTTAAATAATACGGTCTGACTTTATACAGCATGTCCGAAAAGTCCTACCGTGGCTTATATTGCTAATATCTGGAGTATTAGTAAAGATAAAAGGTTAAAAATTTGCAAGTTGCATTTGTACCGCCCAATTAGCTTTTTTGTTTCTTTAACCTTTTTCACCCCTTCTGGGAGTG
The DNA here is from genome assembly GCA_030620095.1 of Kuschelorhynchus macadamiae. Classification (NCBI taxonomy): domain Eukaryota; kingdom Metazoa; phylum Arthropoda; class Insecta; order Coleoptera; family Curculionidae; genus Kuschelorhynchus; species Kuschelorhynchus macadamiae. The sequence goes on along the minus strand of JAUTXW010000613.1, from coordinate 1,948,514 downwards.
GCGATTGGGGTTGAACTTTTGAATTTTAAATGCAAACATATATCGAATTGTCCCTCATTTTGGATACCACCAAGATATTGACATCAGAATTCCAGTCGCAGATTTAAAATGTAATTTTTAATTTTATTTTATAAAATATTAAAAATGACCGCAATTAACTTCTTGGCAATAATAATGTTTACTTTCAAATTCCCTTTTAATAAATAGGTCAGTAATTTTTTGTTGTAGTTCTTGTAAATTATTGGGTTTTGTAAGAAGCACTCGCTCTTTCAAGTAACCCCAAAGAAAGAAATGAGGTAGAAAAAGGTCTGGCAACCATGGTTGCTGGTAGTTCAACAGCTCTACGACGCCTAATCCAGGGTCCAGGAAATTTATTATGAACATACTTTCTGACGTCTAATGCGGGGATACTCCACCCTGCTCAAAAACTAGGTCATAGTCAATATTGTCATGTTCAACAGTTGCCACAATTGTAGGTATAATATGTTCTTCCAACAGTTGCAAGTGTAAAGCACAGACAGAGTTTTATTAATAGAAAAGGTTCTAATTACCTTATACCATAATTCCAACCGAAACGTTCAGTTATTGAGGATTCTGTACATAAGCCACCTCAAACTAGTGAGGATTTTCGCCATTCCATTAACGACACTATTGACTATGCCGGTCAGAAAAAATCACTGACACACATGTCCGATAAAAGTAATTTGGTTACGTTTTAATTAAATGTAACATTCTTTTACAAAACTATAAGCTGCAATCTGGGAGATTTTCATTAAGTTCTTGTGCAAGGTGAACTTTATGTTTTTTTTTTATAATTTCATTCACATCAGCAGCTGTTACTCGACGCGATTACTTCGGTTGAATAGGAAATGTCTCTAATACTTGAATTTTAAGATATTCAAATTTAACAGAAGGATGACCAGATCGGGGAGCATCTATAATGTTAAAAGTTGTTGCGAACTTGGAAACAACATTTTTCATATAACTTGTACTAATCTGGTTTCATTGGACAGTCTGGCTGCCACATTATTATTTCGGTTACAATGTCCACAAAAAAATGATCTCGATTTTATCTGAAAAAATTAGGTAGAAGTAGTAGAAAGGCTTAAGCGTTAGAAAGTGTACACTGAACGACTAACTAACCTGGTGTGTTGGTAAATTTCTTCTAAAATCCGGTAACGAGATGTTAAAAACATTTTTTTATCAATAACAATAGCAATAGATATTTCGTTTTTTAGTCACAATGTTTCTCACTTCTTTTCCGTTTCTTTCTTATTCAAAAACTGCGACGTATTTTTAAAGGTCTCCAAAATAACGTATAATTCAACCCCCCTTACGTCACTGCCAGTAGGGATGGAATCAGACTAAACAACTGAAAAAGTTGATTTGTCGGTACTGTAGATACTAGATATTAGCACATACTATGACTTTTCGGACCCTGTATGTTAAGTCAAGTACTGCTAAACAAGATTTAGGAGAAAAGTTGTTGTTTTATTTCGGTAAATTATAAAAAAAAGTAAGTTTATAGTCTATTTTTCCTGACCAGACAAGTATAATTTTATTGAAACAAAACAACTATTATTAAAATTAAAACAAAGGCGTCTTGGAGCCAAATACCTATCCGCAAAAAAAGATATTCATTTTATAATATTAGCAAGGTCACATTTACTTAGCTATTTTAAGTTATCAAAACCATCAAGAAAATATGGCTTGAAAATTTATTTTAATAAAAAATAATCCACTTATTAAACTATAAGATATTTCTTTTTTATAAAAATAAACAAGACTACCTTTTGTATCACAAATATTTCATACGTTGCACATACTCCGGCAATTGTTATACCTTGCTCTTTGCACAACATTGCTGTTGCTATCGACACCATGGATAAGCTGATATATTTCCATTCTGAAAAAAAAACATATTACGTCGATCTAAAGCAAAACACAAAAGTGAAATAAAAATCTTCATGAATAAGTTATGACTTTAAATCGTATGATTCATGTTAAGAAAATAAGCATGAGCATTTCATTTTATACAAATTTCACTTTATATATTTTCATTGTTATTTGCAATAACAATTTCCTAGAGGAAATCATCTATTTTATTATTATAGCTAAGCTTTAATCAGAACCGAGTCGTATTTGGAAATCTGGTATCTACGAATTTGTTCGAACGATAGCTTGTTTGAGAACTATCGTGATCCAAAAAATGTTGCTTCATATCACAAGTAGTTTGAACTTTTGAATTTTGTAGATTGCGAATTTTTGACACTTCAAAATTTGTTTACGGATATTATGGTGTTTTAAAATATAATGATAACTCCTCCTAACTCCGCATAGTTAAAAGTTCCAGAACTTTTGTGAGATGTTACTTTTTTGCGCATTAATGCAAATTCAATATATTTGGTCAGCGTAATTGGCGTAACTAAACACTTATGTGGCATTAAGTTTCTTCTTTAGAAGTTAATTTTATGGGCGTGTTTCGATAAAAACTTTTCAGACATATGCAAATCCAAAATTTTTAATACTTTTTTCATGATCGACTATAATCCCATTGATAACTACATTCAAGTCCCTTCCAGTCAGTGCATTGTCAAATTGAATAGATACTTAGATAGTGATATCCAATATAAATTCATTACTAACCAAATCGTCATAAATAGTTTCAAGCGCTGTATCTAGGAGGCACCCTGGTCAGCCTCTCCTTTTTAAAATTATTGTAGAGCTGAGTATTTTCTACATACTGCTGAATGAAACTTTGGACAAACCCAATTAAGTTTATTATGTATAATGTAAACAGCAGACGTGTCCATATGGAATCTCGAGGACACCTTTAACAAGACCCCGCGTTTGTGACTGGGAATTACTAATTTTCACATATTGACTGCTATAAGACAAGTAATATCGAAAAAGTTCAACCGATGCAAATGCAAAACACTAGTTATGATACCAGAACCCTTGCTGAAGTTTAAAAATGACTATAAACTTAAATTACCTTTGTCACCACCCTAATATATCTACTATTTTAAATAGGCAAGTGGATATACCCGAAATGTGGTGGTTATTCTCGGATTGTTTATTTCAAAAGACAGACTGGACATATATATATATATATATATATTATATAAAAAGTTTTATGGTTTTCTCTGAACTGTCAGGAATTGCTAAAATCAACAAATGACAATAAAAATTAAAAAATGAGCATTGTCTTTGTTATTTTGAACACCATGTATATTATTATTTCAATAAATTAGCTTCTTCTGATTTTAAAAATACCAGGATTGATATATTTATCTTTGAAGGCAAACGAGGAAATTGACAAGAATCCTACCATAATGACAGTATATTTCTTACTTATGACTTTATTTTGTGTATGTTCCCTGTCTTTCTATTACATTGCCCCTCATGGCAGTTTTTGTCAAATTTCTGGGTTGTTTTAAAGGACAAAATTATCAAACCCGACATTTTTATAATCAGCAAGAAGATGCCTATTTATTGAAATAATGTGACACAAGGTGTTCCATTTAAAATTACAGTCGAAACTTTTTTTTAATTTCCAATTGCCAATTGTTTAGTTTCTATACAATATTTTTTGCTATATCTAAAAGTTAAGCGCGTAGACTCTTTGAAAATATTACCAGACACCCTCTACAGAACTTTTTGTAGCAATGTTTATCACAGGAATGTAAAATTTCGAGCCCAATTTAGAGTGCCTAAACATAAAACGGTTTATGACACGTTTTTTATTTAATTGTATTGACCTATTTAATACATTGCGGGAGGAATTATTAAGCGTTTAAATTCAGATCAATTAAAACGTAAATTATGGATTTTCCTATTCTATTAGCAATAAAATGCGAAGTACTAATTACTATTTACTGGGTTCATTTTTTTGATAAGCACTCTTTTAGAAATAGGTTATTTTATTAAAAAATAACTTCCTTATATAACATAATAACATAGAAGCGTTTATAAATACATATTATAGTTACTTGCTAATAACTTTATATTACATAATGTATATGATCCTTTGCTTTTTTTGATGAAGTGGTTTACTAATTTTTATTTCCTCGTATATCAGTCATAATATTCCATTATTAATTTACTCTATGTGCTACATAGGAGAAGTAAAGCGTGTTTGGTTATGTTTTAAACGGTGCTCTGGAGACTTTATTATATGAGGTATCAAAAAAAATTAAATGTAAAAGTTTTTGCATTTTATTGGAATCATTACTATCTGAATAAAAAAAAATCAAAAGCGTTTAGGTTTTTTTAAAAAACAAATAAACATGTCAAATATCTTTTAACTTTTGGTAGATAAAAAATTTTTTTCCTCTATATAGGATAGCCCTAGAGAAATGAAACAGCACCATGAAAACAAAGTATTTTTTATAGCGTTTAGCTTCTTCAGAAAATGATAAAATATGTGTATATGAAAACCTTTTTATTTTAGCATTTGGGCTAGGTAAGTGAATCAGCCCCCAAAAAATACGTGAGTAGATTTAAGGAGATAAAACAGCATTTTTAACGTTAAAATACATATTTTAAAAGCGTTTAGTTTTAGCGTTTAGCTTTCTCAAAAAAAGCAAAAACACAATAGATTTATTTTCACTTTGTATAAAAAACATTTTCTCCTACGGCTGTCATGGAATAATAACATTTCGGTATCATTTTTAATTATGGAATCACCTCCATTCCATCACTTGTTACCGTATAAATCGTGTTGGAATATGTACTAGTAGTAGTACTAGTAGCGCCAATTAATTTGTTACGGAATCACCATTACTTGTTACGGTGTAACTTATCAAGTGTTGGGAATTTTCTTCAATGACTGTTTTTTTTTAAATGACAAAACGCCACAAATGTCATTTATTTTTTTGCATAAGTAATTGTTTTTTTTATTTAGGGCTACTCTACTACTTAAAATAAAAATAAAACTGTAAGTTTCTTTTTTAATCTATGAAACACAAGAATATTTTTTGTTTATGCGGTAGTCATTGGCGTAGAGGCACGATTTTTTTTTGTTAAATGGTTTTAAAAGATGTTAATACAATATTTCGAAAAAAATAATATACATAACACATCTATGTTTTTATTTTAAATGGGGTATTTTAGAAAGAAAAGATGAAACACGTAGTTTTTATCTTTGTGCGTTAAAAATATTTTTTACATGATGTGAAGAAGCCCCGAGGGAATTATATAGCCTCCTAGGATCGAAAATATTTTTTATTTCGATAATACCTAACGGTAAAATACATCAATTCTTTAGTTTTTTTGCATATAAACATGAAGCTGAGAAATTCATTGACGTACAAATACGAGAAAGTTTTATTTTTGTTTGGTCAAAACACATTTTTTTAAATTGATATAAAAGCTTAACAATTAGGTTAAAAATACGATCAAAATACAAGAGTTCTAACCACACTACACCACAACTTGTTACGTTCTGGACGCGCGTTTCGCTAACCAAGTTAGCATCATCAGCAGATGATATAAACTGTTAATAAAATAAGGAGTTAAAAATACGAGACAAAAAATCTATAAAATATATGTCCATTATGTCAAAGTCAACAGAATCTTAGCAATAATTGAATGTAGTTGAGCCAATAAAGGTGTAAAATCTCGGGTAAATTCGTTCCTAATCATCCATTTTGATGAAGGCATATAAATATTAATACCTGGCATGAGTACTTTTAATTTACAAATGGGCAAAAGGTATTACCGACTTCAAAAAAAGTTATTCTTCATAGAAAATATTCGCTTATTAAAAAAATAATTTTTGATGCAAAAAATTTCTCTCATTACATAAAAGTTGCCTAAAAATACGTACACGCAAAAAAAGTGTGAAATATAATTTTAGGGATAGCCCAGATACAGCGTAAAAATACGATTTTAAAAAATAATCTAATTTTTTTTGTACTCTGTGTAGTTTTTGGGTAATTTAATGGTCAAGTAGTTGAAAATTTCAAATGAACCATTAATTTTACGTATTCGCCATTAATTTTCTCGAAAAATCATATTCCAAAAAAGTTTAAAAAGCTTTTTTTAATTTAACTTTTTCAAAAATATCTAATTTAGTTTTTTGTTTGCAAGCTTTTATATTTGTATTTGTTCTGTACCCTGTATAGGGAATCACTTATATTTTATAATCAATCGTACTTTTAAGACAAGCAAAATTTTTTTGGTGAAGTCGGTCTAACAGTTTTCCATTTCTTAACTAAAACTACCTGTATTGTTTAAACAATAATAATTAGGCTATTTATTACAACTGATGAAAAAATACATAAAATCGTTATAGAAAGCTTGAAATTATATACAATTTTGCCAAACATTTTATAAACTATTAAGCAACTATATTCCAAGCAAAATGTAATGCGAACAAACTTCTATAATTGTTTTATTAGGTATATGTAATTTCTTCGATACTATTAAGATTAATGCTATTTAATTAGTTTATTTACAGATTTGCAGAATTTGAGTAATGTGAGTTGTAAGTAATCAATATATGTAAATTAATATACAGTTGATCTGTTGGATAATTATCCATGCGTCATCATCCATATTCATATGAATAAAATCAAAATTTCGACGATTAAATAGACAAAAATAGGTTCATATTCATTATGGCGTACTGAGAAAGTTTAGGGCTTGGTTCGAGAATTAAATTTGGAATTTAAAACAAAAGTAAACAATACTTGGTTTAAAAATGTTGTTTTTGTTTTGCATTTTGCTATTTGTAAATTATTTAGTTAATTTTTGATAATCTTGTCTTTTTTCTAGGCCATTTTCAATTGAAATTCAAATTATTTATTCATGAAGTAGTAAATAAAAATAGGTAATGATAAAAGAACTCCACCAAACTAGAATAACTACTTTTTAAAAATATATAAAGTTCTTTATGCTAACATTAAAATACTATATATATTGCATGAAATAATAAATAGTCCAAACACAATGCAGCAAACCCTAAATTTTTTGGGTTTAGATAAGCTCACTGAAATTGCAGAGTAGGGATTCGGATTTACCTCAGAATGCATTTTTCTTTTAAAAAAAAGTGTTTTTTTGTATTTGAGTGAAAAAGAGTTTAATTTCATTAGGCAACACATTTAAAAAATCTATACCAGCATTGTCCCGTTCATTTCTAGCCCTTGATAATCTAATATAGTGAATAGAAAGATTATTTTTATACGACTGCTATTGAATAATAAACATTCCGATATCGTTTTTAATTATCCGTGTTTTGAATTTTAATATTTTTTTGTCGCTACCTGGTATTTTTTTTCTGCTTTTTTGTGTTTACTGTATTACCATACCTTTTTAGAGAAGAGAAGACGAATATGAAATATAAGAAACCTAAACCATAAGTATCTAGTGAATTTTCAATAGAAAAAACACTTTTTTTTTATAAAATATACTTCATGTTGTATCGAAAAATGTATAATACAATGAAACTTGTATCCGCCGGGGTCGGTTCTATGTTTGAGGGTCCAACAGTAACTCTCCGCTAACATGTCTGGGGTCCATTTTCCAATATATAGCTTCTCCATTTCACAATTTGCTGGTGAAATGTTTCGCCGTATTCGTCTGAAACTGTTTCTAAATTGTCATGGAAGAATTCCAAATGGCAGTGAAGAAAATGCAGCTTAAGTGACATGTTGCAACCTTGTCTTGTAATATTGGATAAGTTCTTCAGCTAGATTTTTATAGTTCTCCGATTTCTTGGTACTTAAGAAATTTACATATATTTTTGAAAGCAGACCACGCTCTGTTAACTTTTATCGAAAGTGTACTTTTAAAATTTTCTTCTTCAAAAAGTTATACGCGCGAATATCCTTCTCAAATAAAGAAACCCATTCCCTTTACTATTTAAGGCCTTAATATTTTTTTTATAAAGGCAAGTATATTTCCTGCTGCTTTACTAAGGATTCACTAAGGATATACGTTCTAATATTTTGCCAAGGTGGTTTGTAAGGGAGATGGGGCGGTATCCCTCTGCAGAATTTCTGGGTTTGTTAGGTTTATGAACGGGTATCAAGATAGATGACCTACAGGATTCAGGGTAAATATTATTTAGCCAAATGTGATTGTAGATTTTTAATAAAAAATTTAGAGCTCTATTTGAAAGATTAGTAATCATTGGGATAAGAACATTGTCTGGGCCAGGGGCAGTGTTTCTGCTTTTGGATAATGCAAAGCTAAGTTCTTCAAGAGTAAATGGGACATTGTATGAAAATTCTGTGGAAGTCGATTGGCTTAGATTCTTTGAGAGTTTTGTATTATTGAAAGGTATTACTGTAGGATGAGTTACTGGAGATTTTGCTGTAGTGAGAAGCAAAACAGTTAAAAATTTCTAATTTATCTGTGATCCAGGAGTTTTGGACCATTAAGCCAGGGATCATTCTAGTAGGTTGACCTTTCAGACGTCGTATTTTGTTACATAGTTCGGCACTCGAGGTTTGAGAACAGATACTGCCTACATAGTTTTTCCAAGAATTGATTTTTGATTCTTTAATGATTCGCTTAGCCTTGGCCCGTTTTCGTTTAAAGTCGATCAAATCAACTGTGGAAGAAGAATGTTTGAATCGATTTAAGGACGTTTTTCTTTCCTTGATGGCTGCCTTGCATTCATCATTCCACCAAGGGACAGGAGGTTTATTTGGATTAATATGTGAAGTGGGAATGGATAGTTTGGCTGATTCATGTATGGCTAATACAAAATTGGTCAGGGTAGTGTTAAGATCAGATTGATCGAAAGAAGGAACTTTAAAATGTTGTTGATATTTAGCCCAGTTTGCCCTTTTAATGTTTAAAATGGATTTGTTCGTATGGGGGTTGGCGTTATCCCGCCAAGATAGGAATCTGATTAGGATGGGGAAATGATCGCTGCTATAAGTGTCGTCGACAACTTCCCATTGTAGATCTGGAGTAAGTTCGGAGTTGCAGAAAGTAACATCTAGTGATGAAAGTTTACCTGTGGACAAGCTAATAAAAGTTGGAGTTCCAGTATTAATTATAGATATATTATGGCATGACAGGAAATCCTCCAGAATTGAACCTCTGGGGTTTAGCTCTAGAGAACCCCAGATAGGGTTGTGACCGTTGAAATCTCCAGCAAGAATGAAAGGCGTTGGAAGTTGGGGTATAATGAGATTAAGGTCGTTAATTGAGAGATTATATGATGGGGAAATATATATGTTGCATATGGTTAAGTCACAATGGAGAGAAGTGCGTATGGCGCACACTTCTAAGTCAGATATGATGTTAAGGGTATTATATGTAAAGGATTTGTGTATTAGGATGGCTACACCACCAGGCGGTCTCTCAGCATCGCATCTGTCTTTTCTAATGAAGTTATAACTTTTGAAATTAGAAGTTTTTTGAGGATTTAAGTTAGTTTCTTGGAGAAGGATTACTGATGGATTGTGTATAGTTGTGAGAAGTGATAAATCCTCGATATTGTTATAAAAGCCATTAATATTCCATTGAAGTATGGACATTTTATTTGTTTTTGGATTTAGAGGATTTGTATTTCTGGGAGCTATCAGTTTTATAATTTTTTGAGGATTTTGTGCTGTGTGTAGAGGACAGAGAGGAGGAAGAAGCGTGTTTACTCAAGGAGGATTTGACTGATGTGGATTTCGAAGTGATAGCTTTATAATCCATAGAGGACGAGGATAGATTTTTGGAGGAATGGTTAGAGGGAGGAGAAATGGTAAGTGAAGGTTTTGAGGAAGAATAGGATAGGGGGGAGGGGTCAATAGTGGATTTTTGGGAAGAGGGAGTGGTGGAGGTAGGAGGGGGTTGGGTGGAAGGAGATGATGAGATATTGGTGAGGGGAACTTCGTTTTGATGGTGATTAATGACGGAGTTTTCAGGGTTGCCATTTTTAAGAACTGTAGAGTAGGAGTTTGTATAGGAGGGATAGAGAGCTTTATATATTTTCTTAGCGTCTGTATATGAAGTTTTTTCGGTAACTCTAATTTTCTGAATTTTGTATTCCGTCTTGAATATAGGGCAACCTTTATACCTAGGGGAGTGGTCCCCGTTACAATTTACATATATGGGGGGAGGAAGGCAAGGGCTATTGGGTTCATGTTTTTTACCACATGAAGGGCAAGAGGTATTGTTTTTGCAATTATTAGATAAATGACCAAATCGTTGACACTTGAAACATCTTAGAGGATTTGGGATAAATGGTCTTACTTTGAGATTATACCAGCCGGCATAGACTCTACCAGGGAGTTCATGAGTATTAAATGTTAAAATTATACTGCTTGTTGGAGTTAACACTGAACCTTTCCGGGAATTGTTTCTTTTTACTTGAATGACCCCCTGAGATGAGAGATTCGTTAAAATTTCCTCTTTGTCATATTGGAGTAAATCTCTGCAGGAAATGACACCCTTAACGAAGTTGAATGTCTTATGGGCCTCGACAGATATGTTGTAGCCACACAGCCTATTAATTTTAGTGATCTTGTCAGATTGTTCTATTGAGTCAACCTCTACAAGTAAAGAACCGTCTCTAATCTTTTTAATGGATTTTATATTACCTATATCTGTGACAATACCTCTATGTATTAAAAAGGGGGATACGTTTGAAAATTAACCTTCAATTATCTTTATAACAAAAAACTTAGTATAACTTTTATATTCAGGTACTAATTCTATTGGGGAGGATACTCTAGGTCTCTTTTGCCTTTGAAGAGTAGGGAACTCTTCACCTTGATTTAATTTGAATCTGCTTGCTTTGTTCCCAGTAGCTATCTGCGATCCAGCCTGGTGAACCACTGGAGACACTGTGCAGTCGCTGGCTGACGGTCGGGAGGGGCCCACACGACTACTCTCTACACCGACCGGTACTGGGGATCCGACCCCTGCACCGTAAGTTTAACATCATTAAAGGACCTATCCATAGTCTTTAAAGAGTTTTACATAAAAGGACATAACAAGACAACACAACGTGACTGGGGCCCCGGGGATGTCACACCCGTACTATGAGGATGATAGTTGCTATCACACTCATAGCCCCCTAGCTCTAACGTACGTTATTACATTTTCGCCAATGAACATAATCTAATCCTCCCTTCTTTTCCTGACCCTTCCTCTCATAAATTCCCCCCCTGGATTTTCCCTACTATAAAATTTAACTACTCCCTTTGCAGATTCGACAAATATAACACAAACCCGCAACTAATAATCTCAGAATTTAACCAAATTATCAATAACCTGCCTGTATCACATAACCTAATCTTTACTGACGGCTCCAAGCTTCCCAATCAAGGCTCTGCTTTCCACAGCTCCTCTAAACAGAGTCAATTTTTAATGAACAAACTCAACAGTGTCTTTACAGCCGAACTTTACGCAATCTTTCAATCTCTAATTTACATACGGTCAACCCAACACAAACACTGGATAATTGCCTCAGACTCCTTGAATTCTCTTCGAGCCATAAATCGCTTTCATAACAATCATTTATTGATTCAAAGAATCTAAGACCTAATAGTTGATCTTGAGAGAGAAGATAAAAATATAACCTTTCTTTGAATCCCTAGTCATATCGGTATCCATGGCAATGAAGTAGCTGATTCCCTTGCCAAAGAGGCTCAGTTAGGACATACATGTCCTCATATCTTCAATCCTAATGATATAACCCCCCACATTAAAAAAATTATACGAGACTTGGTGCAGCTTGACTGGGACCTGTATGAAGGTCAAAATAAACTCCACGAAATTAAACCAGTATTTTATCAAAGTATCCCCTTTAATTCCTCTAATAGAAGAGAACAATGCTTATTTAACAGACTAATGATTGGACACAGCAAACTAACTCATGAATTCTTATTGAATAATGGAGACATAAATACATGCTTTTCTTGCAATATCCCTATAAGCATTAAACATATATTTCTTGAATGCAACCACCTTCGACCTACTAGGAAAAAACATAACATAGATCTAGGAAATATGAGAGAAATTTTTTCTGAAAATAACAAGGACTCCGTAATTAATTTTATACAAGAAATTAGAATAATCGATAAAATATAATAATCAGTATAACTTACTCTATAGAAACTACGCTATAGACTGGGCGCTAAATGGCCGTAGATGCTGATGCGCCCGTGTTAACCTAAAATATTCTCTCTCTCTCTCTCTCTCTCTCTCTCTCTCTCTCTCTCTCTCTCTCTCTCTCTCTCTCTCTCTCTCTCTCTCTCTCTCTCTCTCTCTCTCTCTCTCTCTCTCTCTCTCTCTCTCTCTCTCTCTCTCACTAAGGACGTTTTTCAGGCCGGACACAATGTTCTCACGTAACGGCCATTCTTTAACGGCATAATGTTGGTTTCTGGCTTTGCTTTCTCATTCGCATAAAAAACAATAATATTTGGTCTAGCCACTCTGCAGTCCTAGTGAGTAGTGCAACAACTTTCAGATTGGCACAAATATTTTTGATCTTATTTTATGCTTTGAAGTAATATGCGCATGTTCTCCTAAATCTCTTTCATTTTTAATAATAAAGCAATAGAAAACTGCCTTTCGACTTGTCTTCGACGAGACAATAAGCCGTCGCTACTCGGTGAGTTTATAGAAAAGGCGAAATTCGTTCATTAAACCCGGCATATCATGACACTAAACTCTTTTGCCATTAAGAAAAATACTGCCAGCATAGACTCTGTTTTCCGAAACATGGAAATTCTCACTCCTTCTTGTAAAATACTTCTCTGGTGTAAGCTAAAGGCTTAGGGAGAGGTATTCTAGAAGCGTCATGAGGTACATGTCTGATGGCTGAGGGGATATTAGGATAATTAATTTTATGTTTGCTTTTACTAGAGAACCCCAGGATATTTGTTAAGCAAAAGTAGTAATAATCAACATGATTTTGAGGTTCTCGACAAATCATTGGCACTCCAAACTTCATAGACTTGTGAGTACCCTGTAGCTATCCTGTTAAGGTTCTTGAGTAAGTGTGGCAGCCCACGTTTTGTCTTGATTCCCAACTTTGTATCCAAAATATAACTCGTATGCTTTTCTTACACGTGGACTCCAAGTCCGTTGAGCTTTTAGTGTCACTTCACCACACATATAACAAAAGCGGTTCCGTTTCTTCACACAGGATCGCGACGACATCGTTTGCTCAGGGCAAAAATAATAATAGCAATAATAGCACTTCTACAACGCTTTTACAACTCGCTAGTTCTTTGCACTTCAGTTGTATATTCAACACTGATCCTCCGACGGTTGGATGGCGACTTATATACACCTATTTCGTTCATCTAGTGTTTTCTAGCAACATCGAGTATCAAAACTACTAGAAGCGACGACATAGTTCCTCTATACATGGGCTCTTTGACAAATAGCTGACCCTTCGACAACCTCGGGGTATGGTGAAATTTGGAATCACATTCTTTATTTTAAGCACTGTCATCCTCAGACATTTCGCATGCGGTGTTGCCAGATTGTGCAAATTTCCCTAAACTTACCAATACAAAGTTGAGATTCATTTAGGGGTTAATTTACTGTACATTGGATGGGTTGTTTATTGATTTCAATTTTATTAAAGATATATGGCAATGTAAGTAGACCTAAATAGGCAAACTTAACTTTACAGGGCTCTGAATGTCTCGGTCCTAAATGTATATAAAACGTTACAAAATAAAACACACTTAAGCTAAGCTTAATCATGCGTTGACAAACTCTTAAAAGTAAATATATGCTGAACGAGAAACTCAGCTTTTGGTGAATATTCACAACACAGATTAGGATAGTTAAGGCGTGGGTGTAGTTATCAATAATAGGCACTCAGAAGCACACCATGAGTTACACAGTTTTTACAATCATAAAGCTGTTTTTGCATATTCTTTTTATAAATTGGGTAGCGTGTTCCTCACATGTTAATTCCGGGTCTAGATATATACCGAGGAGTTTGAACATTTATTAATTTTATTTAGTGGTCATTTATTTAGTGGTAATTTTATTTAATCTAGAGACAAATCACTTGTATGTCATTGAACGCATCTAGGACTCTAAGATCCAATTTCTCCTAAAAGTCAGACTTATTGATGTAGTATCATAATTTTTTGACTTTCACGCACCAAGGTTTTACACCCTCGTGGCTCGTTCTCTAAAATGTATACACTCGAACGCTTGCGACAAGAATGAATGGTTAGGTATCAAATGAAACTACCCTAAAATAATGTTTTAATATTTATTAATTGTGGGAGTATTTTATTAAATTTATGAAAATTACAAAAGTGTAAAATAAACGTTGGAATTCCCGATAGAAATTTGGGATTAATACCACAATCAGCACATAACTAAGTTATTAAAAATTTGAGCATCAACCATCTGCTAAAATGTTGGTGCATGAAGGTACAAGGGAATAAAAACCAGAACGCTTGGGCAGCACAAACTTTGGTGGATACGAACGCTGTAAAATAGCTCAGACCGCTCCTAAGTAACACAGGAGGGCTTTAAAAGAGTCACACGAAAGCTATGTTGATGTATACGCATAAATGTCATTTATGTATAAAAAAATAGTAGAGGTGGGGTACTCTATCCTGAATCTTACGCTATGTGGAAATTTCGTTATTAAATAACAAATACTCTAAATGCTACTGCTAAATATGAATTTTTAAGATTTAAACTGCCAATACTGAAATTATATTGGTTGTATAGAAACCATCGAAAGGGATGGCAACCTTTCTCAAAACGACATTTTGACAGTTACAACTAAAAAAAACTGCTTATGACAGGATAGTTGCGTACAACTATAAAGTTCATGAAATCCATTATACTATTTATGTCTTTAAGATATCTTTAAAACCATGTATCCAATTAGATCTATAGAAACATGGCATTTGGCTTGGCCTATTTGGATAGTTTCAATGTTAGGCCGTTTGGAACACGGACCCTGGTTGTATGTAACCCGCGGAATCCCGCTGGGTATGCCACTGATGGGCGTAAATATAAATATTGCTAATAATTATAAATTAAATTACTGTTAACTGATAACAGTACTTACCAGCAACAAAAAATACAACAAAAGTAGTTTCCTAAAAGGACTGATCGGAAAATTAAACGGCACAACGCTTTATAAAACACAAATGCGGACAACATAAAACGACAATAATAAACTGCAAACAAATCCTTGACGTTTGAGGCTTTGACGTGAAAAGACTACCTATGTTGATGGCATTCTCTAATAAGTTCGTTTTGGTAATTTAACCTTTTAACATATTTATTAAATGTATTCATATTTGGAAGATAATATTTCGTGTTGAAATATTTTCTTTTATTATTGGTTAATGCAATACTAATCAATAAAAGAAATACGATATTTAAAAAACACATCTTTGATCTTTTCATCGACTAATGACACAGGGGTAAACATTCGGAGGCCCGTAAAATAAATTTTACATTATATATTATAGTATGGTTTGATGGATTCGAAACACACTCCTTATTTGAACTAAAGAAACAATCTTTGGTGCATTTTTGAATTTAAGGTATAAACGAATGACCTATTCAATGAATGCATTCATTAATCCAAATCATATTCTATATTCAACTCAATTTGAAAGTTATTTTGGAAAATATTCATTCCTCTATGGTAAACTGGAAGGAAAAACTTAATTATTAATTCATATGTAAGGAAAAGTATTTTGCTAAATAACTTTTGATAGAAGTAATAATATTTTATAGATCTTACATATAATATGTATACCAATTTTCATTAATTTCTCTTTAAAAATGTGGAATATAAATTAAAAAAAAAACTAAAAAAGGAATAAAATTTTGCCACCCTGTGACAAAAGTGTACTTGAACTTCTATATTTAAAGTTATTTAAAAAATCACATCCTGAATGTTCAGTATTTATTTCGGAATCACGCTGTATGTAACATGATTATTGTTTAAACAATATACAACATTTTACTTATTTTAAACGATATATAAAAACAAGCGTTTAAAAAAAATCAATAAAAACTGTTCTTGAGGATTGCAAAAACCTTTATTGACTCGGCTAGAGATAAAATTAGAAAATAAATCGGTCCACACTTGAAGCGAGGCATTTCCTCTTTTTATGAACTTTTAACTCGGTTTTATAAAATGCGATCGCAAAAATTTTTCTTTCGGTTATAAGAAATTTTATCTAGTTTTAAATTTGCGTGTGTTTTGAGTTAGATGGCTTGTATCTTAACATATGCAGGGAGACACTTTAAGTCTAGGACCCCTTTCTAAAAACAGTTTCGGATTTTCTTTGTATTTTAGTGTAAGCTGTGACTTATTTTCAAAAATCTTGACTTTTTAACGATATTTTTACTACAAGAAAACTAAAAAAGGCAAAATTTTTAAAAAAGCTGATATCGAGTAAGCGAAATTTACTAAAGTGGGAAACGGAATTTACATTGTTTATATAGGGTGTTACAAATTAGTGGCGAAGTATAAAACCCAGAATTTTTGGATTTGCATGACACTGCTCTATTTTTGTAGAACATATATTGCCATAAACTAAATTTTTATAACACCCTTTTACAAAATACACCATATGCATTTAAAATGATTCTAAAATAACTGTCACTCTGTTCTTTTTTATTTGTTAGCGATTTGAGTTTCCATCCTGTATATCGTAAATACAAAACATTTAAGTCGCAACGTACACACGTTTTAAAACTAGATGAAATTTCCTGACATTGAAACCAAAGTTTTTAAAAATCGTATTAAAATTAACAAAATTATGGGGATTTAAAAAAACCTCACGTCAAGTGTGGAAAGGTTTATTTCCCATCTGTTAGAATATCAACTTAATAATACTGCTTACCTGTACACTTTCTATTTTTCGCAGCTTTCGAATAAAACAGAAATGCGGAAAGGAAGAATACCGACGAGAGGGTTTCCGCTCTGCCGACGACGCCAGTCACCTAAGACAGAAAATACCTTTTTAAAAAGATATACAAACACAAACTGTATTCGGAGCGTAAAAAGGGTGGTAAATAAACTTTATTAAGGACTCTAAAATGTACTCGTAATAAAAGCAATCTCTTATTTATGGAGAATTTCTGGCACGGCTTTATTAATTTCTGAAGACTGGAGATTTTGCGACCCGGCAGATAGCCAGACTTGAGGTACGGCTGATATGTATTTATGAGAGTGAGCATAAAGAATTTTATTAAATAAAAGAAAGGTCTGCTTTTGACATTACTTCGTTGGGTTTAAGTAGAGTAGCCATTTATATTATTATAGTTATATATTACAGCAATTTTGCCTTCGTCTAAGAAGTTGTAAAGATATGAGGAGGTTAATAAATCA
The DNA here is from genome assembly GCA_030620095.1 of Kuschelorhynchus macadamiae. NCBI lineage: Eukaryota > Metazoa > Arthropoda > Insecta > Coleoptera > Curculionidae > Kuschelorhynchus > Kuschelorhynchus macadamiae. The sequence continues at coordinate 1,931,215 of JAUTXW010000613.1, read as the reverse complement.
TTTACCACATTAAAACTATCAATTATAAAATCAAAACCTTTATTCTTTTTGAAGCATTAGTAATAATTATTTAGAAGCCTGCTACAGGATACCATTGCTTAAAATTAAGAAAAAAAAGGAACAATGTTTTAAATAATAAAACTTAATGAATAATTTCTCACTCTAGAATTATTTTGTATTATATCTCAAATAGCCAATTTGGAGAAATTGCCTTTTATTTTTTCTTTAAATATTTTATGCGTTTTATATTTTTTTATTTATTATTAATCAAATTAATTTCTACCTTTTTTATGGTTTATAATTTTAATTTTTCCGATGTACTAGATATTTCTGGAGTTTTAAATTTTTAATAATAATTAATTATTATAAAATAATATAAAAAATAATATTTGTTAAAAATAACATATTTAAAAATAATAAAAATATATTCCTAAAAAATGTAAAAAGTAATAATAATATAATATTGTTGAGAAAATTGAGAAATAAAAAATTAGTACGGCGTCCAAAAGCAAGCTCTTTAGTGCACGAGATACGTCTTACGTAACTGCTGACTTCATATATTCTACTACCTCGTGATAAAAGATAAGGAAATGTTAAAAATATAAGTGAAATTCAGCTTTTTGTAATCATTCTGACTGAAATAGAACTGCTTTCTAAAAACGTCTTTTCTTCGGTCCAACATATAATGAATGAACATAATGAATTTTTAATTTTATTGACAATTTTTCCACTTTCCAAAATTGTATATTTTATGTTATTTAAAGTTATTTTTTTATATTATATGGCGTTATATACATATTATTATGTACAAAAATACATGTATTAATTATAAATATTAAAGTAAATAGTTTTTATATTTTTATCATTATTAAAAAAATCTGAAGATGCCCAAAATATCAGAGCGAAACGTCAAATAAATGACAATTTGAGAATTTGGTATTTCATTCGAACCTAAACCCAAGAATTCTCATACGTATTCATTTCGCCATTAGAAAACTTCCTGAAAGCCTTTCAAAATAAGAGTAATCCAACTGATAATATAAATATTTGATTATTTAAAACTGATCTTAGTAAATTAACAGGTCGAGAGGCAGAATTAGCAGAACTAAACTCTTTGACTTTTATTAAAGATGTTTTAATAAAGAGTTTTTCCAATCAACGATCGATAGATTGTATAATTCAAGATCTAATAAATTTCAAATCTTTTAAAAATGAATATCCAATTCAATTTGGCATGAAAGTACAAAATTTTCGTAGCTTATTATTTTCAAAATTAAATGCAGATCCTGACATTTATAAATGGACTAATTGACAGCTAGTTACTAGGTTAAAATCGCCAAATTACTTTTACAACAATTTAATAAAAATGCAAAACCAGTTATGTTCCTAATCACATATCACATTACTTACCAAACTATATACCACACAAACCAATGTACAAAACTCAGATGTTCCAAATTATGCTCAACAAAACACTAACTTTAACTACCAGAGAACAAATCTTTCATATTATCAGCAAAACTTTGTAACGCCTCAAAACTTTATTCAACATAGTCCATCCATTCAATAATCAACATTTTGGATAAATGTCAAGACGAAAGTAATTAAATAAAGTAGGGCCAATGGACATTTGTTGAGGTAAAATAGTTCCATATTATAACATGCAAAAGAGGAATTCTATTTCCGAAGAACTATATAATCAAGAGTTCTGCAACGAACTCCTAAAACTAATTTACAACATTCTTTACCAAATTGCTTGCATAATTATTACGATAAGTTTGATAATAATCAATAAATTGTCAATATTAGTCAAAACGAATATGAATACGATATACCCGTGTATAACGAAACATATAATTATGACACAGATTTGAGTTATTCTGCTAACTCAAATACTAATCATTTATATGATTATACTAAACAAGAACCATCAATTTTTCCGATTACGATTTCGAAAACGGATATGACTTAATATTTTTGAACATACATATATAACAATATTAAAAAACCCTGTATTAATATTCCCGAAATTAATGCTAAGGTCCTATTATATACAACTAGTACAATAACTACTACCATTAACCCCGAAATTGCTTATACAAATTTTTCCCATTTAATTCAAAATGAATAATTTCAGGTGCAAGCAGGTAACGCAATACCATTTCACGATAAAATAGCAATTTTACCAATTTTTCCTACTTTCATTACTACAGAGCTACATACACTTTGTATATTTAATTTTTCTTACAAATTCGGTGGATTAAAAGATTGAAAGTTTTTTGCTGAGACGGCTGAGACATCTGGCCTAGATGGAGTCTTTAAGCTGGCTGATAAAAATTAACACCTCACACAACCCAGCTTCAAAATATATTTGCGGGAAATAAATAACAGGGGGTCACAAAAGGAATTACATGTCAGACACCACCGGAATCAAGATCAGCCTCATATCAATAAAGACAAATCTAACATGCCGTAGATTACTATATCTGGAAACTGAGGGATTTATGACTGCAATTTAATATCAGATGCCAAATAGAAACAACTATAAGAATAATGTTGTAAAATTGGGGTATTTTAAAACAACATTAAAAACAAATGCAAATTGGAAACGATTAAGCATATAACAGTAGGATGCAACTACTTAGCCAACACTAACTACCTGCATAAGCGCAATTAAGTATATGATATGGTAATCCAAATATTGTCTAATTAGAATGGTTTGCTGAACACCTAAGGGCCATACTACAAATATCAGCCTCAGGCAGGTTTAGAAAATAACTCCAATAGGCTTTACTACGATTGGGCTATTATCAACGATAGGATAGATCGTGATGAATATTAGCGTCGATATTATACTGCTGGACAGGAAAGTCAGGCACTTTAATTTTATTATTAAGTACATTTCGGTTATTTAATTAATTGATAGTAAATTTTTCCTATTTAATTTAGTCATTATTTTGTAATATTTATATCCTCTGAGCATTTACCAAACAATATGTACTCTAAAGGCTAAATTTTGCATATTTTAATTTGAATTGTATATAAAACTTGTATAACTACATTAGATCGGCTGAATGAGAGCTGTCTAAGCCAGATTCAATATCAACAGTGAAGCGCAAGTTGATCTTTGTCGTAAGTCCTAACACTGGAACCTGTGGTGGACGATAGATCAAAATACAAGAGTTCTAACCACACTACACCACAACTTGTTACGTTTGGACGCGCGTTTCGCTAACCAAGTTAGCATCATCAGCAGATAATATAAACTAAAGTAACTTATCCTAACCGAGACTATTTATAAGTAAATGTGGTCACTTGGTTGCGCCCGACTGCACCGTTGTCAAGTAAAGTGCTTTCTTACCACATTTAACTATTTCTATACTCTCGTATACGAGAGGTCTAGAAAAAGTATTTAAAAACGTAGGTTTTAGAGTAGCCTACAAAACGAAGAACAGTTTGAAAAATCTCCTTGGAAACCCTAAAGACAAAGTCGACTTGAAGGAGAGGAGTGGCATCTATGAAATTAGCTGTAATGACTGCGATCTAAAATATGTTGGGCAAACTAAACGCCCCATAACATAACATAACATTCGTTTTAAAGAGCACATGACACATTTAAGATACGGAGGAACAGAAAAGTCAAGCGTTGCCCAACATGCTTTAGAAAACAATCACCAAATGGGAATAAATAATCTTAAGTTGATTAAAAATGTACCTAATAATAGATTATTAGATGCATTTGAGAGTATAGAAATAGTTAAATATGGTAAGAAAGCACTAAATAAAGACAGAGGGCCTATTCCCTATAGTCCCCTCTATTGTTTACTTGAAAACGGTGCAGTCGGGCGCAACCAAGTGTGACCACATTTACCTATAAATAGTCTCGGTTAGGATAAGTTACTTTAGTTTATATCATCTGCTGATGATGCTAACTTGGTTAGCGAAACGCGCATCCAGAACGTAACAAGTTGTGGTGTAGTGTGGTTAGAACTCTTGTATTTTGATCTTTGTCGTAAGTAATGATATATTATGAATAATTAGACATTTAGAGTTAAATAATATATCAATTTTGGAGTATTTATGTTTATAAAAAAAGACGGAAATACGCACAATGAACCTTAAGCTGATTTATTTATTTTGTATTTTACAGAGTAAATAGGTAATAAATGACAATGGTTTTGAAAATCTTCACTTCGTAATTAATGACTTCATTTTTCTTTTCTGTTTGGATATTTTTTTATAATGCTTTGTTCTCTACTTTTAACATCTATTATTTTAGGTGACGCCCATTTTCGGTAAGTCCCGCCCCATTTTTACCAATTAATACTTGTTTTCAGTAAATACGACTTGACGACCTTTTTTATTTTTTTAGTCGTCACTTTTACTAAACATTAGTTCTTAAGGCGCCAGAACGGCGTGGTAACTTTTTTGTTTTTTATATTCATCACTTGATTTTGCTAGGCGTTACATTATATGGTTACCCTTGTTTTACTTTATTCTGCCGCCCCTAGTAGACTACCCTCTCCGTCCCTAACAACTGGCTATGCAAATGGCCTAAAACGTATGCCTCTGATGCTAAAAATATATAGAATATTTTAGTATTCCCACTAAACTATTTTAGAAAATACGAAACATAAACAAACAAAAAAATACTTTTGATTCGATTATTCAATATTTATACGTTTGGTTGTTAGCCATGTAAGCCATACTTTTGTTAAATCACTTTGTCTATTCTGTTCTATCTTTGAACTTCAGTAGTTATAATAGGGGAGCGCCTCCTCCTCCTCCTCTTCCTCTCTCTCATGTCCCTCATTCTTAACTTCCTCCCCTTTTATTCTCATTCGCATCATATTTTTAATTTTTTCTCTTTGTTCTCCCACATTTGATTTTGCATTCTTAAGTCTTATAAATAGGTGCATCAAGATCATTTTAGTATGTTAAGGTACGAGTGACTGTTAAAAGAAAAAAATCTGGTGAATAAATCTATTAATAATAATATTAAAATAAAATGAGTGAATCAGTTGGAGAAAGAAATCGATCCATTCCGCTTCAGACAATTAGCCTCGAAGAAATTATACCAGGAGTTCAAGAAGAAAATATACCATTAGTTCGAGAAGAAAATAATGGGATTGTTTTAAAAAATTTGAACAAAACTGAGAGTGAAGAGAAAAAAGTGTTTTGTGCTATTTGTTTTGAAATAATCGAATATTATGATTCATGTAGACCAAATACATGTTCCCACATTTTTTGTTTAAAATGTATTTTAAGATGGAATGATGAAAATTGTTGTTCTATAATGGTAAACAATTGTCCTGTATGTCGCACTAGATATTACTATTTGGTACAAATCTTCAAAGATGTAATTAGACATCATTTTGTTGTAATTTTAAAAAGAGGATAATATTTTTTTTATAATTTGTGTTTGTGAAAACTCTGGTAACAAATAATTTTGTAAAAAAAAGTAAATGTAAATATATATATAATAATTGACACACATTTTTTCCTTTTCCTATATTGAAACGACAACAATAATCTCACAAGTTTTTTAATACATACTAATTTTCACATTACATAACAAAACAATTGTTATGGGTTTACACAAAAAGTGCCACGCCCTAAAATGGCACCACTTTTGCAAATCGAAGCTTAAATTTTCTTATGGGAATTTACAAGTAAAAATGACGGTTTTGATTGTCGGACCAGCATAGCCTAACCTACTACTTTTTAATTATACTAATAATAATAATATAATTTGCATCAAGTAAGAGAAAACTCAATTGAATACAGAAACAAGCGTTAACAAAATGTTATGCTAATATATGAGTGCTTCTAGTGGCAGTTGACATAATCGACACTTTTTTTTTTACATATGATTAGCTATTTCATTTACAAATACAGTGTCAGATGTTAGAATAAAAAGAAGTATTTTGCATATAGCACTGAAAAAGATATAACCGCTTATAGTAACATTTGACATTTTTAAATTAATATTCTTGACGTATTCTATTTATTATCTTTTCAATTTATGTTTAAAATTAATATTTTTGATATAATCTACCCATTATGTTTATAACCTATATTTAAAATTAATATTGTTAAACTAATCTACCCACCACGTTTACAAACTATGTTTAATATTAATATTTAACAACATAATTTTCCATTTCTTTTTTTTTTATTTTTATTGCAGTAAAAGCAAGCAGGTTCAGGAATTAGTAGAAAAAGATGTATCCTACAAATAGCACAATGTAAATCAGAAGCACTAACAACATAAGCTCTTTTGTAGTGGCAGCTCACATGATCGGATTCCCCTCTCCGTAAATATCTCATGTGAATTGCACTACACGGAAGGCAAATAGCAAATGTTCCTAGTCTTCGACTTTCAATTTTAGTGTAGCTTTGTATAACACACACATCTTTTTCTTCGAAATTATTAAATAATTCACTAGCCCTAAACTTGCTTACTTTTACGTCAGCTTCGGTTCCTAAATTTAGCAGTTGTCCATGTATGTCCACTCCTTCGTCAATTTCCTGATCATATTCCTCCTCCTCATCTTCCTCCTCTTCAATATAATTAATATCGATGTTAAACAAGAATGATCTTCTAACAAGCCTAGATGATTTGTCCAAAAATGAATGTTTATAACTGATGGAATCACCTTCCAAGTTATTAAAAATCTCTTCTCTTTCTTCAATTTGAGCGGCGATCTCCACATTATTTCCTTCAATTTGGGCAGCGTTTCCAGTCATATTTTCTGCCATCGTTAGGAACTTTAGATTTAGATAGATTTATTTGATACAAAATTTGGTTATACGTTATAAATAATAGCGACAACTGATATTACAGCGAATGATACTGTATGATCGTCGAGTGGATGTTCTTAAGTATATATCCCATCGACCACCACTTTTACTACCTGCAATACTTAAGTTTTTTTTTTTTTTTTTTCGCTGTCCCTTTCCCTGTCAGTTTCCTGGGGGGGGGGCTCCGCCCCCTCCCCGCTCCGCCCACCCCCCATAAGGGGGAGACCCCCCTTAACCCCCCCCTCACCCTCACCTTATCATCTTTCTCTCCCTTCCTTCTTTCTCTTTTTTATATGTTTCTCCTTTTTCCTTCCTTCTCCTTTTTCCTTCCTTCTTCTTTTTCTTTCCTTCTCCTTTTTTCTTTTCTTCTTTTTTAATCTAACCTAACCTAACCTAACATAACCTAACCTAACTTAACTTAACCTGAAGAGGGTAGCCCGAAATTGGGGAGCCGGGATTTGAGTCTCGGAAATTCAGGGGTCCGGGGGGGGGGGGGGGGGGGGGGGGGGGTTAAGGTTGTTGATCGGCTTGGGAAAGTGGTTTTTAGAGATTGTCGTTCAACTTTAAGTAGGACACATGTGATTAACTTTTGCATATCACACTGTGCAGAGCTCGCGAGTTTTCTGGTGTTTACATTGTGTCTATTTGGTAATTTTTTAATTTTTATTTTTATTTCTAACATTTTTATTTGGCAAGATTTAATTCTTATATATATTGGTGACATTTTTATGTACATTTGTGGCATTTTTATTTGTTATTACGATTTTTTTCATAATGGACAATTTTTTGGCATCGAGTAGCAAAATTATTGACAATGACTTTGACTTATACACATATACTCAAATGCAAAATTTTGCAAACCCACAAAACAATGAAACAGACGTATTTACAACTAGTCAACAACAAACTATTCAGGACTTGAATGAAATTATTTACAATAGCCAAGTTCAGAATAATGCCAACAAACAGAACAACGAAAAATATTTATTTACAGCTAGTCAACAAGAAACTCTTGACGATCTTAATGATATTATTGACAACAAATGAGACTTAATTACAACAAAAACTAAACAAACTCTTGAGGAACTGAATGACATTGACGAAACTCAAAATTCTAGCTATGAGGATATTGTTTGTTTTCAAAAATCGAATCCAAATTATTTAACATTAAAATCGCCAATTAATTCTCCGAGACCAATTTGCTCTCCCTTTTTGTTTAGTGAAAATTCTGATTCGGAAGAAGAACAAATTGATCAAAATTTAAGTTTGGCTATTTGTCCATTAATACTCCATATGATATTGTAAATTCTGATTCGCAAGAAAAACAAATTGATCAAAATTTAAGTTCGGCTATATCTTCTATTAATTTACCATATGCTATTGTAAATTCTGATTCGCAAGAAAAACAAATTGAAGCAAATTTAACTTCGGATATTTCTCCTAATAATTCACCAGTTGAACAAAATTCAATTTCGAAACCATCATTTATCATTAAAAAAAATTTTAAAATTAATAAAAAAAATAAATAACAAATAGCAAACCTTAAGTGTCTGGGTTTCGCTATTCAAAATTTAACTAATTTGATCACAATTAAAAAGGGAGACGAAAGTACAGTGAATTATGTTAAACAGGCCTTTGACAAATTAGTTGACTCATTTGAAGAAATGGATTCATAAAGTCAATTAATTTCTATTGCTTTTTTTCAAAATTTGACTATAACTAAATAAAAATGCACAATATTAATTTTATTATTATACAAAGAACTTCAAAAATGCAATTGCTTTTTTCAAAATTTGACTATAACTAAATAGAATTGCACAATATTAATTTTATTATTATTATTATCCAGAAAATTTCAGAAATGCATAAGTGTGTAACATGTAATAAAGTCTTCACTAGAAAGGATAATTTATTGCGCCATATTAAAAAACATGTTAACGGAAATTCCACAAAATTCAACCGTTGGTTGAAAAAACCAAAGCTTGTTAAAGGTAAGAACATTTTATTTTTCATGTTATATTTTGTAAAATATTTTTTTCTTAATTTATAGATTCTACAAATATTGTAAAATATTGTAAAGAATGCAAGAAAAATATAAACCAAAGTCTATGGGGTGGACATCTTCGATCTAGTGTGCACAAGAACAATTCCAAAATAGGCTTGGAGGAAGGTGTTGAAATTATCAAGTCAGCATTCAGGGAACGAATAATATCTTATAGGATTTCCTCACACCAAAACTTCATAAATGTGAAAGAATATTTTCAACATTTGGAATACAAAATTGCACATCTAATAGATCAAGAACTGCAGAAACATAAATGTATCAAGCTAAATATGGAACTGTTCGGTTTCTATTTTAACCCCAGCAGCGACAGCTATGATGTCAAATCTTTTAATGCGCCGTTCCAAGTCATTTGCCAGGGATATCAGAAAAAAGAACTGTTAGAGCAAATCTGCACCATTATTGACCAGAAAGCTGACGAATTTGCAGAAAGAGATTCAGGTAAAGAATTTATTTTCGATTTTACAACAGCAACAAAAAAAGTAATTTTTTAATTTTTACGTTGCAGGATGGGCTTTGATGAATTTACTTCATTTGGAAATTAATGTTAACAAGCACAATCCGCTAAGAGCTTCATCTTTTATCGAACTTCCTCAAGAGATCAAGAGACGTCAAGCTGTGATCAACATTAGGAATGATGACAACTTTTGCTTCGCCTGGGCAGTTGTGTCTGCTCTTCACCAACCAAGCGGATTAGATTTTGAAACTTCATCCTACCCACACTACTCTTCTGTTTTGGATATGTCAGGTATAGAATTTCCAATGTTGCTAAACAACAGAAAAAAATAACATTTCTATTAATGTATATGGATTAGAAATTATAAATCCTAAAAAGGGGTATGAAGTAATTGGTCCACTTTATTATTCATCGAATAAAAAAAATCAACATGTCAATTTATTGTTAATAAGTGATGATGATAAAAAAACTTTTCATTATTGCTATATTAAAGATTTATCAAAACTAGTTTCTGCACAAATTTCAAAACATCACGGAAAAAAATATATTTGCGATGGTTGTTTACAATATTTCCCTACAGAAGAAAATTTATTACAACACAATAGCTATGATTGTGATCATTTACGAATTAACCTACCTTCTAAAGAATTAATAAAAGATAAGTTTGGAAACTATTCATATGATAATATTTTGAAATTTGTAAATTATCATAAACAAATGAAAGTTCCTTTCGTGGTGTATGCAGATTTTGAATGCATTTTAAAGCCTTTAAATAATGACAATGTTGATAAAAATCCTAATACTTCATACACCTTAAAACAATATGAACATATTCCACATTCATTTGCCTATTACATTAAATGTTCCTTCGACGATAATTATTCTAAATTTGAAAAATATAGAGGTCAAAATTGTGATACATTATTTATAAATTCTTTAGAAAGAGATGTGTATAACATATGCAATAAATATTTAAAGGCTCCTAAAAAAATGATCCCTTTGAACGAACTGGACAAAATTTATCATAACTATGAAAAAGTTTGTCATATTTGTAATAAACCTCTTTTAAATGACAGGGTTGCAGATCATTGTCATATAACCGGTCTTTATAGAGGTCCAGCTCATTCACTCTGCAACATAAATTACAGAATACCTAACTTTATTCCAGTTATATTGCATAATTTGCGTAATTATGATTCTCATCTATTTCTTAAAAAATTATGCTTAAACAAAGAACAACTAACAGTTATCGCACAAAACAAGGAAAAATATATTTCATTTGAAAAGCTTATTCATGTGGATAACTATTTTGATAAGAAGACACAAAAGGCTAAGAAAAAAAATTTATCATTAAGGTTTATTGATTCTTTTCAATTTCTATCCCATTCTTTATCAAAACTCTCTGAAAGCTTAAAAGATGAACAATGTAAGGAAATAAAAAAAAATTTCAATGATGAAGAAAGATTTAAACTTATTCGGCAAAAAGGTGTATTTCCTTACAATTATATTGATGATTATTTAAAATTAGAAGAAACAACTTTACCTCAGAAAGACCAATTTTATAATACTTTAACGGATGAGCACATCAGTGATGCAGAATACCAAAGAGCTGTAAAGGTTTGGCAATTGTTTAAATGTGAATCTCTTGGTCAATACTCCGACGTTTACTTACTCTCTGATACTTTACTTTTGGCAGATATTTTTGAAAATTTTAGAAGCACTTTGTTTATCCACATATAAGCTCGATCCAGCTCATTTTTACACTTTTCCAGGTTTATCCTGGGAGGCGTGTTTGCGTTATACTGGAATAGAGTTAGAATTGTTAACTGATCCAGATATGATACACTTTTTCAAAAAAAGCGTTCGCGGTGGTGTGAGCTCTTGCATTTGTAGAAAATCTGAAGCTAATAACCCATTTCTTTTAAATTTTGATCCTTTAAAGCCAACTAAATACATAATTTATTATGATGCAACAAATTTGTATGGTTATGCAATGTCACAGCACATTCCAACGGGAGATTTTGTTTGGTTAACAGATAAAGAAATCAATGATTTAAATATTATGAATATTTCTAAAAAATCTAATAAGGGATATGTTTTAGAAGTTGATTTAGAATATCCTACAAGTCTACATTCCTATCATAACGATTTTCCGTTTTGTCCAGAAAACTTTAAACCGCCAAATTCTAAATGCATAAAATTAATACCCAATTTAAATGATAAATCAAAATATGTTATTCACTATCAATTATTAAAACAATGTTTGGAACATGGACTCAAGTTAACTAAAGTTCATAGAGTTTTACAGTTTTCTCAATCTGATTGGTTGAAAAAATATATAGACTTGAATTCAAGATTAAGAAATGATTCAAAGAATGAATTTGATCGTAATACTTACAAGTTGGCAAATAATAGTATATATGGCAAGACTATGGAAAATGTTGATAGGAGAATTGACGTAAGACTTGTTACAGAGTGGGAAAAAAATAGAAGAAAAGATGGTGCTGAGAATTTAATTGCAACACCATATTTCAAGGACTTAACAATATTTTCTGAAAACTTGGTAGCTATTCAAATGCAAAAGATTCAAGTTACTTACAATAAACCAATATATGTAGGCTTCTCAGTATTAGATATATCTAAAACTGTCATGTATGATTTCTTTTATAATTTTTTATAACCTCTTTATCAGGAAAATATTTCACTTTTATACACCGATACCGATTCGTTCATTTTAGAAGTCACAACTCCAAATATTTATTCTGACATGATAAAAAATATTCACAAATTTGACACATCTAATTATGAATTTAATAATATTCATGAAATGCCTATTACAAAGTCAGTTATAGGAAAATTCAAAGATGAATATGCTGGTGAACCCATTACTGCTTTCTTTGGTACTGGAGCAAAAGCATATTGTATTAAAACGGAAAACAGTTTAACAAAAAAAGCAAAAGGTGTTAAAAAAAGTGCAATTAAAAAGCAGTTGGATTTTATTCATTATAAAGATGTTGTTGAAAATCATTCTAAAACCTTTTGTTCAATGTATGTTTTTCGATCTAGACAACATACAATTTTTACAGAGTTAATTAATAAATTGGCTTTGAGTTCCGAAGATGATAAGCGGTATAAAATTCCCTATAGTTTTAATACATTAGCTTGGGGACACCAAGATATTGCTTTGTATCAATGGAATGCAGAACCTGAAGATTTAGATATATTTATGTAGATATTATAAGGTATCTAAATTTGTTGTTTTTGAAACCAAAGTTAGTCTTCATAAGTCTTTCACAAAATGTGCTTAGAAACTTTTGACAAAGAAATTGATAACAGTTATTTTAAAACATATGAAAAACGACTTTCCACTTTTAAAAAATGGAAAGGAAAATTGAGACCAGAAGTGTTAGCTGGAGCTGGCTTTTACTATACTTCAATCAATGATATTTGTAAATGTTTTTATTGTGGTATTGAAATTTTTGATTGGTTAAGTTATGATGATCCTATTGTGGAGCATAAGAAATTTGCTAGGAATTGTGATTTAAATAACTGTTTATGGAAAAATAGGAATCGAATAATTGTAACCATTCAAAATAAGTGTTCAAGCTACACATTTTATATAGTATTATTAATATCCTTATTTATGAACTTTTACATATATTTAAATTAAGTATTTTATTGTTATTTTTTTACAACTGCTTTTGCTTTCGTGGTGAAAGTATCTGCTTAATGTTAATAAATTTGGAATATAATTATTAATTTGTTTTAATGACTATCAGTAGATCTCAATTTATTCTTCTTTATTTTATTTTCCAAAATGTTTTTTATGTTCATCATCCCCCTGGCGTAACACAGTGTGAAATATGTTTTTCTAATAAAACAGACGTCACTCTAAGTAAATATTGTAAATTTATGAAAATTGGATTAATTAACAATAGTACAATTAGTTGGATGGAACGAATAAATGGAAATGAAAATGCAAGTACATTTTTTAAAATTTTGTATCATTATCCAAATCATCTATTTTTGATACAAATTGGATAGAAAGGTTAGAGTTTAAAAATAATCAGTTACAAATTTTAACCCCCAACTGTACCAATTATTATGACGGATTCAAAAATTATTACTTTTCCATCATTAGTGTTACATTAAACTTTGCATTATTTTTATACATTACCATTTTAATTATTTATCTTTATTACAAATTCCAAACTGGAAATCTATTTTTTCATTAATCCATTTTAATCGAAACTTTAAAGAAAGTGGGGATGAGAATATTTAAGTACAAGAATAACACAATATGTTTCAGTCTCGTTTAGTCATTATGAACAACGCCGTGGTTCATAAACCTTTGGAAACGCTTCTTAATTCAAAAATTTATTTTTTAAATAATTCTTTGTCAAAATTTGTTCTTGTTGGCAGTAGTTTAAATGATTTTTCTCCAAAAATTGTAATTGGTGGAAAAACTGGATTTTCAATCGCACTAACCGAAGAAAATTGGAAAGACATTTGTGTTCATCAAGGAATTATTGTAAACAATTTCTACTTTCCTCAAGTTGATCAAACCAGTGTGAATATAAACAACATTCATCTGCAGGTTCAGAAAATAAATGATACCCCTGTTCTACAAATTACAAAAGGCCCACACTTCATATACTTAGGACAAGAGTCTTTGGACAATTTGTGGCGATTAAAGGAAATTATTGATTATAGATTATCTATACTTAAAAGGCAAGAATTCAATACATATTTCAAAATAATATTTCAGCTGATTGTGGCGACTTGTGTACGCATGTTTATAATATAATAAATCCAACAGAAAATCCTAACAGTGAAAATGTTTCAACTATGATGGAATTACTTGCTTTATATCCTGAACAAATGGAAAACAAATTGAAGCAAAATGGAACAAAACGAAAATATTACGAAGAAAACAATAAAAATGGATCAAAAAGAAAATATTACGAAGAAAACAATATCTTTTCTGGAAGAGAACAATAAGGTGCATGTGTTAGTGAAGTGGAGCTTTGCTTACAGACAAGCCCAAGGAGTAACTTTCAGATGTGGTACTTAGATAGACTCCGTTTTGAAAAAAGAATAAATGATTGTAAACTTATTCTAGATTCGATATTATCTGAGGAACATAGAAATAAAATATATTTGACACGTTTTAATAAAAATTGTATTTGATGTTTTACTTAATAAAATTTTAGTTTCCTAAATGTGAATTTTATTTGAAATTAATTAGCACATTAAGACTTTGTAATTTATATCAGCTAAAGCATAAAGTGAGGAACAGAAATAAAACAAATTTAACTAAAATTTAATTTCAATTTAATTAAACAATATTTTGTTTATCAATCCATGTATTATATTTTTTATCAAGTCCTAACCATTTCACATTAACTTTGTTTCCTTTCCTTCTCAAAATCTTCTCAATAAGATACACATTGGTATGCTTTACTTTTAGTAATTCTTGCTCATAAAAACCACCCAGAATGTCCTGATTATCTTCGTCTTGAATTAAATATGTCCAAGGGTTTGTCATCTTAACTTCTTTAATGTGGATTATCTCATTTGACCAATTTGGTGTGTAACCTTTTGAAAATGCCTCTCGATGCTTGCTTATTCGTACGTGATCACCCACTTTAAACTTTGGAGATTTTATATCTAACGTTTTAGCATGAGTAAATGCAGATTTCAAGATTCTATTTTCATTTGTTTTATTTACTTGTTTTGGCTTCATTCCTATTGAAGAATGTTTTGTATTGTTATAATCTTTTACAATATCCGCTAATATATTAAACCATTTGTAATTTCCTTGAATGCTAAATATTTTCCACATATTATTCTTTAAAGTCCTGTTCACTCTTTCTACTATACTCGCTTTCAAATTGGAAAACGTGCTATAATGGTTAATTCGAAATTGTTGCATCAAATTTTGAAAATTTACATTGAAAAACTCTCTCCCTCTGTCCGTTTGCAAGTTTTTTGGTGGAGTTTTTGCACTGATTAATATTTTTTCATTGCCGCTGTTACGTCTTTTAAAGATTTAGATTTTACCGGTTCGGCCCAAACATACTTAGAAAATACATTTATGGTAATCAAGATATATTTAAATCCCTTATTAAATTTGGCATAGGGTAACATTTCAACCAAATCAGCTTGAAAAAGATCATTTAACCCTTTCACTACCACCCTTCTGGGTTTGTAGTTTTTTCTAGCAGGTTTATGTAATTCATTAACGACTTGTTGTTTAACGGTTGTCATGACAACAAACTTGTTTATTCATTTTTAAGGAAGTTCACTTTCTATGTTTTGTAATAATTCGAAATATAACTTTTATATGTTTTTTCCCATTCATTCAATTTATCAGTTTGTATTGTATAACTTTTTTCATTTAAAACTTTACTAATTTTAGTAATCTCCTTTTCTAACGCATTAAAGGATTTTCTTATCTCTCCAGTTAAGAAAGTAGTTGATCTACTATCACTATTTTTGAATTCCTCCTCTGTTTTATTTAATTCTTGTTCTAATTTCTTAATTACACTGGACATTATATTTTCCAAGGAAATATATTGTTGATTTTCTTCCAAAGTGAGTTGGTCAATTATTCTACTGTTAAGAATGCTATTTTGATTTCTTTTTTTTTCATCATCTAACCTTTTTATAAAAGTTCTTAATTGTTTAATTGTTTAATTTTTTCCTTGTGTTTTTCAATTATTACTTCTCTTATATTTGTTTCCATTATTTTATTAATTT
This sequence comes from Kuschelorhynchus macadamiae, assembly GCA_030620095.1. Classification (NCBI taxonomy): domain Eukaryota; kingdom Metazoa; phylum Arthropoda; class Insecta; order Coleoptera; family Curculionidae; genus Kuschelorhynchus; species Kuschelorhynchus macadamiae. The sequence continues at coordinate 1,915,130 of JAUTXW010000613.1, read as the reverse complement.
TGTTGATATCATCACTTAATTTTTTGTCTTCCTTTTTAACATGTTCATTTAAAAATTGCAAATCTTTACTTATTTGATTTAGCGTTAGCAACTGTTTATTAACGTTTTCAATTGAGGTATAACATCCTTTATTCTGGTTTTCATACTTTAAAAAATTTTCATCAAAAACCTTAAGCTTTTTAGCAAAGATTTCATTATTTGTTTAATTTTCACCTAATCTCCTTTTTAAATTATTAATATCACTTATTCTCTCTTGATTTTGTTTTGAAATATGGCGTCCAAATTTATCAACTGTCATGTTGAGCTTTCATTAAACAATAAATATGATTATATTTGATAGCTGTTATTTATAGTATTACTTTATCTTCTCTTAATTCTTCAATAATAGAGATAATCTCGTTACTATGAGCATTATTTCCCGCATCACTTGATGAAATTAATAAACGTAGCCTATCAACAATTTCGTTTACATTATTGCAGTATACATAGTCTGTATTTGATCTGTTTGTTTTCAAAATTAATCCCTTTCCTGTAGATTTGGCTCTAGTTGTTCTAAACGGAGGTTTTGGTTTGTTAAATGCTGTAACTAATCTTGGCAAGGTTTTTGTCTTTGTAATCCCCTTTCTTTGTAAATATGGTCCTATTATTGTAACATATTTGTGTGATGTATTTCCTTGAACTTGTTCATTTGAATCAAAATTCCTTCGATATACATTTGTTTTAGCTAGAATGTTCATGTAATTATCTAAATCTTCCTTCTTATAACCTTTCGGTTCTTTTTTGAAAAGCAATTCGTATAAACCTGGCGTGCCTGTGTACGTTATTCCTCCCACTTTAATGTCTTTTCCAATAATTTCTACCGGTATCTGTGTTAAACCAAAAGAAAACTTATCCGCTTCGAGGTCATGAACTATTCCATAATAATGGTCAAATTTATGTTGTGTATCTTTCACACCCTCATCAATATATGATCTGGGTAATTCATGAAAATCTGCTAAGTAATCTTTATATGATGCTGTACCAACATAGGTTTGAATTGTTTTTCTAGTTTGTTCCAATATGTCTGACGAGTTTAAATTTGTTGTTGTGTCACTAGAAGGATCTGAAGTTTCTGCTATAACAGTTGATGACAATGGTTGTACTACAGGAGAGGAAGAAGTGATACTACTGTCATTTAAAAATGTTGGTAGTTCTGTAGGGAGTAACGGAGTTTTTCCTGTTTTCTGAATATTTTTCGTCGGAGTTGATGTTTTATAAAGCTTTGTAGGTGTTTTGAAATCTTCATACTTTGAAACTCTTTCTTCTTTTAAATCGAATGGTTCGGATTTACCAATACTTGAAATTAGCTGTTTAAGTGGTTGTGTTATTGGTCTATAAGTTTGTTCTAATTCGGACTGAGCAGTAGAAGTAGCTAATTTCAAGCTTTGATATTTCTGCTTCACGGCTTGTCTCGATCTTATTAATTCTCGAGCTAAACGTTTATCCATGCTGTACAAGTTTTAAATGAAATAAAACTGCAAATTTTTTACTTTTATAAATAAATAAAGGAATCGAATTTACTCCTATATCTGCCGTGATTTACTTCACAATCTTTGTCAATTACAAGAAAGCCATATGGATCCATCCAACAGTTAGCACAAATATTTTTAAACTGATCAAATGTCATATCCAATATACAGTGGTCATTATATATATGTTTTAAACTCAAACAGTCCTGTTTAAATAAAATTAATAAGTTTGCATTTTCTCGAATTAGACGTTTAAGGATTGAGGAATATCCTTGAAAAATAAAAAAACAATCGGTGTTTCTATGCCTTCCATGCGTGAAATAGTCCCTAATAATAGATTGATTATGACAAGGAATATCATCAAAAATGAAAACGGAATTTGGCTTTATCTCATGAGGTGAAATAATGTTCTCATCGCTATCATATTCAAAGTATCCAATTTCTTTCATAGGCTTTAACAACTTTCTTAAATATTCATATTTTGGTTGATCTAATGACTTTGAATAAACATAGACATTTTCAAACCTAATTCCATTAGGATGCTCGAGCAGTGTAAGCATAACGTTGGTTTTACCGCTACCACTGCAACCAACTATAAGCCCTCTTTTTGAACCACCGCAAAATAAGTCACCATGCTTTCTCAACTGTTTACTTAAAATTTTTTCGTCATGATTATTTACTGGTAATGAGAATTTTTGTTTTTCAATCCTCATTCTTAATCACACTAGTAAATATTTTTAGCTGTAAAAGTATTTATACCAGAAAAATGTCAATGTGCTTTTAGTATAAAAAGAACTTCAATGACTGTGGGTCGTCATAAGTTGAAAAAAACTATTAAAACACGTAATAGAAAAGGCTCTGGTTTAGTAAATAAATTAATTAGTAAACTACCTTTCGAAGTTCATATACCAGGATATAATTATTGTGGTCCCGGCACCAACTTGAAAAAAAGATTAACTAGAGGTGACGTTGGTATAAATCCATTGGATTCCGTTTGCAAAGAACATGATATATCTTACTCTCAGACTGAAGATTTATCAAAAAGACACATATCTGACCAAATATTAGAAAAAAAAGCCTGGGATAGGGTAAAAGCTAAAGATTCTTCTATTGGTGAAAAAATTGCAGCTTTAAGTGTTAAAACCACCTTTTGAACTTCTCAAATATTTTAATTCGAATGGCAAAGTGGATGTATTTTATACTTATGAAAATAAACAAAAATTTAATTCATATAACTGTGGTCAACTATCCCTAAAATTTTTGCAAAAAAATATATAAACTCATTATTTATTGTAATATCTCATTCATAAATAAACTGCAATGTGTACCACAATTGCCATATCAGGAAACAGTTCTGTTTTGTCTGCTGATTTTAATCCGCCCATATATTTAGAGGATGAAAAACAATATTACCTGGGTTTAGCTGATTTTGAAACCTTTATGACTATCCCCAATATAAAAGAAGGATATAATAAATTTTATATAGATAATAAAGTAGTTGTTATTCCCAACGGAACTTATGACATTACAGATATAGAAACATACATAAGAGAAAGTATAGAAGATTTATTTCCGAATGAAAAAATTTTTTTTCTTTTAAAAGCAAATGTTAATACTCTAAAAACTTTGTTAATGTGTAGTAGAATAATTGATTTTACCAAGGAAGATTCGATAGGAAAAATGTTGGGTTTTAATAGCAGGATACTAGAAGCTATGAAAGAGGAAGAATCAGATAATGTTGCAAAAATAACTAAGGTGAATGCTATTTGTATTGACTGTCATATTTGTGTCGGTTCTTACAATAATGGTAAACCTGTTCATATTATTCACCAGTTTTATCCAACTGTAGCTCCAGGGTATAAAATAGTTGAATCTCCTTTGCCCATTTTGTATTTTCCAGTTAGCGTCAAAGCAATTAACAATATAACAGTTAAAATAGTTGATCAAGACGGAGAACTTATCAGTTTTAGAGGAGAACAACTTAACAGTAAGGTTACATTTACAAACAAGTGAAATATAAAATGGTTGTTAGATATAATAGAGCCCTTGGGATGAGACTTGCCCCTACCACTATCAACAAAGTAAAAACTTATAAAAAGAAAAAGCCTAAACAACAGTTCAGTATCAAATCCAACACCAACAAGTTAAGACGAGATAATCGTAAATTTCTCACATCCTTAGGTTTCACTGTTTTAAAATAATGAACATATTAAACGTAAACGAAAAGCTTTATGTAGACAATTCCATCGTCAGTTCTGAGCTTCACACATATCAACCATATATTTCTTCAAAATTCGATTACAATGATGAAATAAGGATCCCAATTCAAGAACTCGATGCTTACACTCTACCATCAGATAGTTAACTTTATATCGAAGGAAAATTAACTAATACAGAAGGTAAATATAAGAAAGAATTGCTATTTATTAACAATGGTATAGCCTTTTTGTTCAGAGAAATCCGCTATGAACTAAACGGAATTACTATAGATTCAATAAGAAATGTTGGATTAGCATCAACCTTAAAAAGCTACCTTTCTCACAATACCAACGAAAGTTTAAAACTGGAAAATGCAGGTTGGTTTCCACATCGGAAAGAAGGTGGTACAATTTTAGTTGATAATGATGGAAAATTCTCCGTATCCATACCACTAAAAATGCTTTTAGGATTTTTTGCAGATTACAGAAAAATTATTATGAATATAAAACAGGAATTGGTTCTTATTAGATAAACTGATGATTTAGATGGTGTTATTTTCAAAGAAGATCCGGCACACCTTGTTACTGCTCCTGACACTCCAATGGTTACTTTCGATAAAATTTATTTATTGGAAAGTTCCTCACATTCTAGTTGATATGCCACAACAACTTGCTCTATCAAAAATATTAGAATCAAATAAAGATATATTGATAGGATTCAGGAGTTGGGAACTTGTTGAATATTCTTCTCTAACCGAAACAACCCGTCACACATGGCCGGTAAAAACAACTAGTAAACTAGAAGCTCCTCGTCATGTTGTGATTGGCTTTCAAGAAAACAGAAAAGGGAAAATTGTTAAAGATATGAGTAAATTTGACAATATTACCTTGTCAAATATTAGAGTATATTTAAATTCTGAAAGATATCCTTATCACGATTTGTACTTAAATTTCGAAGAAAACAAATTTTCTGCTTTATACGAAATGTTTGCCAACTTTATACAGTCTTACTATGGTGTTCCAAATGAACCCATTTTTAATCCTGAACAAGTCAAAAACATTAGTCCTATTACACATATTGATTGCTCCCATCAAAAAGAAACAATTCAAACGGGATCCGTAGTAATGAGAATTGAATTTGAGACACACAATGCAATTAAAAAAGATACTTCTGCTTATTGTCTTATTTTACATGACAAATTATTTAGCTACAACCCTCTTACTAAAATTGTGAAACAATTATAAACTTTATCCCCACTATTTTCATATTTCGATTTAATTTAAAGAAATTTTCAAAAGCTTTTAGTTTTAGTCATGACATCAAAACTACAACTACAAATTGAAAAATTTATTTTTAAAATTAATCAACTGAAAGAAGAAATTGCAAATTATTCAAGTAAAAAAAGTCTCATTAAAAAATTTGCTGCTTTGAAAATATGAGATTGGTTATAGATATTCAAGGATTTAAGGATGAAAAAAATAAATTTATACCGAAAGAGCTTGCAGCTTTTGATGGTTATGAAATGACTCATTACATTTTTAAAAAGCCTTTTCCAATGGAGTTTCTTTCACCTGATTGTCACAAGCAGGCGGTATGGTTAACGAAAAATTATCATTGTATACATTGGAATAATGGATTTACTCCATTACATCATTTCCCAAAAATAATTGAAACACTTACGAAGAAAGCAGATTTTGTTTTTGTAAAAGGAAGCGAAAAAAAGGATTTTATACAGAAATATTCTAAAAAGCCTGTGATTGAAATAGATGAACAACCAGCGCTAAAGCTAATGGAACCAAAATGCTTCTATCATTCAAAATCACCTTGTATGTGTGCTTTGACAAATGTGTTATTTTTATATGACAATTGTTTTATGAATGATTAAAAATATAAAAAAACTTAATTACCTTTTTATTTTGCATTAACCAACCATGATTGAATACAATTAATATGATACCTTAAATCTAATTTTCTAAATTCATTTAAAAGTTCATACTCATTTTTATATTTTAAATAATCATTAAAAAATTTAGCGGCTAATTTACATTGTTCCATTCGATCTATATTATTAACATATGCTGACAAATCTTGTGCTTCTGCGTCTTCTTCGCCTACAATTGATAAATATTAGAAGTATGCAGCAGATATAATAAACTCTTCATACATTTCAGTAACCATTTGCTCCATTGTAAATATTATTAAATTTATTCTTCCTTTTCAATTTCTTGAAGAATAGTATCCTCGTCAGTAAATTGCTTCAAGTCTTTTAAATAGTAACCAAAGCCAATATCTTTTAGATCTTGAATAAGTTGAAAAAAATTTAATGTTTCAAAGTATTTGTTGCAACAGAGGGCAGCCTTTACGAATTCCGCAGATTGATTACAATAAAAGTCTATCCACTCCGGACCACTTGCCATACAATATGAGAAATAGGTTTTTGAAAGATTACTAAATTTCTCCTCTAATAATTTAACTGCAATCAGCAACTCAGCCATTTCATTTATTTAACATAATATTTTAAATATGTAGGGGGACGTCTCTTGCGAATAGGATTAACTTTCCTTGATAATTCCTGTTTTTTATCTTCGTATAATTGAAACCTCTTTTGGGTTGCAATAATAGCAGGTATAAATTGGCAATCTTTTCCTATAAATTCTATTAGGTGGCTTAATTCTCCTACAAAGTATGATTTCCCAAATGTATTGAAAAACGTAGTAAGGCTTATAATTCCTTCTAAATAATCATCACAACAGTCAATTGCTTCCAAATAATCTCGTTTCAGTGGATAAAACAGCTTGGTGTATTCATCTTTCGAAATCACTTCAAAGAAATTGAGATATTTAACTTTTAACTGTCTGATAGTTGTAGTTAATTTTTCGCGATTACACATAATTCACTTATTACTTGACACATTTTTTCTTTTTGTTTTATACAAAATTGGTGGAAAAATTCAAAAATAACTTTTTACGCAACTCGAGCACAGCTTAGTAAATGTGCCTCGGCATACTAAAATGATCATGATGCACCTATTTATAAGACTTAAGAATGCAAAATCAAATGTGGGAGAACAAAGAGAAAAAATTAAAAATATGATGCGAATGAGAATAAAAGGGGAGGAAGTTAAGAATGAGGGACATGAGAGAGAGGAAGAGGAGGAGGCGCTCCCCTATTATAACTACTAACTTCTAGGTCGATTTTTATTATTGAATTAATATCATTTTGGACCATGGGCGTAGAGAAGGGGGTCAGGGGGGCATTGCCGCCCTTGGAATTAACGCTTAAGCATTTTGCAACATAAAATTTCTATGATAAACGATGGCGCAAACCACTAACTCCAAACAGTTACTTGGTGGGAGTGGGGTTGTTTTATTTACATCTTTGGGTATTTTGGTTTTAAATCGTTTACAGATTTTGGTTTAGATGCACCACCATTAATTGAGTATTTGCGGTACAGAAGTGTCTGATTTATTTAGATATGATTTATGCATCAAATGATTAAGTTTACAGCGTGATTAGATATCGGGCAAGGTAAGTGATGTAAAATTTTAAATAAAATATTACGCCATCAAACTGGGGCCAGTATAAATAGAATAATTTGGTTTGAGATTTGTAATGTCGGTAAAATTACTTATCGTAAACGTAAACAAGATGCCTTATAATTTATTCTCCTTTTAGCAGCAATGTGATTTATGTTATTTTCGTATAATTTCTGACTTTTCATAAAAGATTAAATTTGATACAAATTTAAGACTTTTCCTATGCTCCTCTCTAGAAATGTGTTACACATTTTCTAAGCGATCATTAGCCAATATTGTGCCAAAGTTATAAACATGATAAATAGGTGGGGCGGGTCGACGCCTTCTTGAAATTGTTTCAATAACGAAATTGCTCCCCGCTCTTATGCTTATGTCTGCTTTTTTAGCATGGCGCTGTTTGTACTGCCAGCTTGTAGTCATGTTTTTGACGGCGCAATTTTTTGCCACCGGTAACAATATGATGTTATTAAATATAAAGTTATTATTGAATTAAAAAGTGTGCATATCGAGCTTACGTATATTGAGTTGTATCCAGCAGTGTAATTATTTTTTTATATTACAGGAGCCATTAAAAATGGATATAACAAAATACCTCTCAACTTTACCTCACCCATCTCAGAAGTTAAAAATTATTACTAATTCGCAGTCTGAATCAGAGAAAGCAGGTACAAGTGAAAACGTCGCACAAACATCGTACTCGTCAGAAAATAATACCACACAAGGAACTGAACAGAATTTGAATTTAAAAACTAAATGCTGTGATACTAGTACATACTGCTAAAGATAAAGAAGTTGCACAAATATCTCTTAGTGAAGAGCATACTACCCTACAGGAGCCTATCGAAATTCTGAAGAATTTGTTATTAAGGCATATGACATTGGTCATTACATTTTAATTTTTGACTATCTTGTGGTTGAAAGTAGAAGTAATTACTACTTAGTCCTTGGGTGCCAGACCAAAATTACAATTTTAAAAATGATGTAAGTGGATGTAAATAACAGTTTTTATTTAATTGGCTTTTACTGCATTCCACATGGTTGACCTATTCCGTTTTGTTAAAAGGGGCATTCTCTCGAATTTCTGTAGCATTCTCACCCGTCTTAAAAGAGGCTTTGTCAAAATTTGATGCTTTCTCAATCTCCGAAACTATTATTGAAACTCTTCAGAGTTTTAGAAACATGAGCAACTTGATTGGTCAAGGCTATGATGGATGTGCAGCAATGGCTGGAAAGAATAACGGAGTTCAGAGACGAATTTTAAACAAATATAAAAAAGCTATATATTTTCATTGTGCATCGCACAGATCAAATCTTATTCTTCACTATCTTAACAATAACGCTTATGTGAATACAATAGAAAACATCAAGTTTTTTCGGGAGAGGAGCTTGCGACGCGTTTTAATACCTCAAACTCCTTTGTTGTGTGAAACACGTTGGTCCGAGAAGCACAAAGCAATTATACTTTTTTTTAATCATTTTGAAGAAATTGTGAATGCTCTATCTGATTTGTCACTAAATGATCATAGAAATAATACACGTAACACTGCATTTCAATTACACTGCTTCAGCTTTTGTTTTAACCCTTATAATTATAGCCAAGTACTCATTAATTTTAGAACCGATTACAAATATATTGCAGGGCAAAATATTGATATGGCTGACGTTTTAAAATATAGTAAACATTTATGTGCAATTTTTGTTGTTCATCGTATCTCAACAGTTTAGTTTTTTATAATTTTGTTTCGCAAAATACAAAATTCCATATCTTTTAGTTATTTGGCTAAAATTATTTAATAATAATTATTATTTTTTTCTTTGAGATTTTCTTGAAATATGTATTTGTTAGTTTTATGTATTATATAAATATATGTATTGACTCGAAACACATTTCATCAAAAAACTTGCGGATTAACAACATTTTCACACAAAAAGCATAACAACTAGTTATAGTTTTGTAACGCAATATATGGCTATAAAGATTTACTATTAATTTAATTATGTTTAAATTACATGTAGAATAGACAATTAGAGTATATGATTATATAATATACTGTTTTTACTTTAAATTTTTGAAGAACTGGTGTTAAAAATGTAATAACAAAATATGTTGAGATTTTTTTATCCAACTAAAAAATGTTCAAACGAAAAAAAAACTGTTATTTGATATTTCATTATTTCCTCGAATTCAAGAAGCAATGTTTCCAAGCGTTCCTAAGCGTTTTCTCAAGTGAAGCGAGTAAAAATTTTGGCGCCCCTCTCAAAAATTATTTTCATTTAACAACTAAAACGCAAACACTTGTAAAATTTCCACTTAATTTATTTTATGGAAAATAAACCACATGCCAATTGTTCTGCAAACACTGTAGCTTCATCAGATGTTAGATCTTAAAAAAAGGTGTAACACAAAGTGTAGGTTTTAAATAACTTAACCCATTTTAGGCTTTGTAGTAACTTGAAAACAATAGTAATTTATGATAATATATCATACTAATTAATTATGCTGCAAACAAAGAAATAAGTTGCTCGAATGCCCTCGAAAGAACTTTCATTAGGAGCGTCATAAATTTTCCCCAAATTATATCTTAAAGGCGTGATGCCAACAATTTTGCTTGACCAATGTGTTGTACAGACGGCAAGAACATCTCTTCAAAATTTTCGAAATTATTAGAACACCCTTATACTATTTTAAAAATATTTGATCTGGATTCTAATTGAAGCAACACAGATTCCAATCACACCAACTTTACTTAAATCAGTGCATTGGCAACCGAAAAATACGGTGCTGAAGCGGTCGCTTCACCCCTTCACCCTTGTGTCGGCCTTTCTCGTTACTGTTTATTAAGATTGTTTATAATATTTCGTTCTTTGAATAAATGAACAATTTATTTATTAAAAGATTTTGTTGCATAGTTGAAAAAGGTGTCATCCGAAGCACCACGTGAAGGAGTAAAGGGTTATCACCAGATTAGGCTCAGAAAGCATTGTCATTAAAGCCATTCGCAAAAAAATCCGTTTATAATTCATACACTAGGTAAATCGGTACCGGGTTAGCACCAGGTTAGAAGTCGAAGGCATCATCGTTAAACACTAATACGGTATAGCAAAGGCACTAGGTGAAACGGTACTGGTTTAGCACCAGGTCAGGCACCGAAGGCGTCACCATGAAAGCCATAACATAAGAAACGATACAGCTCGATCACTAGCCACGTAGAAAGTAATGTAAGTAAATCGATACCGGGTTAACACCAGGTTAGGCGCCGAAGGCAGTTAAATCCAAGATATTACAAGTCTAGAAATCTAAGGCTATTTGGCAACACTGTGTATTTTTAATGCTATATTAAGGAGTTTTTGCATTGCAATGTTTTTGAAATTGTATTATATTTGACCAGCTTTTATATTTTTTCTGGTTCAAAAATGTTTCATACGCAAATTTTATTTTTTAATCTGTACTATAAGAAATAGGCTTTCATTTAAAATTTGAAAAATTCGCAAAATCTGAAGTACTTGCTCTCAACAAAACCCTGAAACTAGTTAAAACTAAAGATCCATTACAGCTTACGCAATAGATAACTCATTTCAATGGGACACCTGGAATCGGTTTGGAGACATCAAGGCTCGTCGAAAATATATTATTTGATGCGGTAACCCTCAACTCGCGAATGGGAACGAGACGCGGCGTTGCCAATAATTAATTATTAGAAGAGATCTTTTAGTTAAAAATAGGAATATTGAATTTGATACAAGTTAGATTGAAATAAAGTTTCTAGGAGTAAGCATACGTTTTAACAGAAAACAAACCTATTCCTGCAAAAACCTGAATAACTAAATCAAAGAAACAACACTTAATATTATTTTAAGCAAAAAGTAGTTTGAAACCTATTAACTTATACCCGATGAGGAACATTTTTTGCTTTTTGAGATACTTGTATGTACGTGGTGAGTTATTGTATTATGACGCCCACCTCCAGGGTTATTTATTAACAAAGACAGAGAAAAAGTGTAAATATAAAGTGTAGGGTAAGAAATACGTTTTTTTTTAATGGAATACCCTTATATCGTTTGTTTTTTAGAAAGGCCATTGTCTACTGATTTCAATAACATATAATTTGATTATATTGGCGCAAGGCGTTTATTAATTATTTTAGTTTAACTGCAACATTACTTGTCTTATAAGTCAAAGGTAATATAATATAACGCAAAACTTGATACAGTTAAACCAAAATAATTGAAAAACGGGTTGCGCTGAAATAGTCGAACTATATATTTTTGAAATCAGTGAAATAGAATATTCATAAAAATTATAAAAATACAGGGTGTTCCATTTAAAAAAGCGTATTTCGTTATATTTTTTAAGGCATATAGATAGGCATGCGAAAGTCGTTTGTTTTTTTCGTAAAGGATTGTGGCGGTTTAATATATTTTTGAAATCAGCAAAAAAGAATATTCATAAAAATTATAAAAATCCAGGGTGTTCCATTTAAAAAAAAGTATTTCGTTATATTTTTTAAGGAATATAGATAGGCATGCGAAAGTCGTCGTAACGGATTCTGGCGGTTTAAGGGAAACCCTAAACTTTTATATTTACACTTTTTCTCTATCTTCGTTAATAAATCCTGTAGGTAGGTGTCAGAATATAATGACTCACACTGTACATTTTTGAAACAAGTCAATTGTCACTTTTTAAATTAGCTAATCAAAAAGAAGCTAAATAATTACATCTTACTAAACACATCGTAAATAAGACAAGCGCGTTTTTCATAATCAACAAAATTTGGAGGAAACAAAATAGTGTTTTGTAACGCGTAACTAAAATCTTTTTTTTTTTGGGACGAATCGTTGTCGTTTCCAGAGGTTAATATAGACGCCATAGAAAAATGCATACATGTGGGATAGCCGCAAATTATCTTTGGCAAGAGTATCCGGTCGCTACTCTCATCTGCCGGCTTCCTCAACACACTTGGCAACACTGCGCTTTAATTTCTCGGATAGATATAGGCTTTTCAAAGCCTGTACCCATTTAGGGGGGCCTGAGTGTTACCGTGTCTTGTTCAATCTACTTTAAAAACTATTTTAAAATGCACAGGAAAAAGTTGGCAATTAATAAAAGGAAGAAATATCACCGCTTGTTTTTAGATACTTAATTCAAGACTCATTCCTCAACATCACTAGTATTTTTTTTATTCATTGTAAATATAAGTGTTGAAAATTTTGAGTTATATTTCAAGTTTTTATTAAGTTACTATACTTTAAATGAGTCATATTTAATGACACTGCAATATAAGTTATATTGTTTGGTCTGTAAAATATAGCAGTTTCGAATCCTGAAATGTTACAAGCGCATGGACTCAATGAGTTAAACGACGGTCGCGATTGAGCTCATAGGATCAGTAACGTGCGGACTGGTAATGGTGGCGAATTCAAAATAACAAAAAGCGAGCACCTTCCTTTTTTTCAGTCGTTTGATTTTCTTCTCTATAGCGTATTAGACTTGTTGTCATCGGAGTATAAAGGTGAGGACATTTTCTTTAAGTCGGCAGTTTTTTCTAGGCACTGTATCTCAAATTTTTTTATTTTTTTTAGTAACCGAAAGTTACCTGTAGAAAAATGCGGTATGGGGTCTCAAGTACAATTGCCAACCTAAAAAAAAAGTAGTCAGTCTGCCTCTACATCGAGACTAGTAAGATTTAATTTGAAAAATTAAATCGGAGAAATAGCTACTCCGCAGGCTAATACCGCTACCTGCATTGGATTTCTCTGTCGACTGGCTTTTGTTAATTAATGTAAATCTCGTTGATGATATGGTTTACGAAATGTGGTTAAAATGACAGCGTCAGTTAGTATATTTTGTTTTTAATTTAGTGAGTCGTCCGATTTAAATTTTGGCACAAAAATCACACATCGTTTAACCGTTTACTAAAGAAAATATAAAGCTTACTCAAAATGGTTAACACATTTAAATGTATGCAAATATTATACACGTGTATAATATTTCCATTGGACTGTCGGTCATCCTACATCCTAAAACTAAAAACAATTTAGAAAAATCATTAGAAATAAATAATAAGCAACAAGTATTTTTTAATGCCGCAAATCTCGCTTAAAAGTTCGATTTTATTCCATCCTAATAGTTTTTTAAATGTTTTAAAACTGCTCTCTCAATTAAAATTCACCACTTTTTCCCGTTTAAAACACCGACAAAACCTCTCAAGGGATTTTAAAACTCCTTTCATGTGGTATGCAGCAATTAAAATTTCTGGAATACATTTCCAGCTTCTCTGCTTAATGGCGTTACGGATTTGTGCTGAAAATACGACCAAGGCATAGTGGTTTTTACATTCGTGCGTTTGTGTCAACTGCTTTGAAGTAACACCGCAAAATTTTTTGAACTCCTGGAATAATTGGAAGAATGAGCGCGTTTTCTTAACGAAGTCGTAGACAGATACGGAGGCCAAATCCTTTTGTTCACGAATAAATCATCTTTATCTGTTAAATAGCTCTTTGCTGAATAAACAAATAATACCTGTAGGATATCTCGTAGGAATATTTCCAAATAAAACGTCCCCAAGATAACAATCTGACGAATTATACAATAGTCACTTTCTAGAGTAAATGTGCCTGCTTAGCCATATAGGATTTTTTTTGGCTTCCCTGTTCATAGCATTGTGACAAAAATAGGCCCTGTGTGTATCAACGGTTCCAATTGGGGTTCCATTCGAACACATTTCTACTTCATGGACTTTTTAACCTAGAAATGATGCGGTTATGAGGCCGATGACACATGATAGACCCTTTTATATAACTATTTCGTTTATTTTGGGTTTCCTCTACTTTCATTTGCACACACTGCACAGTTCTACTATTTAACACATTTTGGAAACAAACTGGAAACTAGGTGTATGAATTAGTTCATATGGAGACCTGTGCCCATTCAACATATTCCCGAAACAAAATGAAAATTTTGTTTCGGGAATTTTTAAATTTTAGTATCAAAACGGATACAACATTTTCGGACAAAATACAGACGCAACGTGTTGGAAAAGTGTTGAAACCATGGTGCCTGAATTTTGTTTGTTGTGTCCAAAATATCAGGGAAAATGAACAAGTAGTTTTTAGCCATACTAGACCGCCATTTCGTTTCGTCATATTGGATTTTGACCAAAATGTTACCAGGTGATGCGACTCTTAATATTTCACCAAAATTTGAGGTTGCTCATATAGGTATTGATAAGTCATTTAGGAGCCCTAAAACGTGAAGATCTGTAAAAACCTGGAAAGGGATTTGTTCACGAATTTAATTCTTCCTTTTATGAGGGAAGTAATATATTATACGCCGAATTCACGATTTATTCAATGTTAATGTATTGCCTTTTAAATAAATCCCAAATTTGTATTGTATATGTATAATTGGTATCCTTTCTGCGTGGCTCAATGTACAGAGTTTCTAGTCCTCGACGCCCGGCATCCGATCGGCTGGTTAAATTCGGTTACAGATCGGTATTATGCTATTACTAGGCAATCCTATTAGTCTTTTTAAAGCATATTCTATTTCTAAACAAGTAAATTTAAATTACGCTTCCCCAAGAAGCAACTATAGACACTTATTGGGTAAAGTGTCGACACGTAGTTTTGGACACGACACATTTTTATGCTACTTTGTCGACACCGCGCCCACTCTAAGTGCAAAATTAGACCAAAATGGTGATCAAAAGGTATACCAGATAGTGCTCAAAATATACCCAAAGGTTAGTCTAAAATTTGCCTTTACTTTCACAAAAATGTGTCCAAACTGTGACTTTGGCTTCCGGTATGTTTTTAAAGTGGAGTTTTAATATGACCAAAGTGTTTGTGATTGTGTATATAACCATATTCCGTTACGTTTCTAAATTTGAACTTAAATATCCCCAATGCTAGCTCACCTTTTTCCCAAAATGTTACCGAAATGCGTCTTTATGGTTGCAAAATCAACACACTTTTATCCAGTTTGTGGCCAAAATTCTATTTGTGTATCCATTTTGTATAAAATTAAACTCATTACAGACACAAAATATATTTATACCTAAAACAATTTAATTGCACAATGGACACAATATATAATTCTTGTTTTTGTTTCCAATAGGTCTACAAATGAGAAATACGCAAACTTAATAGGTAGGTATATCGGCGGACTTAAAATGTTTTATAATAATTGATAAAACACTTCCAAAAACTAAATGCACCTTGAAAATAATACATATTTTTAAATATTTAAAACTCTTGCTACTTTTCAGTAAATTTTATTTGTGAAATACCTAAAGAAAAATAGGTGCTAATATATTTATTATGATTTCCGACAGCACGCTGTGTATGTTTTTGCTCAAAACAAGCCAGACATTTAAATTAAATAGAATTTTCTTAACAAAATATGGCGTCCTAATGATGGTGCCGAAATTAACACGTTTCCTATAATAGCCCGTTATGTTACTGCCTAACTTAACAAGTAAAACCCGAATGAAAACACAATTTTAAGTATATAGTGTCTAAAAGATTTAGGCACAAACTCTTCTTTAACATGGAGACCTAAAATGTGCCCATCGAACTCATTCCCGAAACAGAATGAAAATTGTGCGTTTAAAATGTTCCCATTCAACATATTTTAGTAACAAAGCGGATACAAAAGTTTCTGACAAAATACAGACGCAACCTGTTGGAAAGGAAACGAAATCATGCTCCCCAAATTTTGTTTGTTGTGTCCAAACTAACACAATACGACAACATTCTAAGTATATAGTGTCTAAAAGATCAGCAGTTAGGCACAAACTCTTCTTTAACACTATTGAGTTGATATTGCGTCGATATATTTTTTAAAATCAGACACGGTATCAAATAGGACACGATTCCAAGAACAAGTGTCTCAATGTACGGAGTTTCTAGTCCTCGACGCCTGGGATCCGATCGGCTGGTTACATTCCTTTATAGATCGGTTTTATACTAATACTTGGTAATCCTGTTGGTCTTTTTAAAGCATACATTTTTATTCTATTTCTAAACAAGTAGATTTAAATCACGCTTTTGGAAACACCGAGTTAACTATTGCTGCGGGCGTTCTAATATTACGGTTAAACGGCAATATGTAGTGAATTTATTAAAGTGCCTAATGAATGTCTATTCGAAGTATAATCGATCAATAGTGGTTCCGACTGTAATTTTGTTAATAAGAAGAAACGTCTAAAATTTCACACGGTCTACATTCAAGAACTATGATTTATTATTTGTAACACAGCTATTTATTTCTCTAAACTCAAGTTTGATCACCTCTTTTATCCAAGTATATATGTGTCAACAATGTCCCGTATTAAAAATTTAGTGTCATGTTCCCAAGCTTCCTCGTTGACCTTTAAAAAGGGCCAGTTTATAATAGTGAAAATAACGTACATTCTTGAATCAACTTGAAACATAAATTTTTGGAATAAAATTTTTTTTATCTTACTTGAACTAGTGCAAAAAACCCGTAGCGGGAAATTTTCTAGATATAAATAATGTACTAAAACAGCTCTTTGAAATATATCTACAAGTTCTTCATGACGTCTCTTAGAGACCGCATGGCTATTTTCTTGTTCCAGGTTAGTAGGGCTTGCTTGCAGTGTGGGTAGATTCTGATAATTTTACTCAAGGCAACTTTATCTCAGCCACATCTATGTTAGCTAATTCAGTTTTAGCAATACTGGAATATGTATCTATTGGCCACTCCCACTTACTGCAGAATTTGAATCATGTTGAATTCATACAGTTTTCTCATATATCACATTTAATTGATGAGCAAAAGTTGAACTCATTCGAATAGAGAAAAATATTACGGTGATTTTTGAAACATTTTATTTGGCCGCCATTTTGTTCAGCAATTTGGAATTCGTAACACACTTTTACTAGTTTGTCTATATATCAGACTTAATGCTTCCACAAAATCTTAAATTAGTCTAATAAGTAGTTTTTTATTTAACATTTGATTTTTGTGCGAAATTTGAGGTAAATTAGATATCGTTATTTATTATTATTTTTTTTAAATTTCACCAGGCCGCCATTTTTCATCTGTATATCACACTTGATTCTTGTACAAAATTTGAAATCAAACTAATAAGTCGTTTTTTCAGGCTGATTTTATGAGCCGTTACCAGATTTGTGTGCAAAATTTTTTCTAAAGTGGATAAGTAGTTTTTTAATTATAATTTTTTTACCATTTCAATAGGCTGCCATTTCGTTTCACCAAATTGGATTTTTACCAAAATGGTACCAGGTTATCCCCGTATGACCCTTAATTTTTGACCATACGGTGGCCAACTTTCTTGCTCTTTAGGGCTAGTAGCGCTTGCTTACAGTGTGGGTAGATCCTCACAATTTTGCTCCATGCAACGGGCAGTCCCTAACTCGGCCATATCTATGTTAGCTAATTCAGCTTAACCAATACTGTAATGTTTATCTACTGGACACCCCATAGACTGTAGAATTCGCAGGTTGTTTTTTTTGTGTAACAAAAATAGGTTTTGCTTTGGTTGCGGTAGCTTCAGATTCATCAGGCGTGCGAATTATATAGAGTATATCATAGACAAACATAGAAGAGGTGTTATCGTCACTTACACCTACCTCTAGGAAAAGCATTCGCAAATTGCCTTATTCTAATCTAAATATTATGCCATTTTAAGTATAAAACAGGAAAAGATAAGGATACAGCAAGTCTAATAAAACCAGTTCAGTAAACATTATCTCTCTTTGCTATATACTAACTTCAGTTCTCTTAAAATCTGAAATAATTTAATAAAAATTTCATCCATTATATTTAATTAAATGTTTTTTGTAAATGTGTTTTAAATATACTAAATACATTAATTTAAAGAATATGGTGACTACAATGCAAGCAATTTAAATGCAGCCTGAAAAAAATCGTTAAATTTCCTTTACCCGGAACTTCTTTCGTAACAATTTTTTTCCATTTGTTGAAATAGTGAAGTGTATTGAATTTAGGTCAGAACATAGTCACAGTATATGTGTGTTACATATACCGTCTTTTTAAATATTTTTATTGGGCGCCATTTTGTTCAATCATATTGGATTCCTTTTTACATTTCTTAGATTGACACATACTGCTATTTTGACTGAAACTGAAATTAATTTATTAAATAATATTTTTAGGATGAAACTATCTGGATGCAGAACAAGATGTTACCAGTTCAGTCCTATGTAATATTTGTTTTTGATGCAAAATTTAAGAAAAATTGGGTAATTAGCCTTTTTAAAATATTTTTTTTAACATTGTTAAGCCATATTGGAATTTTACCAAACAATTACCGGTAATCCCTGTATGACCCTTAATTTTTGATTAAAATTTGAAGTCAATCTGGTAGTAGTTTTTAAGCTATGCCGTGAAATGACAGACAGACCGACTAACGAAATTGATAAAACATATTTTTTTAACATCTAGGTACGCTAAAACGTGAAGATATTTACAGAATCCAGGGACGTAATAATAATACGTGTAGATATGTAAAACTGGGAAGGTGATTTTTTTTTTCACGATTTCATACATTTTATTTGGCTGCCATTTTGTTCCGCCATCTTGAAGTAGTAACAAATTTTTAATAGTTGTTCTCTATACCACAACTAACTATGACACACAATTTGAAATCAATCCATTAAATGGTTTTTATAGCCTACATTTTTTAATATTTTATTATGCCTCCATTTTGTTCAGCCATCTTGGATTCGTACTAAAATTTTACCAGTTGATTCCAATATAATACTTTAATGTTTGGGCAAAATTTGAAATAAACTGGATAAGTAGTTTTTTAATTATATTTTTTTAAACATTTTACTAGACCACCATTTTGTTTCGCCATAATGGATTTTTACCAAAATATTACTAGGTCATCGCCATATGACCCTTAATTTTTTAAAAGAATTTAAAGCCAATCGGGTAAATAGTCTTTAAGCTATGCCGCGAACTGACAGACAGACCGACAGACGGACGGACGAAATTGAAAACACATATTTTTTGGCATCTAGGGATGCTAAAACGTGAAGATATGTAAAACCTGAGAGGGTAATTTTTTCACAATTACAAAAATTTTATTTGACCGCCATTTTGTTAGGCCATCTTAAATTAGTACTACACTTTTACTAGTTGATCTCTATACCACAATTAGTTATGTCACATAACTTATAATCAATCCATTAAGCAGTTTTTTAGGCTGAATTTTTAAATATTTTATTAAGCCGCCATTTCGTTCCGCCATCTTGGATTCGTGCCATAATACTACCAGTTGATTCCAACATAATACTTGATGTTCTGCAAAATTAGAGATAAATAGGATAAGCAGTTTTTTAATAATATTGTTTTTTAGCATTTCACTAGGCTGGGATTTTGTTTCGTCATATTGGATTTTTACCAAAATGTTACCATATGATCCCTAATTTTTGACTATGCCGCGAATAGACAGATAGATAGAACGACGAAAGTGAGAAAACATATTTTTGGGTATGTAAGGAACATGAATATTTAAAGATCTGAAAGAATCTCGGAAAATGGAATTCTTTCGGATGACCTTTAAAAAAAAGGTAAAAATATGCTTTCTTCTCCCATCGTATTGAAGCGGTGACCAAATTACGTAATTCTTTATAATTTTCATAATGCGCGGGCAATTTAGTGACTCTAAATTTATTAAGTGCCTTATTACGCAATCGTATTATCAGTCTTATATTTTCTGTGATCCACGGACAATATGGCTTTTTCTTTGACTTAACATTTTTAACAGGGGCATGCAAATCAAACAAATTCAAAATATTGGAACTTAAAAAATTAACTTTTTCATCAATATCCCCAAAATAGAAAATACGCTGCCACGAAATAATGCGCAGGTCATTCTGAAACAAATTGAAATGAATGTGTTTTAAAGGCCTGTAGGTAAAGTTATAACAAGGAAGAGCTTCAGTTTTAAGACTTAGATTGCAATATATTAGCTGATGATCGGAAATTTGAGGATCTTTAGTACCAAAGTCAAGGACATCATTCCCATTGTAAAATAATAAATCAATAAGTGACTCAGAAAACTGGGTTATGCGAGTCGGAACGTTTATCAGTTGTTTGAGGTTAAACGTTTCCATTAAATTATTCAATTTAACAGTTTTATTGGCCATGAAATTATACATGTTTATGTTAAAATCGCCAAAACATAATATATGGTCGTGAGATGTAAAAATTTCAGTTAAAATATCTTCATATATGTACTAACTTAATTTAATTTCTTTACATACTAAAAACTAACAGCTACCTTAAAACTCCCTTAGAAGCAAGAGTAAAATAAATTTAAAGATGAAGAGCAATTGATGTGATCTGGTAGAGAATTAAATAGTTTAATTGCATTGTAAGAAAACGATCTCTGGAAAGAGGCTGTAGTATGCTTCAGTAACGTGATAAATGTTCGAAATCTAAATGAAAAACTGATACACGAGTTTTGCAATTTCTGTAAATTGTTTTTATTATTAAGAGTTACTGGCCAAAATACGTGTCTGCGTAACCAGTGCATGAAAGATTAGTTTCATTTAGTTTTAGACTATGTGCTGCAGAGAGGAAAAAATTGTTTGGAGATCTCTAATAACAAGTAGTGAGGTATCGCGCAGGTTACAATTCCCAAAATGCGCATAGAGCTGCATATCGTCAGGGTATTGATGAGAAAAGCAAAACTTTAAATTCTGACAAAAGTCAGCCGTATAGCTGCAAAACAATAAGGGTTTCAAAATTCTGCCCTCGGGAACACCTTTATTAGTTTTAATAAAGTTCGGAAGATTCATCCCTTGCTGCTTGTTGTCCAGGTAGCTCTACATAAAATCAAGATATCTGCCTTCAAAACCGAAAAACTTTAATTTTGTTAACAGTGTAATGTGACTAATGGTGTCAAACGCTCTGCTGAAATCTAGCAATACCACGCAGGAATTTTTGCCCTCATCCTGTACTCTCAATAAGTCATCTGATACCTTCAATAAAGCCGTTGTGGTATTATATCCCTTAGTTATAGTCATTTATTTGTTCATTTACAATTCTTTCCAAAATTTTCGACAGAGTGCACAGTAAGCTAATAGGGCGATAATCACCTACCAAACTCGGATTAGTTCTCTTCGGTACCGGAATTACATTGGCTTTTTTCCAAAGACTAGGAAACTTACCAGAAGTTATGCATTTCTTAAATATAAAGGTGAGATATGGCACCATCAGTTTAAATGTTAAATGAGAACTTAACGGGTTACGTTGTAACAAAGAACAAGTACACTTTGAATAGACAGATTAGCAGTTAGTTTCATAAATTCACCACATCAATCGCTCGTTAGCAAGCACGCAACAATACTTTGTCCGGGGTGACCAATACGTGTTTAAGATCTACTTGCTTTGAAATATTCGAGTTAAACATATTATGCTCTAAAGAGAAAAATAAGATGGCCGGTCCATGCCGCATATCGCGTTCTAGCAATTCTGGGTAACGAGCTACTCGGAAAGCTCCAGATGGATTCCAACTAAACTAAATATAATTTAAAGTTCAGATCCGGGGCATTTTATTTTCCATTTGCTGGGTTGTCTTTCCGGATATAATCGGTCTTTTGTTGTAGCAACGTAGCTCTCCAGTATTAAGTACACTAAAAATCTAAAATCAGATCAGTCTCCTTCAGTTCTTTCTAATCTTTCTAATATGGAAAGAAATGCTATTTTAAAAACGTAACAAATGTACATTTATTAGGAGGAAAGTATTTTTCGTCAAAATTGAAACAAACCTTACAAATTAGATTTTGGCGAACTATTTACATGATTCAAAACATTCGCCATCGATCGAATTAATGCGTATAATGGGGGAAGCAGGCAAAATATATTCTCAAAAAAGCTTACGGACGAAAATACGAAAAATACGAAAAATTTGTGTAAAAAAGATCTGAATATATTTTTATCTGCTTAAGAAAAAGTAAATTCCACAGAAATAACATACATTTTTAAATAACCTTAATACAGGTAAACTAAATAGAGAGTTTAAAATAACTTTAACTGGATTACCAGTTTAAAAAAAATTTTTTTAGTTGAATGTTTTAATAAACACAATTCTAATCAAAATCTATAAACTTTATATAATTATTTTCTATATATTCTTATAACAGTCCAGTTTTCATGCCTGCATAACATGATTTACACTTGTAATAAAGGTTCAATATAGAAAGTGCTACAAATAGGTGTTCGCCCTTGTAACCTTTTCCTTTATAACGATATTAGACTGACCTTTTGGCTAGGTAAATTTTATTTAATTTTCTATTTTCTTTTGACCAGAACATACCTTCTGATATTTCCGAATTTCTGCTATTTACTTTTGTGTTTTAAATATGACACCCTAGATATGTATGCTTATTTTTACTTGTTACGGCATGGCATACTAAGTTTTTACTAATATTTGACTTTTTACAGGCGTTTTGGTTGCAAATTATTCATCATAAATTAATTATAATATAAACATAAATTGTATACGGTTGTACTTACAATATTATAACGAACTAAATAAAGCACACACACACATACACACATATATATATATATATATATATATATATATATATATATATATATATATATATATATAGTTTCCCACTACAAAAAAATACGAATTAAAATGGCACTATAACATAACTGAAGACCTCGGGAGGAAATAGTAATATGCCACATTTCAATCGTTATTAAAGAAACGTGATTTCAGTTTTTTATTAAATTCTGAAATCTAGATATTTAAAATATATCTATAAATATATTTTTTTCTAGTTTATAGTATCCCATAATTTATTTCTGTATCTGCAAAATAGAAAAAATCGTTACGGATTCTGAAAAACGATAAAATTTTCAAAAAAATTGTGGCTTGTTACATTTTAAAAAAATAAAAACCTTGTTTATTTTATTAACAAGGAATGAAACGAATTGTGGCTGAAAATACTTATTTATTGAAATTAAAACAGAAATCAGAAACTTAAGTTTTTAAGAATGAAAACAAAACAAACTACTTAATAATCGACTTCCGAGTCACCATCGATATTTTCGAGCTCACAATCTTGGTCTTCGACCCCGTCATGAGTAGTTTCATTGACAGTGGATTTGACACCACTACTAGTATAATAGTTGTAATATGCCTGAGGAAGATACGGAAGCAAAACACTCAAACTCTTCAACTTTTTTTCAATAATAGTAATTGGACCAACGTACTTACTTTCTAATGTATTAAGCTCTTCAATCTGTATTTTATGACCTCTTTTCCCAATATTGACTTCTTTGAATGATCCTTGATTTAAAAAATGTTTAATAAACATTGTATTATGATAACTTTCTTCGAACCTGAAGTACCGAACTTTTGAAAAATCCGCATTTTGTTTTCTTGTTAAGTGATTTACTGATTTTTTCATACGAAAAAAAGTCATCCTGATTCATTCTGTATACCATAAATGGATTTGGAACTCTCGATTCTTTGACAGCTTCTACCCAACCATCAGGGGAATAAACCTGTCGTAAGTATTTTTTGTGTTTTTCAATTAAGGTATGCCCAGCGATAAGGAATGAAAGTTCAATAGATTTAGTTCTTACTAGGTGAAGCCATAATGCCATAATGGTCCAACTTTTAGTTTGACCGTTACGTTTATCAGTAAATACGATTAGGTGTTTATTAGGAGTGTGAGGATGCTCTTTGATATATTTGAGAAGACAGCTGCAATTTCGTCGGAACCTCGTTTAACTATATCTTCCGTCTACATATACATAAAACTTTTTCCAGTTTTACCATCATAAATTCCTAAATTATACATCCAGATTTTTCTTACCTACCTACTGTAAGTTAAGGAACAGGCCAAGCTTGTTGTAAATCAAAGCATATATGTTCCAATTCACCTTCATCTGGACCTTTGGATTTCATACTTCATGTTTGATTGCATCGTTTCGGCTCGTCTGTGGTGCAACTCTAATTTTGTCTTAATTTCCTTGAATTTATTTTCATCACCCTTGTGTGTATCAAGCAAAATATTTTATTCATCACACGTTGCACATGTGTCGCTTTAAGGAAACTTAAAACCGATGTTATATTCACAACAGTCTTGTTTTTCAGGATTAATGTTCCGTTCTTGGTACCAAGGAATATACTATTTTTTTTGTATAAATAAGAAGATAAAGATATATCGTTATCAATGTAGCATTTTTGTGGATTACATTCTCTATTATAGTGCCTCCGATATCTTGGAATGGCATAATGTGGTCATGGACAGACTGGATAGGTAACCGGTTTTTCCGATTCTTGTGTCTTCCATGACCATCGCTTTTAGGTGTGTGGAGTCCATAATTTATCTGGATGCAGATATTGTAAATTCGTCTTTTTGAGTTTTGTAAACTATGGATTAGTAAAAACCCTTGTTTGCAAACTTCTTGATCCTTCCCGTTTATTTGTACAGAGTACTTAAAGTAGATCTTGAAGATTCCTTTCTTTTGGCTTTCTTTAAGTAGACTCGCTTTTACCGACACTCTTGATTGTACAAAATAAACAAGCGTTTTGCTTATCATACGTTTCTTAATCTCAGAATGAATGAAATATTGTAGTTTATGTCCCGTTTAGCAATTCGCTGCATTTCTTCTTGCAATTACATGGCGGTCCTAAAGTTCTGGGCACTCGATTTTTCCCTTTTGTACTCGCATTGAACTGCAGACATTTGCACTCCTCATTGCTACCACTAGGCTCAGAATAGTCCTTATCACCCTATCAATAGTTCTTTCACTCGAAATATCATTATTGTCATCTTTAAAAATAAATAATTTTCGTTTGGCCGCGCGCTCTTTGCCGCTCGCCATGATGAAAATTGTGGCTTATTCCGTTATTTCATCAAAATTAGACAGCATTCACTCTTGAAGGAAGAAAGCAACTAGATAGTGGCTTGCTACGTTCTTAGGCCAATAAATTATAATGTTAGATACATTTTAATCCTATTGTGGCTGGTTACTATTTTCCCCCGAGGTCTTCAATTATAAAAAAAATTGGTAAATTTCCTTCACATGGAACTTCCCTCGTTATGAATCTTTCATTTTATAAAGAAAAGAAGTGGGCCCAAATTTAGTCCGGTACATACAGCATCACAATTGTCTTTTCAAACCCTTGTATTGGGCACCATTTTTCTCCACCATATTGGATTACTACCAATATTTTACCATACCTATCCCTTAATTTATTATTGGGAGTAATTTAAAATAAATTGAATAAGTAGTTTCTACATAGATACACATCGCCATTTTGTTCCATCATGTTGAATTCGTACCAGTTAATGCCTATATCATTAAATTCGTTTAAATAAAAAGATTTTTTTACGTTAATTTTTTAAACGTTTTATTTGGCCACCAATTTGTTTTGCCATTTTAAATTCCTACCACAACATTACGAGTTTATCTCTATATCACATTTAATGCTTGCACAAAATTTAAAATTTAACTAATAAGCAGTTTTTTCAGGCTGATTTTTTAAATATTTTATTAGGCTGCAATTTTCTTTTACTATCTTGAATTCATACCAAAATGTTACCAGTTCATTGCTATATAAGATTTGACTTTTGTGCAAAATTTGAGATACATTATATAATCAGTTTTTTAGCACAATTTTTTAACGTTTTACTAGGCTGCTATCCTGTTCCGCCATATTATATTTTTACCAAATTATTTTAATTCATCCACATATGACCCTTAATGTTCAACCAACATAAGTAGTTTTTCAGCTATGCCGCTAGTTAAAAGACCGACGAACAGATAAACATGCTGACAGACATACCGACAGAATTGATAACAACGATTTCATAGTAATAAAATTCAAATTTACATGTTATTAAATTCGCCAAAATTTCAACGTTAAATGCTTTGGCAACGAAAAAGTTATAAGTCTGAGCAGACCATTATTTGTAGCAGCTTGTATACTATGATACTGTAAAGATGTTAGCTGTAATAATTGTATCACAAGTTTTTATTCTCCTAGGAATAAAAATAGAAAGGTAACGTATGTAGAAAGAAAGAAAAACTGATAAAACGTCAAATAAAACAATTTTTTTTTAAATTAGACTATATATATATTTTAAATAGTCTCATACAGAAAAAATGTAGAAAAAACTTTTTTAAACCTATTTTTATTAAAGTCAAGTTCCTACCTGATTCATACTTACTTAACTTTATGATTCTTTTGTGAATTCGTTACGGAGATTTTCGCTAATTTTAAAAATATTTTGGGAATATTAAGAGGATATTGGAATAACTTTAAATGCGTTTACATAGGTACTAAGTTTCTGTTAGAAAAATATATTTTATTTTATTGAAAACTGTGGACTTTCCGATATTCTTTTATAACATTTAGATACATTTATTTTACCTGTTTTTCAAAAAACACTGAGATTTAAACGAAGACGCATTTGCAAAGTCAAAGACTATATTGTGGCTGAACATCCGTTCAGCTAGGGAGTGAGGTTGTTATCAGTAATACATCGGCCTTTCATACTCATGTCATTTATGTGCAGCAACATAATCCACAATTTAAATTTACTCGGTTGTCCTCTTTACTTAATACTAAATACCGGAATGTTATTCCCACTGCCAAACTACATAGTATTTTAAGGTTTCGTAGGCTGTGAATAATGCTTACATTGATAGTCGTTGTTAAACTAGATTTTTCAGCAGACATCAAAAAGCAAGTGCGTCTAGACAAAAAAAAACAACACATTCTATTAAATTATTCAGTTTATGATGAAAATAACCAGAATGGAGCCATTTTAAAACATTATATATTGATATTATATTGTGGTCTATTGATGAATAAGCATCAATGTGTTGCTTCACGAGTTTAAACTATCATTATTTATTTAATACACGGGCGATGTCTAACATTACCTGGTATTAAAAGCGATTACTCATATTTTTGGTGTCGAAATATTTGTTCAGATCTTCTAAACAAAACAAAAGAAAAAACACAAGAATTTTTTAATGC
The DNA here is from genome assembly GCA_030620095.1 of Kuschelorhynchus macadamiae. Taxonomy (NCBI): domain Eukaryota; kingdom Metazoa; phylum Arthropoda; class Insecta; order Coleoptera; family Curculionidae; genus Kuschelorhynchus; species Kuschelorhynchus macadamiae. The sequence continues at coordinate 1,887,851 of JAUTXW010000613.1, read as the reverse complement.
AGAATTTATTAGTTTTATTTATTACCTAGTTGTCTTGTTATGTTGTTGTTGCTTTGTCACGTAGGCCTTGAAGCACAATCTTAAGCCTAGATAAAGTGTGAAAGAAGGAAAGCCAAAAGTAACAAATAATACTGCATTATTGTTAACTATAAATAATTTAATAAAGCTCTAAATAATAATTTACCCAGAATTCAAAAGTAATATTGATTTGACAGTCCGTTGGACCAATCCTAATAGTTGCTTAATACAGTTTTCATTTCCGTCGTAAAAAAGAAATATTAAAATCAAACAAAATGGCGGCCTATATCTCAAATTTTGCACAACAATTAAGTATTATGAATCGACAGGTAAAATTTAGGTAGGAATCCAACATGGCTGAACAAAATAGCGGCTTAACAAAATATTTAAAAATTCAGCCGGGAAAACTACTTTATGAACTGGTTTCAAATTGTTCAGTATTTATTAAATATATGTTTAAATATATTTTTTTCCTTTATGTTAAATGTGACATTATAAATAAGTCGCAGGCATTTAATTATTTTTCGCATCACTCTCGTTTTGAATATTGACACTGTATTGACCGTGTCACGGCTAAAAGGATACCCGAAAGAGAGCCGATCGATGTCCGCCGCTCGAACTGCCCAAAGCAGTGGAGATACCATCACCGATCATAATGTTCATCCATCCTCTGTGCAACGGGCATCATCGTGTGTTCCTTTGACGCGAAGAAAGCTTTATTTGAGCCGCAGTACCTAGAAAACATATGTTCGTTGCGTTCGAATGTCAACATCATGACATAACCTATTATTTTGGCAGGTTAATTTTTTTATGTACATAATGATGTTCCTTAGATTCGAATATATATAACAAAAATGCAATAAAAAAACGGAGTTAAACAGTTCAGAATTTGAGTATGTAGCCCGCCGTCAAAATGCACCCCAAACTTGTGACGTCGATTGTGATATTGGGGTGATGGGTATTAAGGTATTTTCTACAGGCTCTAGGAGGTTTCTTTGTACAAACGTTCTCAACGCTTTTACATATTATCAATTTTGTTATTTTTACATTTTTTTAGATTCCCTCTAGGTATTTACATATTTCTATTAATTGTACGGAAGTATTAATGTATTTTTTCTTCATATTGCAAAAATGGATCCCCAAGAATTGGACAACTTTTTTCCCCAAGATGGATTTTTGTACAAAAGCAGGACAAAAATTGATATAAGGTAAATATTTTTGCATACATAATTTACAATTATTTTTTGAAGATAACTAACCTCAAAACTTTTACCTGTAAACCTTCAGTCAAACCTTTATTTTTGATTATTCACTAAGCTATTAATATGTCTGTACCTACTTCTTGTTTTCACAATGAAAATGTGTGTATCATTTCTTTAGTAATGTCTGAATACAAAATCAAAGACCTGAAAGACCTGGCTGAAATGTTGTCCAAGAACTCTGGATAATAATTACAAAAAACCAATTTTGTTCTCAATCAATACAGAATTATCTTTAAACCAAAGCTTCAACTCATTTTTGATTTTTTTAATGGTTTGACTTTCTTTTTGTATGCGTGTTACCTTCACCAGATAAAAAAAAGTTGAAAAACAAGTATATATTTAATAATTCGGATATACACCCTATACCAAGCAGGTACTCAATGCTTTAATCATGGTTCTTGAGAAAAGTATACTATACTAGTTGTACAATTCTTAATTAAGATTTTTGTTTGGTTCTATCTAGTGGGGCCATTTGGAAAGAGTACTACTCATAGAAAACAATAAGAAAAAGAAAGGGGATGTATCCTAAAATTTATTTGTTCGCTAAATTCTTGATGCAATGGTGGATTCAAGTTCTACCTATTTTAATTTAAGGTTCTAATTTCCTCAAAAAAAGTTGTTTATAATTTTTATAGGTGTTAGTTTAAAAAGAATATTTTTTTCATTGGGAGTGGCAGAAGATATGAAATGTTAATGTACATTTGTACAGTGATTAAGACATTTAACGATGTTTAAATTGAAGTAATTGAGAGTTTAACTTATTTTTTATAGTTTATTATTTCTGTAAAACTTACCCTTAATTTTTCCCGATTTGATTTTTACCTCTACCTGTTTTAAATATGATTTATGCTTGTTTATAATTATTTTTAGTAGTTTATAGTCTACGAAAACCAAATGACACCTTGCGAAGGAACTCTCTGTATAAAATCTAAAATTTATTTATATAAATTAATTAAACAAGTATTTTAATTATAATTTTTAAAATTTCAGGTGAAGGCTGGCAAGCCCCCACCCCCTCCTTTTTTCACTGTCTTATGGACAGGTATAAAAGTAGCAGAGCAGTAAATTTAAGAAAAAAAACTGTTAAAAAGCAATGAGCCAAGTACAAGTTTTCAAGTGGTTGTTCATTTATTCCCTCTAACTCTGGTTTCTCGAGTTTTCAAGCTTAAAAATTTTATGTTATTTCTAATAAAAATATGTTCAAAGTGTGAGCAATATGAATATATTTTATACATTTTTCCTAGTCTAGTGTATTATTTCCCCTGTAAAAGAAAAGCATTATTCATCAAGCACCATACCTACAATACTTTTAAAATGTCTGCTAACCAAACATACAAAGTTTTAATAAAGTAGGTTTTCTAAAGGATAATTTGTTGGTCAGTTTCAATATAGAGTATATTCATGTACCTACCCCTAGGAAAATAAATAAAGTTTCATACTTTGAGGAGCATATCAATCAAGTCTTATCAGATCTATTAACTGACAAAATCTTATTATTTTAAAATATAAATTCTTTTTATTTTGAGGCAAAAGTAATTTTTTAATATGAACATTACTTTCTCCAACTCTATTTTATTAACATTAAGTTATTTTTTAAGTTTTTTTTTTGTTAAATTTCCAATTTATATCAAAACTAAAATTAATACATTAATTATATTTCAATAAACAAATCATATAGAAAAAAACTGCAGTAGTATTTCCTAGTATTCATGTCGAAATCATACAACAAAAGCCTTGTACAGGAGGCAATGGAGTACCCAATTTTCAGGGCATTTCACTCCTTTGAGGAGTACTTTTTAAAACATTACAATCAGTAAAATAAAAACCAATTTCTTTAAGAAAACGCTTTATTCTTTCATAAAATGTATGTTTCTCTATAAATCTAAAATATTGGTTATATATATATATATATATATATATATATATATATATATATATATATACATGACAGTTATCAATGATACGACAAAAAAAACTATATAGAAAAAAATCTAAAACATTCTTCATACTAAAATACTCAAACACTGCATTTCACATCCCATGTTACTAGATCTTATATTATTATAGTATCTTGTGTTACATTTGTTATTCTATTTTGTAAACCAGACAGTGTGCATCCATATTTTACTATGATGGTCCAGTACACGAAGAGTTTTATCGATAGGTGCTTGCCTACCATAGCTTGTAGCATCGAAAGGCAGCAAAAAGTTCAAAGTGATGAAGATTACATTTAGGGACATTAAAACCAATCCTAGAAAGTAACTGTTGACAATCAATTAGACGGTAAAGAAATTTATAGATATAGGAATGCTCAATCCAAGTCTAATAAGCATGTCCACTCTATAATACTCCAGAATATTCAGTGGAAGTTCAGAAGTATTGAGAGTGATAAGCCCAAGCATTTTTTGGAGCCCTGCAAGCTTATATTGGAAATATGCTGAAAGAAGCACAATTTCTTATGAATCACATTCTCCAAGGTTCTTCACTGATTCAGAGAAACTGAGATTGACACTGTGTAGCTTGTAATTTGAGTTAAGCTTTATGCCCCCTATGAAATCAGATAAAGCAGTATTTTCCTATGTTGAGTTGTAAATTATTTGTTTGCGACCACTCCCATAGAGCATACAAATCATTCTGGAGCAACAAAATGTCATTAAAATCGTGGATCCTTTTATACACTTTAAATTATCTCCAAAAATAATCACCGTGGAAGGTTTTCTGATCCTTATTGTCACTCACAAATAATGTTGTTTACATGACAATAAGGATGATAAAACCTTCCATGGTTATTATTTTTGGGGATGATTTAAAAGTGTATAAAAGTTTCGGGCAGCAGTTTTACTCTCTAAAAACACAGTATTAGGAAAACTATTATAGTTACGCTTGTCTTTGATGAACCTCCCAAAAATATCTAACACTGAGCTGTAATGAGGATTCAGTTTCACAAATATACACAGCATAACATATATCATGCTCCTCCCTACGCAATGACCTAACCAGTTTATACCCACCTAGATTATCTGACTCAGTTTTTCTGCAGCCAAGCTCGTACTCAGATCTCAACATTTTGCTCAATCAATATCATCATGAAATCAGCATTACTGAAGTCTCAATAGAATTCATCATATTGTAAATACATAGATTCGGTTAAATAAATTAACAAAATATGCTAAATGGTACACATTATATGGTAAGATATTACCTAAAGCAGGATATACATCAATACTTGGTAAATTGGAAAAAAGTAAAAAGGAAATACCTTTCAAGCTGGGACCTGGGTAATCCTCGCAACATTACACTGCTGTCTGATAGTTCTTTAGAGTTACTAGGCCAGATTGCATTTGGGAGATTAAAAATAAAAACATGGCATGGATGTTTATGTATCTTAAAAACTGAAGAACAATGACAATCATACTTATCCTTTCCCGAATTAGGTGGAATGTAATTTAAATATAAAATACCGATTACAAAAAAAAAAGTAGGATACCCCTGAAAAGCAAGTTATGATATATTACCTATTACCCCTACAAAATAAAAATTAGTATAAATCAACTTTTTTGAGAATATCTTATACAAAAATAATCTAAAATAAAGCAAATATTTGTAAGAAATACACAATCAATAATTGTAGCAATAAATATGATCAGTAATTAGTAATTACTAATTAGGTAGGTCATGTTTATATTGATAAAAACAACTTCTGAAAAAATTCCCCACTATATTTATATTCTGCACGTCAGCACATTTGTTTGTCCATAAATCCATCACATCCTCTATCCTTGTCAGACAAAGCTCCATTCGGGTGGTAGGACAGATGAACATTAGGACAAATGCGACAATACCGAAGCAGTGCACTTCAATGAACTGTATACTTCGTAACTGGAACGGACTAGAGCATGTGCCGACTACCCACATTCTGAGGCACTTTCCGTCGTAGAGTGAGACGGAGATTAAAAGGAGTGTTCGAACTCTTTTTAGACATTGAAATTAATAGCGATAGAATAGTTTCAATTAGTTTTTTGCAATTTTCACAATTTTAGGACTTCTCAAATTTCAAAAATATTTAGAAGACATTTTAAAATCAGTTATTTGATTAGATAACGTTTGATATATATATATATATATATATATATATATATATATATATATATATATATATATATATATATATATATATATATGTATATGTAGAATAGCAGAAATACATAATTTCTGCAGGTGCAAAACGGCCTACAAGAAGAATTGCTTTCGATTATGTCACAGGGTACCCTCCTGCGATCATGATTTCTGGGCCTTTACCCTCATCAGGCAGGCTTGTACCCAGGGAGATCTGAAATAACAGATTGCTCGATATGACAAAATTGAAAACGAAACGTCTATCATACTGGAACAGTACTACATGCTAAGTATAACACTTAGCGCCACCTATTGGGGCTCCGGTGGTTTCCGGTTGCAAACCCATAGGAATATGGCAAAGTATGCACTAGCACCATCATGCAGAGAGTAGATACTAAAATCACCTTTATCAAAAGTTCTTGGCCGGAAAAGATATATGCAGAATAGCAGAAATACATAATTTCTGTAGGTGCATAACGGCTTACAAGATTTTGTAGGATTTGTCCTGTAGGATTGCTGTACTTTTTGCCTTTTGGTGCTCTATCAAGAGAATATATATAGAAATATGGTTAATTTTTGTTCGGTTTTTACCCGTAGTAATGAATATAATCCACAGAAATCAATATCATTCTTTAGGTAAGTGTGGTATTTAATATTTATTAGGAGACGTGCAAGGGATATTGAATGCAATGTTTTTGATATTTTCTTAAATTCATAGAGCTGTTTTTTTTTCCTTAATAAAGGGAATTAATAAATTAAGAATAATGTTAAAAAAGTAATACTTTTTCTTTCCCTTGAAACGTCCTCAGATCCTTGAAAGTTGGATAAAAGCTGTACGTCGGGAAAATTGGAAACGTTCAAAAACCAGTAAACTTTGTTCAGATCAGTTTGAGTCATCTGACTTTTTAATCAAAGCGGGATCTACTTTTCCAAACATTGCAGAAAAAAGCTCCTTTGACACGAAGAAAAATAGTAAGAAAAGTAAGTACTGTTCACTGACCACCAGAAAGTGATGAAGTCATGGATATTGATTCAAGTCAACCCAAGAAAGAATTAAATTTTCCATCAACATCACATGTTTCTGTAAAGAGTTTTATTGACTGTGGAATTTAAGCCACGTGTATACAATCTAAAACTGGACGATGTAAGAAGTTAAGAAGACAAATAAAAACACTTAGACAAAAAGTTAAAAGGAGGGATTTAAAAATACAGAATGTGAAAGATGTTATAAAAGAAATAAACAACAGTGGATATAGCAATGAAAACTTGGACTCTTTGTTGAAAAACTATTTTCAAGGTATATAATTATTTCAATGTTTTATTAATACAATTATTTAAATCACCTTTTTTATTTCTAGGTTTGCCATTGGAGCTTGTGCTTTTTAAGAAAAGAGATTCACATTTAAAAAATTCAAGTCAAAAACGGTATTCTCAGCTTATGAAACAGTTTGCACACACTTTATATTCGCCGAAGAATTTTGTTAAAAAATACTTTGTCTTACCAAATGTTCGAACAATAAGAAAGCGAATGTGGAATAACTATAGGATCAGTTACATCAGATGGAGCCCAGACTAACTTATTAACCTATAAAAATCTAGGCTGCAATCTTAATGCTGAGGAATTAAAGCCCAATTTTCCTCATCCAATACATTCCGAGATAACTGTGCACTGCGAGCTTGATGCGTGCCGAATGATGAAAATAGCAAGAAATACATTTGCCGAAAAAAATCTGACATCACCTTTAGGAAAAATAGATTGGACTTACGTTATAAAATTGGAAAAACTACAAGTACGTAGGAGGGACTACTATTATTACTATTATTCTTTGACAAGTCATCATATTAATTACAAGAATAAAATCATGAATGTTAGATTGGCGACACAATGTTTAAGCAGTGGTGTTGCAGATGCCCTTGAGTATCTCGAAAAATGTGATGGACCTGAGTTTAAAGGCTGTGCTGCTACAGTGGAATTTATTTGAAAAATTGATAGGATCTTTGATATTTTAAATTCCCGAAAACCCTATGACAAAGGTTTTAAAGCACCTATAAGACCGGAAAGCTTAAATATTTTGAAGAAGTTTTTAGTGATACAAAAAAATACTTTAAATCGTTAAAAATTGACAACATACCTATTTTAAATCACAGCAAAAAACATTTGTCTTAGGGTTAATCATGACAATGAAGAGTACATTAAATCTTGCAAAGGATCTTTTCACTTTAAAAGATGATCCCCTTAAATATTTTATGACTTACAAGATATCTCAAGATCATTTAGAATTATTTTTTTCATGTATTCGGTCAAGAGGATGATGGAACAATAATCCGAATTCACAACAGTTGAAATGGTCATTGAGGCAGCTATTGATGAGAAATTCAGTATCTCCAAGCATTAATGCTGATTGTTCTGTTCTTAGTGATTACTGTACCCCTGCTTTTGAATTTCGTTCGGACAAAAGGAGGCTAAGTTCTCATTCAGAAGAAAATTGTGAAAGTGAGGTTCAAGATATGATGGAGTATTTAGAAAAAACATCTCTGTCAGATTTTAAACAAAATATTTTATATTATATAGCAGGGTAGAAGGGCAAGATAAATTATATTGTGACCATGCATACAGTAATGATATTCAACAAAAAATGTTTAAAAAATTTACTTATTGTGTTTCTTGGGGTGGACTACTGTATGCTTCAGATATTGTGTATGAAATTATCTCCTTTACAGAAAAAAAAATTCAGTATTTTTTTCAAAATAAAAAAAGTTTTAAATTCTAGTTTTAATATAAAAAAGAAACTTGTTAATTTAGCGCTCAAATATTTTTTGTCAAAAAGAGATAAATTTCGTCCTCAGCATCCATTAACCGAAGAATTTTTATCAGAGGATTCACATGAAACTCAGCTAATTAAAAAATAATAGACATTTTTACAAAGTGCAGAATGCACCAATACTCAAAAATATTTAATTTTAAATTAGAAGGAAAGTGTGCTAGTATACGACAAAAAATGAACAAGTTAATTTTGTTTAAGAATTGCTAAGTTTCTTGAAACTCTTTTTTTATTTTTTTAAGTTCGTGCTTCTAAAAAATGTTAAAAATAAATAAAATATTTAAGACATGGATGGCATTTGATATAATGCATCACAAAATATCATGTTTCAACCTATATTCACACAAAAATTTACGGGCTCGTCAGTTTTTCCAGTTAAAACTAAAAAATATTAAAATTTTATTTATTTAGGAAAATATTTCCGTCGAACATTCTTTAATTATACACCTAATCCTAGTGAAAGTGAATGTCTGGTAAATTTAGACCTAAGAATCCACAAAGACATAAAACTACTTGTTATATTTTATTGTTTTTATTTGAACCTTTCAAATTTGATTAAAAAAATAGACAAAATATACTAACCTATCCCTACCTTCACCCCTTAACATTGTTTTTCTTTGTAAAAAAAATATTTTCCATTCTTAGTATTAAAAGATACCAAGAGAGGATGGTTCTATACAGCTATTAAGCAAAAAATATATGTACATGTTTTAATAAAACAAGCAGAAGTTAATAAATAAATTAAGAAATTCTATAAATCCGTCTGATTGAAATGAGTTAGACAGAAAAACCACACCTTACGCTCCATCTCTTTCTACCAGTAAAATGGTCTCATGCGCAATGCACATCGGGTCCGTTCCAGTTACGAAGTATAGAGTTCGTTGGTGCACTTTAAGACACCACCCGATCGGTTTGCGCTAGACTACCGACAGAGGTTGCAACCTATTTACGAGAAGGGCAAGATGCAATAACCAGTGTTGTCCGTCTCCGTAGGTAAGCTCTTTGCAGAGCAACCACTTTTATTAAATTTATTGTTTTTTGGAGAAGTTGAAGCCAATAGCGGTGCAATAAAATGTAAGTAACAGTGAAAAATCACCCTCTCAAGTTTACATATCTTCACGTGTTAACGTTCCTGTGTGTCAACACGGAATTTTAATTTGAGAAGTATAAGGAAGTTCTGATTTATATTGTGACACTTTTATAGTGTTGACAATGGAAATTCACGATTCAAACCAAGACCTAAACTCCAAAGATGCTGAATCAAATGTTTTATAAAGAAAGTCAAAGAGAAACCTAAGGGGATCAAAAATTCGAGCAAGCTCAGAAAGAAGAATATGTTGTATACATAATTTCTTTATATTATCATAGGAATGCGAGAAACAATCAGAGGAGGGGTTCCAACGAAAACCAATAATTTTAAAAGAAATATTTTTATGTGAATCAATGCTGATGACGTTGGGTCTCTCACATCATTAATTATGGTTTTGGAAGGAAAATTAGTCTTTTCATCTTAAGTTAACTGGGCCAAAGTTTTAATTATGAAGCAGAGAAGGCATAGTCAGTAACAGTGTTCAATTGATATTCTTTTACGGTTTCATCAGGAGAAAAGCAAGAAGATTTTGATTCTGCCTTTGTTCGGGTCTTATATCAATTTAACGATACATTAGTCGTAAATCGGTAGAAAGCACATACTGATGAACTCAGAAATTAAAAAAAAATAAAAATAACATTTTGCAACTTAGGACCTATAAGGAGCCAATTATTTAGTGAATGATTCTGAGCATCTTTTGCTGAAGCATGAGTTACCATCCTGAGTTTTGTGGTTGAACTATCGGGTTTTAGAATACAGTGCTGAGATATATACATATAATACCCGATAGCTTTCTCAGAAGAACCTTTTTTCTTATGATGAAATTGGAGATAGTCGCGCATAAAATCACAATATGATTCATACAAATTTCAGTTACGAAATAACTGTGGTTCTAAAGAGGAGAAACGTCATAGAGCCTTAGCATACGAATATGTAAGATTACCGTCTTTAAAGGGTAAAGCACAATGTAAACCCAGTTGCATCGTGAGTCACCAAAGACCCATGAATATTCCCACAAACTGACTCGTCTGGAGAAGAGAGATGAGCAGAAGGTGCTTTTCAAGTTTCCAATATTGTTTTACGGTCTAGTCAAGAGAAGAACCTAAAGATACAAAAACTGCGATAAGAGGAAAATCCAAATTATAAACATCTTGAGCCTTGCCTAGGAGTAGCCGACCAAAGGCTCTATTAAGGGCGGAAGGAGTAATTCCATCGCCGAGAAATTTTCAATAATCTAAAATTTTTGGAAAGAGATCAGAACCAAGCAACAAATAAATTAGTCCAGTAATGTGAGGCAGTTCAAACAGTTGAAGTTTTGAGAGAGTATTCCAACCCTGAGAAGGTAACTTGATACTAGGCGTATCCGAATATAGTTTATTCATAACCACAAATTCGAATTTAAAACAAAGGTCGTAACTATTCTGAGGACGAATTTTACAACTAATTATAACAGATGTTGCATTGGCTGATTTGGCTAAGCCATTTACATGAGCGGAGCTTTTAAATTGTTTTAAACCTAATATTTACTTGATTGCAATCATACTTCGAATAGACTAGAAATGACCTTGACAGTCAGTATTTCCACCAGATCAGTAGAGAGCAAAACTGTGATATGACCGCCAGAATTATCAATATGAAATTAAAGAATAGTAGACTAGGCATAATTGCTATTGAGTATATTCTGAGAAGAATTCAAGGTTGAAAAGTGTCGTTTTGCAATTGTGAAGCAACATCCTGAGAACTTGCATTTTTCTGGGAATTAGAATGATTTGCAGTTATTTAACTACATAACGAATGAGAATGATTTGCAGTTATTTAACTACACAACGAATGAGATTGATACAGATTAATACTTCGATGGAAGATATTTTTAAAAAGAAGGAGATTTCTATAGCAATTAAGTCGAACTACAAAGGTTACATTTAAGAGATTTTTTTTCTATCCTCCACATCAGACGTGACACTATTTGGATTATTTCTTGGAAATTGGCTTGAAGGTGGATCTTTTGCACAAGTTAAGACTGAGGCTTCAAGAGCAACACATTGTTTCTCGAGAAATAGTTTTAAAACTTTATAAGAAAGAATTTCGGTTAACGCATCCAGCAATACATACCTCTTGATAGTATTATTATCTAATTTTTGAATTAAAATATTAAAGAGACCAAAGTCCCAACCATCAACATTTAAATGTTGTAAATTTTTTCAAAACCGCTAAGTTTTCCGTAAATGTATCTAATAAACGTCTAAGACCTGATACTGAATAATTAGATGATTTGAAAGCATTCATGATGAACTAATTTGTACAAAATTTAACGTTGTTATGGTAAATACTAAAAAATGGAGCCTGGTATATCAGTTATATTGCGTTTACTCAATTTTTGAAAAGGCTATCAACACTGTTTCGCTTACGTTTTGAAATGAGCTATAAAAGACTTAAAGCTGGCTGAATTTGAAAAAAACTCACATCGATTATTAATGCTGTTTCTGTTAATGAAAACCCATATTTCCCACATTTTGATAGTTCTTATAAAAATTGGCCGTTTTTTATAGATATATTCAATTCTTTAATAATTCATTCTCCGAACTACAGAAGTTTCAGTATTTCCTATTTGCAGAAGAAGTACCTGAGACTTGTTAAGGCTATATCTTTAACTAGCGACAATTATTCGATAGCTTATCAAACACCCAAGGATCTTTTTCAGAATCCGCTGAATTATTTCTGAATAACTGGCATTGTACTTATTTGTCTCATAATATTTTTCTCGAAATGCACAAAGTCAGCTATGTGTTTAGCCTAAATAATTGCAACATTTACTATTCTGTTAAGCCAAATAATAAATAATTATTAATTCAAATAATTAAATTGTCAAAAATGGCAATAATTAATCGGTAAACATTTTAGTACTTGGTGTTCAAAACCCACTGTGAAAGATGAGCCGGGTTTCGAGGTTATACCTAATGGCACTCCACTAATATTAATTTGGAAATATTGTGAACATTGTAATATATTTGATTTTTCGGAATAAGAAGAAAAGTTTATTTTAAGGTAAGTTCTGCAAAAAAAGTTACCATAACTCTCTCCGTAATCAAACTTTCTCTTTAGTGACAACTATCAACATTTATATGTTGTGTTATTGCTTTGATTGCCTGCTTAAATTCTATCGTGTTGCGACGAACAAGCTAGTACCGATCAAACTATGTAACAAAATATCCATAATAAACCGTATCTACTTAAAAAGAATAAATTTCATCATAATATTTTAATTCCGTTAAATGTACCTACGCTATGATATTTTACCTAATATTTTAACCACTAACATTTCTGTTATATATGTTACTCGACCTGCTCCGCTATTTACGCCCTCTAGTGTCGTGATATTAGAGCATATTTAAATATGCTAAGAGTACACCCTTCGAGCTTCGTAGCATGTTTACTAAGTGTAAAGGAATATGAACGTCTTAGTTTCTAGATTAAAGACGACTAAATAGGCTCTTTTGCAACTGAGAGGATATTAATATTAATACTATACATAAATGGAGTTATTGTGAGATCCAGAAAAGATGTAGTTCCTTAAACGCTCAAAGGAAACCTCCTTCTCGATAACCAATCCTAACTTAAATGACGACAAATATAGTGATGTAGTATAAATTGTTACCCGTGTTGAGAACAATTGTGCCAAGAAGATTTATGTTGATAATAGTACAAATATAATAAAATAGTATTCTTTTTTATTGATTACAGAATGTCATGTTGGTAAACATATTTGCTACATTATAAAGGAGTATCTATGTAATCTCTTATAAATTATAACGTTGGTTGGTGTTTTAACCATCGATGTCTTTTTACTTTTCTATACCCTACGTTTATCATCAGAATTTAATACTTCTTTATACAATCTAATCTTTTTATGAACCAATGCTAACCTGTTCCAAGCAACAAAAAGGACTGTGCCAGACCTCCCTATCCCTGTAAGTTGCCATTTAGATGTGCCTTAAAATTCAGACGTTGTAACTTTTTTTCCAAGACAGAACTTTTAAAACCTCTTAAATAAGAAGTAAGAAACCTTGTTCCAATCAAGCATAATCATGTGTACTATCCCACAAACTATTTCGAACTACGTGCCTCCTAAATGAATAATAGTCGCCATGAAACTCTGATATAATTTAAATTTTATGACAATATATTGAAAGTGATTGGATATTATCTTTTGTATTTTGCTCCATAAATAATTTTAAATATTGTATAATGTTTTTAGATTCGTACATTATTGATATATTTGTATTACTGAGAAAACATAATTCCGTCAAGCAAAATTAAAACATTTCTAGAAGTTTAATACATTAATCTGGTATTTCGTACTCGTAAGTTACGTGTTAAATGACTTACTAACAAGGATTTTCGACAATTGAAACCAAGGGCAATGTAAAAGTGGGAAGAAAAAATTAGGTTAACGGGTGCTTGTATTGTTTCTGTATTTCCCAGGACCATGATTCTAGAATAAATAAGGATATAAAAATATAAAAACTTTGTATACGTCAGTAAAGACACAAATATCCAAAATGCGAATTTTTGTAGATCTGTTCTCGAATCTACTTTTCTTATCAAAAAGGGAAATATCCTTCCAAAATTAATATGACAAGAGTTAGATTACTAGGGTGATACTTACTGCTTCTGTGTGAATTGGATGTACAGCGAAGAGCATGGCAGCGACAAAACTTGCTAGGTCCGGTAGAAACATAGAGCACAACCTGTAAAAAAGTACGTTCTCTTATTTTTTTTTAATAATAATAATTTCTCAGTAAAATATTTATCAGATTAAAAAAAAAATAGAAAAGTGAGCTGTCAAATACTAAAACCTTTTTACATTTAAATACAATAGACTATTGTATTAATACTTTTATCTTAAAAGTGCTGCTACATATTCCGAAGACACAATTTCAAAAAACATATAATACATATAAATATGTTAGTACATTATATAATATTAAAAATAATAATAGCAATAATGTTAATAATAATAATATTAATAATAATAATCCATTTTAGAATCACAAAGATGTTGAAAAAAACAAAATTCTAGGGTAACAAAAGAACTTGTCAGGCAGAGATCTGTTCAGGCCTTATAATTATCATTCAAACTCTATAGCTAAAAATATACTAACTTTGCAAATACTTCTCTTAAATCACTTAATAGATAAATATCAATATAATATTACTAAGGGAACAAAGAAAAGGTCAAAAAAGAGAAGAAAGAAAAAAACTATTTGATGAGAAATATTCAAAGTTAAGATGTAGCAAATCTCGCTTAAGTTTAAATTTAAAAGTTGAAAGCGATATGTTACTATTAAATATATGTTAGTATTAAAATTAATAGCATATTTACAAAGTGAACTACGTCATATGAAAAAAACATTTAAGTCTTCCTACGATACTTAGGAACCGTAAGAATGCCCCTTTTACGGAGATTTAAATTCTGAACGTTGGTTCCGGACTTTATTTTTGAACATAAATTTAATTTAATATAAATACGGAGCTTCAAATTTTATAAATAAATGCCTAAAACACACTTTAAAACCCAGCCTACACAAAACACCCAAGGACCGAAGCGTTAACAAAGAACATTTCCCTTTCTTCTGTTACAATTTCCCCATGGCAGGTCAGTTTTATGTTTTGACAAGGCTTTTTATTATTGTTGGTAAAATAATTTACAGTGTTTCAGATTTTTTTTTAATCGGATTGACACTCGGCTAATTGTTCTTTATAAAAGTTAATTTTCCAATATTTTTTTCAGTTTATTTTAAAATCTCTTATAAGTTCTTTCATATTCTCGGTTTGTAGTATATATATTGTAAAGAATTTATTTTTTTGCACTGACTGAATAAGGCCTTTTGTAATCCATGGATATCTCTTTCTGGTCTTTTTATTTACATTATACTTTGTAGTCGTTGAACTAATGTAAGTTTTTGACGTTACTGTGAACTGCTCAAATGCCGAGTTAGTATTTGGATTAAGATATATATGAGCCTACTTTTTGTGTTTGAGAAAGATAATGAGATGTTTTTCATTAATTACATGATTTTATATTTTTTCATATTGATAATGATTGGTTTCTTTTTAGATTTTTATACACGCTATGATTGGAAAATGGTTAGTAATGTCCGATTGGTATCAGAAGGACTCTGTATCCATCAAATCTCCATCCCCGGGTTTCTTTACAAAGATGTGGTCAATGCATCTCTTAGAACTACCCTGTATACGCTTACATGTGTTAATTATAGATACGTATCTCAAACTACTTAACATATTTATGTATTCCTGACTGTATTCCGCATATGACTTAATATCTATATTGGTATCATCTACATAAGATGTATATAGTTTTCCCGTGTATTATTTTAAAAATTGTTTAAAATATTCTGATTAAATATAAAAGAATGTATACCTGGGGGCTTGTATAGAGTACTTATATGAATCTTCTTTTTATTTAAGAAATTATTTACATATTTTAGGACACCCAATATGTTTATTTTAAGTTCTAACTAATTTATAAACGCATCTTTTATACACACCAAAACACCATCATTTTGGTTGTATTTTTATTATTTTAATTAATTATTATAGTATTAAATATAAAAGAACGTATACCAGGGGGGGGGGCTTGTATAGAGTACTTATATGAATCTTCTTTTTATTTAAGAAAATATTTACAAATTTCAGGACACCCAATCTGTTTATTTTAAGTTCTAATTAATTTATAAACGCATCTTTTATACACACTAAAACATCATCATTTTGGTTGTATTCACCGTTATTGTAGATTGTAGTGTATCCTTCCATTCCAAACATATTCACATCTTTCACTTGCCAGGTTTCGGTAAAAATTATTATATCAAAATCAACATTCATAGTGTGAAAACAGCTCAAATAACCCAGCACTTCATTAAAATTTTTGTTAATGCTTCGAATATTGCTATGAAACACCGGAAAATAGTGATCACAATGCTCAATACTATAAACAAAATAGGTACTAGTACTAACGACTTTATACACTTCTCTGTTAAAATAAAATCTCGTAAATACTGATCCTTTTTAAATTGGTAAATAGATAGCTTGGGTTAAAAAAATCACTAAAAGTAATAATAATAATAATAATAAAGACTTTTATTAAGAAAATAAATATACAAAATATGAAAAATATATATTGAAAAGATATATTCACAAAAAAGCAAATCATGAAGAGAGTGGCGAAGTCTAGCCTAAATAGGCTACTCCTACTTAACCAACAACTCGCCATGATTGGCCTTTCACAGTTTTTGAAGCCGGTAGTTTAACAACACAATAGATGGATGAACCCCAATAATAAACATATAATCCTACAAACGAAATAGTTATATTATATCTCAACAGTTGGCTCCTACGCGATCCGATAGCCCAGGCGGTAACGCACATTATTATTTACAAGTCTTTAGTCATTGCGTATTTAGCAAATAAGAACGAAAGTTAAATTTAAATTTGTTTATGTTAAATAATGTAAACTCGCTTGGTATAGAATTGTATAGTTTAACAGCATTATAACTAAAACTTCTTTGAAACATTGCGGTTCTATGACGAGGCATTGTAAAAATATTTTTATAGCGAATATTTCGATTATGGACATTGCTTCTTGGATTGAATTTTTTATTTAAAATGTTTGATGTATTTGGTGACGTAAAGAGTTTATGTACGAAATTACCAAGATGGTGAGTACATCTGTTACGCATATTAAGCCAATTACATTCCTTTATTTTATGGGATATTCGATTAGACTTTCTTACTCCATAAATTAGCCTACAGCAGGAATTTTGCATTTTTTGTATCCTATTCCTCTCAAATTCTACAAGACATGGCATATAGATAAAATCGCAATAGGTGTAATGAGAAAGAACGAGACTATCACAAAGGATTTTTTTTAAATTACGGTTGAGAAAATGACGATTATTGAAAATAAATTTTAAAGAACCAAAGACTTTTTTGTTAATATTTTTTACGTGTTGTTTAAATCGAAGGTCTTCGTCTAAAACTACACCCAAATTCTTAGCCGACTCCGCGTAAGAGAGAGTAACGCCTCACAACAAAATCTTAGCGCTATTTTTTAAAATTTGTCTATTTACTTTATTTGAGATACACAGAAGTTTAGATTTTTCAGAGTTTAGATTGAGGTTATGTGTATCAGACAGGGATCTTATAATTTCAAAATCGGAATTAATATGGTCTACGGCTTCTGCAGAATTTGAAACTTCAAAGCTACAATAAAGTTGAGTATCATCAGCGTACGCAATCGCCTGACAAAATTTAGGTGAAGTTTTAATGTCTGACGTATATAGAATAAACAATAACGGAGATAATATGGAGCTTTGTGGTACCCCAGAAAGAATATTCATCGTATTTGAATAAACATTATCCACAACCACTTTCTGAGAGCGACTGCGTAGAAATGACGATATAAGGTTGAATGATTCGTCCGAAAATCCATAGTAATGAAATTTAGAACAAAGGAGTTTATGATCGAGCATGTTGCTTTTGAAAAGTCCAAAAGCACTAGTAAACTTGCGTGACCCTTGTCATAGGCTCCGATCACATCATCCGTCACCGACGCCAAGGCGGTCGCAGTGCTAAATTTTTTTTGGGAATCCGCACTGGTTATCCGGAATAATATTATTTTCTGTAAGAAACAAAAACATTTAATAATTCTAAGGTCAGAAAAAGTTTTAGGGTTATTATATTTCGCCAGTGGCTTTCCAATGGCAACTTTCCATGCATCTGGAAAATATTGGAAAGGACTGCATAATTTAATCATATTAATTGAAATATTATCAGTTCTGCAGCAATTTGTTTTTATGGACTGAATACTCGAATTTATATAATCCAGAGTAGATAGACTAAATTGACAATTGTTGTTATAAAAATTATTTTTGTAGAAGTCGATTTTATCCTTACCTTTATCAGATATGTCTTGCAAAAAAGACCCAAAATAATTATTGATATCTTCAGGATTTGATAAATGGTGTGGCAGATTATAATTTTTATAAGTACGGATATTGAGATTTCTTAAAGTTTTCCAAGTTTTATATGAGTTATTTTCAGCACAAATAGTTTCAAGATAATGTTTTTTAGCTCGCCTAACTAATGACACTGTTTGATTACGCAAATTTTTATATGTATTTTTATTTCCTTCAGTAGGGTGTTTTTTATAGCGCTGCAAGGCTTTAGACCTATGTTTTTTCATTTGCTTTATTTCTTCCGTTAGCCACGGTGCTTTAGGTTTAGTGATTCTAGCTTCTTTAAAGGGAACATGTTTTTCAAATAGGTTTAGTAACATTTCATTAAATAATCTAATTTTATCATCTATATTGCGTTCTCTGAGAATAACATTCCAATTTAAATTATATAAGTCTAAGCAAAAATTATTGTAATTAAAGTTTTTAAAACAGCGGTATCTTATTACTTTGGGTGGGAGTTTATGTAGCTTAAAATTCAGATTAACGTATACAAGATTGTGATCTAATATATAATCTGTCGGAATAGTACCGCAGCATTCAATTAACTTAGGATTGTTGACAAAAATTGGGTCAATTAATGTGCTAGTGGACTTCGTTATTCTAGTGGGTTCACTTAGAATCTGAGAAAGGCCGTAGGACTCAAAACAATCAGAAATTGGGGTATTTAAATTAAGAAAATTGATATTTAGGTCCCCAGTGCATATTACTTGATCGAACAAAGGACAGATATATGAAAGTATACTGTCGAAATCTGGAATGAGGCTATTAATATTGAGGTGAGGCGGACGATAAAAAGCACCAATAGCAACCGTTATAGAGCAAAAATTAATTTTAATAAACAGATGTTCCAATTGCGGATTTACGTGAATATTAAATGAAATTTTTTTAGATGAAATTGATTCTTTAACGTATGCCGCTATTCCACCCCCACGTCCTAACCTATCGACCCTATAAATACTATATCCAGGAATAGCAACAGCATGATCTATAATACATTCTGTGAGCCAAGTTTCAGTGACCATAACGACGTCATAATCATTACATTTTACTAAATCAGAAAATGTGTGAAATCCTGTAAGTAGCGATCTGATATTGATATGAGCAAATTTCATTCTATTTTTAACTTAAAATCATTAAAAAAAAAATAATAATAAAAACAAATCAGAGCAATGACATTTTGATTAAGATCAGCCTGTATGCTGTCGATTTACGTTAAAGATAAATAAATTCTACTTAATATATAATTAAAGACGGATGTAAAATACAGACAGTAAAAGAAACAAAAAAAAATTCCAAAATAAATTATTAAAGCAATAAGCCGCTAAGCCACGAAATCGCGCAGGGGGCACTCGAAAAAGGAGCTAATGTTAAGGACTAAAGTGTAAAATAATATTAATTTTAATAACCAATTAGGGCTATTTCCTCTATTTATTTACAGAAAAGTGGAACTGGCGTGACAAAGAGCACAGCAAAATAAAGCGGAGTGTGGACAGACCCACATCCTGGGCTCCAATATTCAAAATTATCATAATGTAATAAAAAGAATGAAAACGGAAAGAAATAAAAGATATAATATTGTGATTTGATAACTTAAAAAACAAAAAAAAAGAAATTAAATAATATGTAGGTATATTCTTGTTAATTAAAAATCCCTAACCAAAAACCATAAAAAGTATATATTTGTGCTTATTCTTAAGAAATATATTATAAAATTGCACATACAGTAAAAGTAAACAAAAGAAAACTATTTTCATATGTGTACATTGTTATTATAGATTGCGGTAAATGAAAAGTCGTATAAATAAGCAAGGGTACTGACCGTAAATCAGGTGTGAGTATCCTTAAAAACACATTTCACACAAAACACTAATTAACTTGCATCCGAGTCACTGTACTAGTCATTTAGGTCATTTTCGGATTTAATTAATTTTCGAGCACCCGCCACAAGTATATACAGTAAATTTCATAAACAAGAAGTATTATATACACCAAAACAATTACAACAAAAGACATTTAGGTGATCAACTGAGCAACCAAACCGATACAAAATTGAAATAAAATAACCTAACCTAACAATGTTAGAAGACAGTTGAAGTAAAACCATGTAACAAGTGGGAATACCAAGAAAGGAAAAGATAAACACCATCAGAAAATTCCAGTAAATAACAAAAGTACTATTGATTGTGTTTAGAAAAAATTACTCACAAATAGAGCATTAAACGCTAACCACTTTTGTGTTTAAGAATTTAAATTCCATTTTGTTTGAGCGATTTCGTAACTTTTCTTTCGTTAAATTTTGAACAATAGTCTTTTGGGTTTGCACTTTATCTCCTCTATTCTTCAACGATGGTGCTACTTTTGGAGTATTAGCATTCAGATCCCTTTTTTATCTCTATTGAATAATGTAACACTTTCTGGTTCTTCAATAGCCTTTTTCCGGCTTGTCCGTCTATCACTAGACAGAGCTTCAAATACCTCTTCTGTAATTTTCGACGGGATTCCTGATGATATATATATATATATATATATATATATATATATATATATATATATATATATATATATATATATATATATATATATATATATATATATATATATATATATATATATATATATATATATATATATATATATATATATATATATATATATACTAATTTTGTTTTCTTGGGTATTTTGGTTCGATAGTAGGAATAAAATTAAAACAAATTTAATTTCATTTTTGTTACATTTTTATAGACGTTTCGACCATTAATGGTTGGTCTTCATCAGTATTTTTTTTTTTGTGTATCTGTAACAATAGAAAACCGAGATAAGATATTTTTCTTAAAAGACTATTATAAATTGTATGGACAAATTATTAATAATATTATTTTAACATTTTAGATGACTTACCATAAGAAGGATCTTTCAGAATTCATCCTTATGCAACATTTAAAAACAGCATGTTTTCCATACAACACTCAAAAACAGCACATTTAAAAACATTGAAAAGAACGTCATACAGATTAAAATTACTATAATATTAATTGCTACGAGTATGTCTATCTTCGAGCGACACTGCTTTAACTGGCAGAATGCATTCATGTGAAACGTCGGTTAAGGAATTCTATGGGTTTTTTTTATATATATTAGTTTAAAAAAGCAAAGATAAATTAGATTTGTTTTGAACTGTTTTATTATTTAAAAGGTGATATATTGTTTATTTACTTTTGAATTTAGAAGAAAAGGGGCTAATTTAGTTTGTTTTTTTTTTATATTAATTTAATGTATATATGAAGTCAGTTTTAGAGTTATTTGATAACGTTATTATATATTTGGCTCAAATTCTTTATGTCTGTTTTGTCATTTATAGCATTGATCTCCCGTTTTATGTATAACATTTCCAGAAACTCTCTCTTTTTTTGATTAATTTCCGTATTTAGAATAGTAGTATCTTGAAAGTTAAAAGTATGTTTATATTCTGTTTCGTGATTTGTAAGCGCTGTTTTATTTTTTTTATCATACTTGTGTCCATTCAAACGATTTTTAAGATACTGTGTGGTTTGCCCTATATAGACCTTTGGGCAGTCGTTGCATTTTATTTTGTATATAGTGTGTGTTTTTTGAAACTTAGGTGTTTTTGATTTTAAAGAGGAAAAAAATTGTTTTTGTAGGGTATTGTAACTTTTGTGAGATACGGTTAGATCTTGTTTTTTAAGGGATTTTTGTAAATTTTCCGACAGTCCTTGAATATAGGGTATTGAAATATATTTATTTTTATTGTTTTGATTGTTGCTGGGGTTAGAATTATTTTTATTAATGTTATTTAATCGGGACTTAAAAATTGAGTTTATTAATTTCATTGGGTAGCTGTTTTTTAATAAAGTATTTTTTGCTTTTTGGATAGCTTCTTGTCGAAATTCTAGATCGCTTAATTTGATTGCCCTATCCGCGAGCCCTATAATGACAGATTTTTTTTGGGAGTGTGGGTGTTGCGAAAGATAGTTTATGTATCTACCAGACCAAGTATTTTTTGTATACCACTTTGTTTTTATGCAAGTTTCTTTGTTATATAAGGTCATGTCTAGAAAATTTATTTTTTTATCTTTTTCAGTTTCGATGGTGAAATTAAGTTTTTGGTGAAAATTGTTAAACGCGTTAAGGATATATTCGCTTTTTCCTTGTGGTATGATTGTTAAACAATCATCAACGTATCTATAGAAGAATGGAAGTTTAAAATTTAAGTTTTTAATAACGTTGTTTTCTAATTCTTCCATCACTAATTGTGCAACGACACTTGAAATAGATGAGCCCATTGCACAGCCGTCAAGTTGTTTATAGAATTTGTTTTTATGCATAAAGTAAGTGGATTTTAGAACTAATTCTATTCCTTTTAAAAATTCATCAAGTGGGATATCAGTATGTTTTTTTATATCATTCCATTTTTTCCTGATGATTTCGAATGTTAGATCAATTGGAATGTTAGTATATAGTGAGACTACGTCTAGCGAGATTAAAGTGTGGTTATTTGGTATTTGGATGTTTTTTATTTTTTCTTTAAAATCCCAAGAGTCTTTGATGAAAGTATCAGTTTTGTTTATGACATTTGCTAAAATAGTTTTCAGGAATTTTGAGAGACCATTTAGAGGTGATTGGATACATGAGATGATAGGCCGTAAGGGTATACCATCCTTATGCAGTTTTGGTAGCCCGTATATTTTTGGCGCTTGAGCGTTATGTATTTTTAAATTTTTTGCTATGGTGGGAGAAATATAGTTTTTGTTTTCCCAGATTTTGATTAGTTCATTTTTTTTTTTTTGTAGTATATTAGTGGGGTCGTTAGAGATGAGTTTATAAGTTTCCTCGTTATTCAAAAGGGATTCCAATTTATTATCATATTCGTTTTCATACATAATGACTGTTTTGTTTGACTTATCTGGTCTTAAGATTTTTAAGTTTTGGTGCTCTTTTAAAAAGGATTTGGTTTTTCTTAACTTTTTACATAGTCCATTATCTATATTTTGGTTCTTCGTTTTATATTTTTTAGAATTAAGTTTATTTTTGTAAGAAGTAAGGGCATTACAACATGTTGTTCTGATCTCGTCTTTTTTTTCCTGATTTAAGTTGTTAATGGCTGTGTCAATGGATGAGATAATTTCTGGAATAGGGATATCTTGTGAAGTGGTGATTGGACATGCAAAATCTGAGCCAAGACTTAGAATATCATTAGCATAACTTGGAATTTCGATATTAGTCAGATTTTCCAGCCAATCGCCCTCAATGTGGATCTCATTAGAGTCCTTTGTATTTTTACTTTTTTGAACCAAAGTTTTAATTTTTTTGATGTTATTATTTTTTATCTTATTAAATAGGTGTTCATATTTATTCGTTAAACGAATATGGAATGATATAAAAAAACATACTGATATCCCACTTGATGAATTTTTAAAAGGAATAGAATTAGTTCTAAAATCCACTTACTTTATGCATAAAAACAAATTCTATAAACAACTTGACGGCTGTGCAATGGGCTCATCTATTTCAAGTGTCGTTGCACAATTAGTGATGGAAGAATTAGAAAACAACGTTATTAAAAACTTAAATTTTAAACTTCCATTCTTCTACAGATACGTTGATGATTGTTTAACAATCATACCACAAGGAAAAAGCGAATATATCCTTAACGCGTTTAACAATTTTCACCAAAAACTTAATTTCACCATCGAAACTGAAAAAGATAAAAAAATAAATTTTCTAGACATGACCTTATATAACAAAGAAACTTGCATAAAAACAAAGTGGTATACAAAAAATACTTGGTCTGGTAGATACATAAACTATCTTTCGCAACACCCACACTCCCAAAAAAAATCTGTCATTATAGGGCTCGCGGATAGGGCAATCAAATTAAGCGATCTAGAATTTCGACAAGAAGCTATCCAAAAGCAAAAAATACTTTATTAAAAAACAGCTACCCAATGAAATTAATAAACTCAATTTTTAAGTCCCGATTAAATAACATTAATAAAAATAATTCTAACCCCAGCAACAATCAAAACAATAAAAATAAATATATTTCAATACCCTATATTCAAGGACTGTCGGAAAATTTACAAAAATCCCTTAAAAAACAAGATCTAACCGTATCTCAGAAAAGTTACAATACCCTACAAAAACAATTTTTTTCCTCTTTAAAATCAAAAACACCTAAGTTTCAAAAAACACACACTATATACAAAATAAAATGCAACGACTGCCCAAAGGTCTATATAGGGCAAACCACACAGTATCTTAAAAATCGTTTGAATGGACACAAGTATGATAAAAAAAATAAAACAGCGCTTACAAATCACGAAACAGAATATAAACATACTTTTAACTTTCAAGATACTACTATTCTAAATACGGAAATTAATCAAAAAAAGAGAGAGTTTCTGGAAATGTTATACATAAAACGGGAGATCAATGCTATAAATGACAAAACAGACATAAAGAGTTTGAGCCAAATATATTATAACGTTATCAAATAACTCTAAAACTGACTTCATATATACATTAAATTAATATAAAAAAAACAAACTAAATTAGCCCCTTTTCTTCTAAATTCAAAAGTAAATAAACAATATATCACCTTTTAAATAATAAAACAGTTCAAAACAAATCTAATTTATCTTTGCTTTTTTAAACTAATATATATAAAAAAAAAACCCATAGAATTCCTTAACCGACGTTTCACATGAATGCATTCTGCCAGTTAAAGCAGTGTCGCTCGAAGATAGACATACTCG
This sequence comes from Kuschelorhynchus macadamiae, assembly GCA_030620095.1. Classification (NCBI taxonomy): domain Eukaryota; kingdom Metazoa; phylum Arthropoda; class Insecta; order Coleoptera; family Curculionidae; genus Kuschelorhynchus; species Kuschelorhynchus macadamiae. The sequence continues at coordinate 1,862,732 of JAUTXW010000613.1, read as the reverse complement.
TAGCAATTAATATTATAGTAATTTTAATCTGTATGACGTTCTTTTCAATGTTTTTAAATGTGCTGTTTTTCAGTGTTGTATGGAAAACATGCTGTTTTTAAATGTTGCATAAGGATGAATTCTGAAAGATCCTTCTTATGGTAAGTCATCTAAAATGTTAAAATAATATTATTAATAATTTGTCCATACAATTTATAATAGTCTTTTAAGAAAAATATCTTATCTCGGTTTTTCTATTGTTACAGACACACAAAAAAAAATACTGATGAAGACCAACCATTAATGGTCGAAACGTCTATAAAAATGTAACAAAAATGAAATTAAATTTGTTGTAATTTTATTCCTACTATCGAACCAAAATACCCAAGAAAACAAAATTAGAATATATATGTATAAAAAGTTCAGAACTAAACAAAAAAAAAATCTCTAAAAATATATATATATATATATATATATATATATATATATATATATATATATATATATATAAATATGTTGATTTTTACTCCTTCACGGATGGAAAAATACAATGTGTTTTTATTCCGGGTGTAGATCCGTTCACTACTGTCGTTCTGAAAAGAACAGTTTTGCTGACGTTTCGCCGAAATCACATTTGGCATTTTCGAAGCTTTCTTTCTCGCGTCCGGATGGTGCTGTTGTTGTTGCACTAATTGCGCTTGAGTTTTTGCGATTTTAGATTTGTCGATTATTGTCTTCCATACTGTTGGTAGTTTTAATGATTCGTCCCTTTTATTTAAATCACCTTGCTTTTCAATTTCTATGGCTTCTCGGATTATTCTGGTCTTATAATGTTCTATATTGGCAATCTCCCTACACCCATCGAAATTTATTTTATGGCCGGTTTCCTGATGATGTAGGAATAAAGCTGAGGTTGTTTGTTTATTTTTGATGCTGAGTTTATGCTCTTCCACTCTTGCTGATATTCGCCTGTTAGTTTGCCCTACGTACAACTTTTCACAGTCCTGGCTCGGAATACTGTATACTCCGTGGTTTTCCAGTTTGATTTTATCTTTTGGGTTTCCGAGTAGTTTACCTATAGTTGTTTGTGGCTTGTTTATTGTTTGTATGTTGTGTTTCCTCAGAATTCTTCCGATTCTGTCTGTTGTGCCTTTTACATATGGTTAGACTACTCGTTGCTTTCCCGGTTCATATTTTTCATTGTTCGTTGTTCGGGAAACTTGTGCATTAATAGCTTTCTCTATGGTGCGATTTGTGTAGCTTTAAAGAAAAAATACAGAGCTGATAACAAAATTAATATAAACTAGTATTGCCGTTTTGCCGGTCCTGCTATAAAAGATAGTATATAGTGGGCATCCTAAGATTCAACTTACATATACAATGTATATGCAGCTTTACTGAGGTGCCGCCTACACGAAATTCTGGTCAACTGAATTTTTATCTTTTGAGATATTTATATATGCCCACTCGAAATTCTGAGAAACGGCTGGGGAGAGAAGCCCCCTATGAAATTTTAGGACAACCAAGGTTCGGCATCTTAATCCGGGATATATATATATATATATATATATATATATATATATATATATATATATATATATCACGTCAGCAAAACTGTTCTTCTCAGAACGACATGACTGAACGGATATATACCCGGAATGAAAACACGTTGTATTTTTCCATCCGTAAAGGACTAAAAATCAACATATATTTATATATATATATATATATATATATATATATATATATATATATATATATATATACATATATATATAAAATCCCTGACCAACAAAACCCCCAGGGATCGTAAAATTATTTCCAGGAAAATTTCAGATGATTCACAAAGATGAAAAGTTATCTTCTTTTTTTTTTTAATTAAAGTTATCCAAGTTCTGTTGCGTTAACTTTTAAGAAGTTGAACAAACTTAATTATAAAAATGCTACCGAAGGAAACAAAGCAATTCAATTTAAGGAAATGTATTACGAAAATAATTTAACTCAGAGAAACTACCTAGCTTTTAAATATTCGGTTAAAATTTTAGGTATTTAATTAATCTAAGATATAAATCTATATTTACTTAAGTAAATAATAATCTATATGTGATGATTTTTTAACTGATAATTGTAGATCTAAAGTTTAAAAGTGAACAAATTGAACGCTAAAATAGACAAAATCAATAAAAGATAAACAAACGTACCTAAAATATCCCATTTAACACATTATATATATATATATATATATATATATATATATATATATATATATATATATATATATATATATATATATATATATATATATATATATATAAGTGGATCAGTTCTATTTGCTTCACTTTTAGCAAGTAAAGAGAACCGAGAAAACAAACATGCCTTTCTCATTTTCACAGTTATCTCCAATGTGGTTGTTAACAGCACCATCTAAGAAAAAAATCGTACGACGCAAAAAACAAAGGTCTCAAATTTTGAACTCCACTCCCATGAAAGAAATTGAAGCAGTAAATGCAAAAAAAAACAGAAATGTTCTAAGTCGGGCAAACAAACAAAATTCCGGAATGAATCATCCTCCTCAGAAGAAGAGATCGAGATCTCCAATATTGTAGAAGATGACGAATTTGATGATATTTCAATGTCCGAGAAAGAAATAGGTAAGAAAATCAAATACATTATTGGTTAAAAGAAAACGAACTGGTTTCTTTTCTAGCGGGAATGCAACGCAGAAAAGATTAATACGAAGTGTGCATAGTTTGTGAGGAATATAGCAAAAAGGAGGTGTGGTTTCGATGCACAGGATGTGGTGAATGGGCTCATGCAATTTGCCCTGGCTTAGACAGACACGGTGGATATATTTGTAACTTATGCAGCAGGAAACTAAATAAAAGTTTTCTGTATTTACGTACACGTTAAAAAAGCATAATAATTGTAAACGTTACCTTCGCATTTATAGTACATTCTTAGTAAAAGTATGGGAGAACACCTTGAGCGTAATAACACTATCAATGGGCGGTATTTTCCTATTGTGTCGAGTAATACCGTTTTTGCATTGTTTGTCAAATTATTTTTGTTATTTTTTGTTTTAATATATATATATATATATATATATATATATATATATATATATTTCATTTTTATCATTAATACATATGCGTCACAGTAACGCAACATACTTGAAAAACTATGTACCCCGGGCGGTCTCCTTCTCCTCCTATGTTTTTTTTGGAAATTCTAGCAAAACGTGTTATTGGTAGGCTTAAGTTTAACCTACATCATAAGAAAGTTAAATACGAAGTTGGATTTGATATGAATGATCATCTCCAGATTCCAAAATCCCTAATATAGGAATTTGCCGAATACAACAAACTAGTAGTCATATTTGAAGGTTATGATAAAGCAATCCACTCCATACATCTCCATAAAATACTGACCTCTTGTGAGACGCACATATAGACCATGCTAAAGAAAGCTTATCAAAAATAATACAAAAATGTTAGGGCTTGTATTTATAAAATATAAGTGTGAAGTTTAAAGCCGAAAAATTGTTCACTTCCATATTAGAATTTCTTTTTTAAAATAATACTAATAACTAGGTGAAACAGGAACTAATGGTGATGGGAAACACTTAAACCATCTGTACTTCGACGATATACTTTAATTCCAGACCGGGTAGATGAAGCCAGTACAATATTGAACAGATTTTGCACAGTATCAAGATGATAGATAGGCAAAAAGATAAAGCTAACAGAAACTAGCTAATGACAAATGTCGTCCTAAATTATGAAAATAGAATACACATACACTGAATATGTCAGTCGCTACAATACGTGAGATATGAAATTCAAGAGAATTTATGCCCAAAATGCTAGGTCGATAAAGAAATGTATTTTACTAGTTTTAACTTATGAAGCTAAACGTATTATGAGCGATCTGTAATTAAAATATGGACCAACCATTGGAATAAGCACCAAAGATTAAACACACTCTCTGAAGCTTACTCTTTAACAGAGATAGCTACTACAACACCGCATAATGGAAAATATTTTAAAAACAGAGTTTACTTCATATATTCATTGGTTCTCTAGATAATTGTAATGGGCCACTGAGAGTGAATAATCCATATACATATACATATATATATATATATATATATATATATATATATATATATATATATATATATATATATATATATATATATATATATATATATATATATATATATATATATATATATATATATATATATATATATATATATATATATATATATATATATATATATATATATATATATATATATATATATATATATATATATATATATATATATATATATATATATATATATATATATATATATATATATATATATATATATATATATATATAAAAACATAATTTTCTTGGGCCATTTCAAGTCACGTTTCGCTCATTGTGTTAAGCATTTTCGAGGACAATATGTAGGCTTGCTCGAGCTCTGTAAACTTAATTATGTGATACACTTACTGTAGGTAATTCTTGGAAATTTTTCGGAGTATGTTTTCTGGCTAATTCAAAAAAATTTACCACAGTTGGTGAATTGAAAAAAATAGAAAGCCTTTTTTGCTTAGGTGTAAGTATACCAATGAAGCACCAATGTTTTCAAATTTTACAGAGATCAAGCAAGCCTAAATTAATTGAACAAGCTGAAGACAATGAACGAAACGTTGACTTTAATGAAAAATTGTGTTACTATTTGTCTAGACCCCAGACAATAAGGTTTCCATATATAAATATATGGTTAAAGAAAAAACCCTTATTTATAAATTGCCGACAAACATGCCTTTTTTATGTGATGTTGAGAGTACCCACAGATTGAAGCCAGCAAACATACTCCGAAAAATTTCTTAAAATTTCCAACAGTTGCTGGAAAAAAAAATAGAATTTTTTTTTATTTAGATGTAAGCATGCCAATATAGCACCAATAATTTTATTGTATCACTCATTTAGTTTACAGAGATCAAGCAAGCCTAAATAAATAAAGTCTTGAAAAATCCCAACACAATGATCGAGACGTTGACTTAAATGAAAAATTGTATATATATATATATATATATATATATATATATATATATAATAAATATATATATATATATATATATATATATATATATATATATATATATATATATATATATATATATATATATATATTTTTTCATTTAAGTCAACGTCTCGCTCATTGTGTTGAGCTTTTTCAAGACTTTATTTATTTAGGCTTGCTTGATCTCTGTAAACTAAATGAGTGATACAATAAAATTATTGGTGCTACATTGGCATGCTTACATCTAAATAAAAAAAAAATTCTATTTTTTTTTTCCAACTGTTGGAAATTTTAAGAAATTTTTCGGAGTATGTTTGCTGGCTCCAATCTGTGGGTACTCTCAACATTACATAAAAAAGGCATGTTTGTCGGCAATTTATAAATTAGGGTTTTTTCTTTAACCATATATTTATATATGCAAACCTTATTGTCTGGGGTCTAGACAAATAGTAACACAATTTTTCATTAAAGTCAACGTTTCGTTCATTGTCTTCAGCTTGTTCAATTAATTTAGGCTTGCTTGATCTCTGTAAAATTTGAAAACATTGGTGCTTCATTGGTATGCTTACACCTAAGCAAAAAAGGTTTTCTATTTTTTTTTTAATTCACCAACTGTGGTAAATTTTTTTGAATTAGCCAGAAAACATACTCCGAAAAATTTCCAAGAATTACCTATAGTAAGTGTATCACATAATTAAGTTTTCAGAGCTCGAGCAAGCCTACATATTGTCCTCGAAAAAGCTTAACACAATGAGCGAAACGTGACTTGAATTGGCCCAAGAAAATTATGTTTTCATATATATATATATATATATATATATATATATATATATATATATATATATATATATATATATATATATATATATATATATATATATATATATATATATATATATATATATATATATATATATATATATATATATATATATATATATATATATATATATATATATATATATATTCCATTGTGCGGTATTGTAGTAGCTATCTCTGTTAAAGAGTAAGCTTCAGAGAGTGTGTTTAATCTTTGGTGCTTATTCCAATGGTTGGTCCATTTTATTGCGTCCACGATTCCTGTTCGCCCCGTGGTGATATTGTTGGGATTTATGTGTCTAGTGTTGTTCTCGGCATCAAACCTTACATATCTCATTGGGCACCTATATTTTAAGTACAGATCACTCATAATACGTTTAGCTTCATAAGTTAAAACTAGTAAAATACATTTCTTTATCGACCTAGCATTTTGGGCATAAATTCTCTTGAATTTCATATCTCACGTATTGTAGCGACTGACATATTCAGTGTATGTGTATTCTATTTTCATAATTTAGGACGACATTTGTCATTAGCTAGTTTCTGTTAACTTTATCTTTTTGCCTATCTATCATCTTGATACTGTGCAAAGTCTGTTCAATATTGTACTGGCTTCATCTACCCCGTCTGGAATTAAAGTATATCGTCGAAGTACAGATGGTTTAAGTGTTTCCCATCACCATTAGTTCCTGTTTCACCTAGTTATTAGTATTATTTTAAAAAAGAAATTCTAATATGGAAGTGAACAATTTTTCGGCTTTAAACTTCTTATTTTTGATAAGCTTTCTTTAGCATGGTCTATATGTGCGTCTCACAAGAGGTCAGTATTTTATGGAGATGTATGGAGTGGATTGCTTTATCATAACCTTCAAATATGACTACTAGTTTGTTGTATTCGGCAAATTCCTATATTAGGGATTTTGGAATCTGGAGATGGTCATTCATATCAAATTCAACTTCGTATTTAACTTTCTTATGATGTAGGTTAAACTTAAGCCTACCAATAACACGTTTTGCTAGAATTTCCAAAAAAAACATAGGAGGAGAAGGAGACCGCCGGGGTACATAGTTTTTCAAGTATGTTGCGTTACTGTGACGCATATGTATTAATGATAAAAATGTAATATATATATATATATATATATATATATATATATATATATATTAAAACAAAAAATAACAAAAATAATTTGACACACAATGCAAAAACGGTATTACTCGACACAATAGGAAAATACCGCCCATTGATAGTGTAATTACGCTTAAGGTGTTCTCCCATACTTTTACTAAGAATGTACTATAAATGCGAAGGTAACGTTTACAATTATTATGCTTTTTTAACGTGTACGTAAATACAGAAAACTATTTAGTTTTTTTTTAGTTTCCTGCTGCATAAGTTACAAATATATCCACCGTGTCTGTCTAAGCCAGGGCAAATTGCATGAGCCCATTCACCACATCCTGTGCATCGAAACCACACCTCCCTTTTGCCATATTTCTCACAAACGATGCACACTTCGTATTAATCTTTTCTGCGTTGCATTCCCGCTAGAAAAGAAACCAGTTCGTTATCTTTTAACCAATAATATATTTTATTTTCTTACCTATTTCTTTCTCGGACATTGAAATATCATCAAATTCGTCATCTTCTACAATATTGGAGATCTCGATCTCTTCTTCTGAGGAGGATGATTCATTCCGGAATTTTGTTTGTTTGCCCGACTTAGAACATTTCTGTTTTTTTTTTGCATTTACTGCTTCAATTTCTTTCATGGGAGTGGATTTCAAAATTTGAGACCTTTGTTTTTTGCGCCGTACGATTTTTTTCTTAGATGGTGCTGTTATCAACCGCATTGGAGATATCTGTGAAAATGAGAAAGGCATGTTTGTTTTCTCCGTTTTTTTTACTTATCCTAGTCCTAAACATCTTAGTTGCGGTTCCACTAACTCTGATATTGGTTTGCTGTGTTCTAAAATGGATATTTCTGTGAATTTGGTGAAGTACTAGGCAAAAGGAAAGACGATTATTTAGGTGCTCATTGATAACTGTTGGATTCATTGGAAAAATCCCTGCCGTTTTAAAGCCGCTTACTGCTTTTTCTGCCACAGCTACTTAAATAGGCTTTTGTGAATACGCCTGGTATGTTCGTGTGTGTTATTCTCAAATACGGATTACTTGTCATACATAGTTCACACTCCATGCTATAGGCCCTTTTTAGTGGAGAAAAGAAAGTTAGGTCTTAAGGCTGGATTCGGTATGGGCTATGTAGTGCTTAACATAACAACACCGTTATCTCGATAATAGTTATATATCTAAATATATATATATATATATATATATATATATATATATATATATATATATATTCAATTACGTGTGATTTGAATGGTTATCAAGTATGAGGAGTACTGGGTTTTCCGTAGTAGCATTGGTTGATCTAACAAAATGTTGTAATGTTGTTCCAATGCTTCTCCTCTCCTCTTCCCCTCTCTAAGCTCGTTACGGCTCCAACTTGTTTCTGATCTGTTGGGCCGACAATTTTAGCTGGCTTATATATGGCAGTTATGCCGGTCTCATGTTAAAAATCCTACTCGGGTTAAATTTGTACCGAACCATTAGCATTTCTAAATTTTCAAAAATACGTGAAACCTCTTAAATGCCGTAACCCTACTTAATGAAGTCGCTTGGGCTTTCTAAAACTTAGACAATGCAAAAACGTTATTACCCGACACGGTAGGGAAATACCGCTCATTGGTAGTGTTACTAAGTTCATGGCGTTCTTCCTTACTTTTATTAAGAAAGTACTATAAATGCGAGGGTAACTTTAGGAATATTTAGCTTAATTAACATATAAGTATATACTTAACAGAAAACTATTTAGTTTTTTCATAGGAGAGACAATGAATACGTATCACCATTGTTTGATGAAACGCAATGTGTAATTGTAATATTTGTTATTTTATATAAAAGGGAACAACTAAACTTGAAAATTATATACAATATTTTGTTAACGTGCTTTATTGCATTCCACACAAATATTATCTATTTTCAGTTAATAAATTTAATTTTTTTGTTTTTGTTATAAAATTTGTAATATACTATTAAATTAATAAAATATTTGAACATATCAACAACGCATTTTCGCTGGATGTAAAACATTATTTGAAAAAACTTGATAATTATATGCTGTCTAAATTTAAATGCAGCATTTTCAGCATAACTAAGTAAATTAAGCCTAAATGAAACAAGCTATATGAAATATTTTATTGGCGTTCAAATGACTAAAAGTAATTGAATACGATAAAAGTTTGTGTGTAAAGGTGTTTCTGTGTAACTTCTATTGAAAAGAACATGTTCTGGTGAAACTATTAGAGAATGGAAAAATATTTGGTCCTTGGGAGAACGCCGATCTCACAACATTACCCGTTGAACGGCAAGATTTACGAAAGTAAAAAATTGAACCCCATGGAAGCAAAAAGGAATCATGAGAAGAAACATAAAGTAGTGAGTTGGTTAGTGGCAGTATGTTCTCTATATTCGTGCGAAGAAAAACTCGTTGGAAAATCTTTTAATCTTTGCAGTTGATCTCCAGGATATGGACACTCTGAAGATATTACCGCCGCCAGTATTTTGCTCTTAGTAAGAAACCTAAAAATAATTCAATGTAATCTGCAGCACGCACAACATTAGTCGTTGTTTTAGCCACTACCAGCATGAAAAATGGAGGACCTGGTAACAACTCGACGCATCCAAAACGGTCAAAACATTAACTGTGATGCTAATACGCATCACTTGACTTATGGAAGTGTGGAAAACAAAAGAAATAAGGGGTTGAACATTAACCTTTATACACTTGTTGATATTATTCCAGCTAAGGTAGTGCAAATCTAACTTAATTTCAAATTAATATGAAACGCACTGGGTCACGATATTTGACTATAAGCCGGTCAATTTTTCTCACCTTTGGCTATATAAGTGAAGTACAAATCACCATAAATGAAGCATTATAAAGTGTTCTGACTCCTAAAATTCTACGCCAATTGGAGACGGAGCAATATGATGTTTTCAGGAGCTTAATAAGAAAATAATATGAAAATGGTTAAACACAGCGTAAGTAAGAAAACAAGAATTAAATTAAAACGTACAAAAACCATGCAAAATTAATTTAATAAACTAGTCAGAAAAAGGCATGGAGGAGCATGGAGATCCGAATGTAAAAAGTAGACAATAACCTATACATTTAGAGGCTGTATCAAACCATTATCAAGAAGAAAAACAAAGAATTGGTTTATCCAAAATAAGATGACGGTACTAGCGCCAATGACGTAGGCAAATTTTAAAGCTCATGCGAATCTGTCAGAACAGGACATGAGCAATCCCGTAGGGAAGAAGATACAATAAGGTAGGCAATATAAAGCTTTATATCCTTCAAAATGCCAAGCCTGGAATCCTGACGCAACTGTGTACGACAAATTTATTGCCATGCCATTGCTATATTCCCAAACATCTAAATACTTTCTACTATCTAAAATAAGATACCCTATGCCTTTATCTGGAGAACAATAAAAGAAAAAACAAATTAAAGACAAATATTTTTTTGTTTGTTTTACAGTTTTAAATATAAAATATTTCTTGGGCTGCCATGAACTTTCTTATTTTAGATAAAATATCCTATATTTTAATACAGATTGTGATAGCGCGATTAAAGCTGAGTTCAACGATATATCTAAGTATGGGTCTGTTTTGGAAAGTTTTATATTTATTAAATTTCCTTTCCAAGTTCTAACTATTCTCAAATTAACAGAGTTAAAGTAGTTTTAAACTTTTACAAATTTTACTAGGGTCAAAGAAAAGTTGGAAGTTCAATCAATTGAGAGTTTAATACTTAACGATATTTAAAAATATGAGTCCAGACTCACCGTTTCAGACTTATTGACAACCGTCTTCAGGATGTTTTTTTTTCGTAACAAATCTTTTAAATCTGTAATTTGGGAAAATAAATATTTCTCACTAAAAACTTTTACAGATAACATACATTTTGTTCACCCTTGCCAATTTTCTTAATAAAAGTTTTAAACTTGTATTTTGTGTCCTTAGACTAGATTTATGTTAAATGTTGTCTAAACCTACAGTTACTAATTATAATTTAATATAAAAAAACCCTATTTAAAATTTTTACGTTAAGTAACAAAAGAATAATTAACTGTAAATACTAAATAAACCTAGGGCACGTTTTGCACATGTCTCCCGTTTTAAGACTAGATTTAAGGTAAACGTAGGGTAAATTTCCACAAGTTTTTAATTGCTTTTGCTACACCCTGATTGTTTCATTAAATTTCTTGACTTATCTTTTGTTAAGTTGCTCAATATTTTCCTATCTGTTTTATACAATTTATATTTTGAAGTCCCTAAGAACAGTCCTAGAAGGATCTTGGTGAGCAGGTAAATTTCCATTGGCTCCAATAACTTTTGCGAAACTGGTCTCTATAATTTGCTGATAAAGAAGTAAATAATATTATTGATTAACTCGATGGTGTTCCAAGTCAAAATGGCGAGAAGGTAAATCAATTTAATAACAATAATTTTGTAGAATTGACTGAATCCTATAAAAATAATTCCTCCGCATCGAAGAGCCCTAATCTTGCTACCTTGAATTACTTTGTATCGGTGCAACCCCCAAGATAAAGTGTATTAAAATAGAGGCCAAGATCCTCAGAGTGATTATGTAGCAAAAGCGATAAAAAACGTGTGGAAAATTACACTAGTGTATTGCTGGGAAACATGAGCAAAACTTGCTTTTGATTTATTTAATATTTTACACTTTTTTATTATGCAATTTAATTTAAATGGTTTAATTAATTTAAGTTTTTACTGTAGATTTAAGCAAGATCGGATATAAATTTAATCTAATTACACTTTTAATATGATTTCCTATGAGACCAATCTTAGGCCAAAATATCTATGACCAAACAAGACAAATTTAAAGTTTTTGACATGCAGCTAGTTACAATTCATACAAAAATTCAAAATTTTCATTTACTGACTCCAATTGATAAAAACTTGATTAAAATAATGGACAGGGTAAATAAGATATTATCTGAAATAACTATTCGTGTGTAAATATTTATCTTTTTAAAAGTACAGAATTTAAAACTTTGTTAAAAAAACTTTTAGCTGAAGATGGTAAAACGGTGAATTGTACAACCGATATTATTCTCAATTATTAAAATCGTTATTTAATGATCTATTTAAATTTAATATAACATAGCGGTGTGCATTTAATTTTTTTTTCAATTAAGTTACGCTAAACAAGGCAGCGTTAAATTTATTTAGGTTTTAAAACTTGAGTATTAAACTATAACTAAAATGAAGAAATAGAATGAATGATTTGTCCCAGTTGCGATTTTAAAGAGTTGAATTTGATATAATCATTTAAAAAGGTATACCTTTAAGCATTGCTGAGCTACGATAAGTCAAAATTTGAAAAACTGAACTTTTTATGTTAAAATTTGCCTATGCTGAAGGAGGCGTAGCCAACAATTCCCACACAGAGAGCGCACTTGTTTAGCGCGCTTACTTAACTTTAGTCTTTAAACGAACGTATTCATTTTCTTTTCACGTTTTAAAACCTGTCTTTGAAACACTAATGGCAAAAATAATCACATTAAATGCTTATGAAAATAACAGATAAAAAGAATAAAATGTAATAATTACTACTTCCAAAGTGGTTAAAATCCATAATATTAGACGCCCTGTTGTTATGATTTATATAACAGTTTAATACACAATTTTGTTTTATTAACAATCACATACCACTAAATAAATATCCTTAGCATTTTCTAATATTATTACGTAAATCAGTTCCTATTTTGTTTTTATAACAAGTCATATTTTAATCGATGTGGTCGTGAATTTAAAAAAGCTTGTATGAGAAATATCAGGTATAACTTTTAATTAAATTACTACATCCAAATTTGTTAACTTTATTTAAAGTTATTTCATTTTATGAGACCTTAAAAGAGCAAAAATCTCTAAGTGGGGTTTAGAACACTATTTTACATCTTCTTAAGCTAGTTTAAAGTATCTCATTAATTTTATTAAATAACGGGCCACTTTTCAAATTAAGCTCGGGTTACTTGTATTTTCATAATGCTACTGAACTTAGCTTCTAGTAAATTTTTTTCATCTTTATATACCAAGGGCTTTATTATTAATTAAAGCTGGAACTTCTCCAAAAATAATTAATTGAGATTTAAGCCTTTTTATCTTAGGAGCCCCTGAAAAAGATTAATTAATTTCAGAGAACTTACGTCAGATTAGCCTAAAAAGTGTAAGTTATTTTTTAAAATTTAAATGCAGGTACAGAAAAATTGTTTTAGGAGCCAAGATATTTTTGAGATGAGTTATACATTTTGTTAATACTAGAATAGTAAAAATATTACCTAAATATAAATTAAAAGCTTATTTTAAAAATGTATTGCCCCAAAATAAAATAATAATATATGGAGTAAGCTTTTTTTTCCAACAGATATAGTATCTGAGGATAATGTGTTTAACAGTAATTTATCTCTATCTGTAGGATATACCAAGGCATTCATTTACATTCTGCGGAAGCCTTCGTTGAGAATATTTTTAATTTGTATTCATATCAATTATAATAGACAGGGTGACCCAAATATAAGCAATTATTAGGAAAATTAAGTTTGATTAACCGAAAGCATGACGCATGCATATATAATCTCAAAGGTGCATTATACAAAAATAAATTAAAGAAAATAACGTGTATAAACTGCCTAACAGATGAAAGTAGCCACCTTAAAATTTTGGGTATTATTGACCTAAGTGAAAGTATTATATACAGATCGTTAGATAATTTTGTCGTTAATGATACAGTAAATTACAATTTTAAAGTCAAATTTAACGTATTAATAAACAGGAAGGAAGTTAAAGAAGTACATAATAAAATCAACAACATATATGGTACTCCTATTTTTGCACATTTTGATATTTAAGTGAATCGACATATTTAATATATACCTTCCATGATTATCTCGGATTTGGAAATTTGAAATCTACCGGGTTTCGTCAAGAAACAAAATTTAAAAAATATCAAAAAATTCGCATTTTATATTAATTCTGTGTTTTTCTTGTCAAATATAGGGACATGTTGAAGTTTTTGGCTCAAGAACATACAGGAATAAAGTCAACATATTCTCAGAAATTAAAATAAACTGCTGGACGAATTTTTAGGTAAAATTTAAAGTTCAAAACGGTTAAAACTAGGAAAGATATTAGAATCTTATTTTCAGTTAACTTGTTCAAATTCTATTTCATAATAACGATTTTAGGGCTAAAATTTACTTAAACATGACCCCTTTTCTTAAATGAAGCTGGAAATCAAATCAGTTTTCAAATTTTTAATTACAACAAATTAAGTTTAAATTCTCAAAATAAAATGCCGAATTTCTATTTACCAATACAGAAAAAAACGAAAAAAGTGGCTCAATTATATATATATATATATATATATATATATATATATATATATATATATATATATATATATATATATATATATATATATATATATATATATATATATATATATATATATATATATATATATATATATATATATATATATATATATATATATATATATATATATATATATATATATATATATATATACATATATATACGTATATAATATTTAAGGTTTAAGAAAAAGAGAATATATATATATATATATAGATACTAAATTGATAAAAATGCGCTTTCACACATCTTTATCAAAAGTTCTTGGCCGGACCAGATTCTTCAATTCTTCTTGTAGGCCGGTTTGCACCTGCAGGAATTATATATTTTTGGTATTCTACATATATATATATATATATATATATATATATATATATATATATATATATATATATATATATATATATACATACACATGGAAAAAAGTTTGATATAATGAAAAAAATATAGTTTTTGCAAAGAAAATATATTATTTATAGATGGAATAATTAAAAGTTTGCCTTTATAGCCTAAATTTATATTATTTCAAAAATGATTTCATAATAATAATACAAAATGAAATTGCTTACTGAAGAAGATACAGGTTCTGTGTCTGAAAGACCTCGCCCTGGAAGACCGCGATCTACCAGGACCCTTTCGTTACTTTAACAGCACCAAAGACCAGCTTCGGGAATAGCTCCTGATTTAAGAAGAGCCAGCGGAGTCCAGGTCAGTTATAGAACTATCATAAACCGCTTACATGCGGTCAATTTAAGGGCAAGAAAACCTTGGCGCTCTGTCCCTCTTACTATAGAACACAGTCGGAATCGCTTAGCCTGGTGTCAAGAATCGGTTGGAATGATGATGATGCAAGGCGTTTGAGGCTTTGGAGAGATACGGAGGTGGAAGAACTATGGTTTGAGCTGGGATTTTTAAGGTTGCCAGCAAGATCACCAGATCATAATGCTACAGAAAATTTCTGGGATTTTCTGAAAAGAGCCATTCGTTCACACCATCCACCGAATACTCTACAGGAATTACGAAACATTTTACCTGTTATATGGAATCAGCTACCGCAAGACGCTACTGAGAATTGACTGACTGACAATTTAATGTTTTTCTTTTTTCCATTAAGTTGATTCCATTTTTTTCAGTTTTGTTGAATAAATTTATAAATTTTGTTTATTACTACCTACCATGTATACATTTGCAAAATTTGTAAAAAAAAAATTTTCTAACTTAACTTCAACATCAATAATTTCTTTCCATATAATAGGTACTAAATGATGTTTTTACCATCTTAAAAAAAAAGTCAGTAACCCTATTTCGTATGGAATTTTTAATATTCACATTTTTATGGATGGGTAAGAGAAATCCGGGTAAAACATCACCATACTAATATTGCTGTATTTTCTTTAAAAACAAAGATACGTTGTACATCCAAAAATCAAAATGTTTCTAGAGAATCAGGCTTCAAAGTTACCGATATACAGTTTTAAAATTGCAGGCAGTTAATGCTACAGCGTGTTTCAAAAATTCACTAAACAACATATACCTTGACTTCAACCTATATCTTAATCAGTAGTCAATTTTATTTTGTATTATTATCATGAAATCATTTTTGAAATAATATAATTTTAGGATATAAAGGCAAATTTTTAATTATTCCAATTATAAATAATATATTTTGTTTTCAAAAACGATCTTTTTTTCATTATCCCTAACTTTTTTCCATGTGTGTAGATTTATTTAGAAAGCTTTCAAAATGCAAAATTTCAATGGATAAACGGGTAAAAAGATGAATATCTTTGCAAAGACTAAAATATTTATCATTTAAAACCGCTCTTAGTGAACCGTTGATTAGATCCACCATGATATTAGTTAGGCCGCGTTATCAAAAAATGTCTAAATCGCTTTAAAAAATGCCATCATAATGTAAATACCATAAAATATATATAAATAAATTATCTAAGGTATGTTTTTCCCTACAATGTAATTAGAGCACTGTCTTATTGACTTCCAAATCATATGTTACTTGCATATACGAATCTCCACATTCATGGGCAGTTTTTAATCTTCCAGCATCATTTCTAAAACAACATTCGTATTCGTTTATGACATATTAATTGGGGTCAAATACGTAACTTTTTCTTTCTCGGATTTTCCATCATATATTAAACTACTGAATCCAACTCACATCGGTGTATTTTGCATTTGAAGCGCATGAGAAAACTTACAGGTTTTATTGAGATACTTAAAGAACGCAATGAATAAAAAATTAGCAGTATATTAGCTACTAATTGTGATTTTTTCGTATACGGTTGTAATTCGTGTGTGATACTGTCGATAGTTCTACGTCTTTTCTTCGGTGCTACATTACTTGCGCTCGAAATAATTTTAGTAATATTCTGAAGCCTACCACATTTTTAAACTACTTAATCAGCGTTTCGATTTACTTGTTGAAAAATTGTTCCGACTGTATCGTGGAGCGTGCCTTTTTCTATGGCAGTGTCGACAAACTGGTCAAAATTATCGTATGCTAAACCCGTGCATAAATCTGGTAAGCTAACAATATCTTCCGGATTATATCTGATCGATCACCCTACGAAAGGGCCGCTTCCCTTTCCAGACCTTCTAGCGCTGATTATCTCCAACCCGAACCTATTTAAATATTTATCAATTTTTTGCTGTTAATTGCATTTTCTAGTGATATTCCTAGTTATTTGTTTTTTTAACTCTTTGAGGTACGTTGGGACAAAATTTGAACCATATATATTTAAGCACCAGATGTACGCTGGGCCAAAATATAACCCACCTAATCTAATGCATTTTTTGATGAAGTACGTCGGTTTATTTTATGTCCCGCATTACTGGGGCGCACTTGTAGTGTGAAATTACAAGTCTATTTAATAGAGGTCACTAGATGTTTCAGAATCGGGCTGGTAGTTTAGTTATTTCTTTACGTTTTACAGCTACACGTTATTTGGAAAAAAAGGTAAGTTTTTTTCTTATGTTGTCTTTTTATACTGTTTTGTTTTTTGCGAAACTTTGTTTAGATACTTTCTAAAGAACATGTTAGAGTATATAGTGTACCAAAATAAAAATTCGGGTCACTTGAAAAACACTTTTTTTCTCTGTGGTTTGAACTTTGTACCACCGTACATGAAAGGTTATTTTTAGGTATAACAATCCAAAAGGATCATTGGCAGCTAAGCCGGTAAAACTTTGCCCAGTTGAATTTGTTCATTTATTGTGGAGTAAGCGTATCACACAAAGGGTAAGCTATTAGTTTTGTCTAGTTTAGAATATTTCTGCATGGTGAATTGTCTTTAGATATGACGAGTAAACGGACTGAAGAGCCACTACCTTTTCGACTTCATGGTTGGAACGAAAGTGATTTTTATCAAGAAATTGATGATATCGAGAATTCGAATTTTGAATATGTTGGTATTCCATCAGATATTGGTTCGGATGATGACAGTGACTCTGGCGATAATCCTGAGGAGCCGGAGCTAAGTGCTAATCTACCTGAACATGTACTATTATCAGAAGAATCTGATGAAGAGTCCAATGAAGGGGAACCGGAGGATCTTATTCCGTTATGTGAGCTCAAAAAGAAATACAAAATAGAGTGGAATAAAGATACTACTCAAATACCACAACCTTTTGAATTTGAAGCTTATTCTGGACTAACTGAAGCTTCAAAAAATGTTGGTGAATGGACACCTTATAATATATTCAAATTATTAATGACAGATGAGATTATTGATCATATGGTATTTCAGACAAACCTCTACGCTCAACAGAACCTCCAAAAAAACTGGTAAAGGCTACAAGCCAACAGATAATTCTGAAATGTATACATTTATTGAAATAAATTTGTTGATAGGAGTAAAAAGGTTGCCATCTTATCGCGATTATTGGAGTACACGTCCAATTCTACATGACAACTATATCAGTAAGTTATTGAATGTACACCGTTTTGGTTGGCTTCTTAGCAATATACACCTCAACGACAATAACCTTATGCCTGGTAGAGACACGGACAACTTTGATAAATTATACAAAATTAGACCTTTCTTGGAAATGTTGAAAACCAATTTTCAATCTTGTTTGAGTCCTCACGAATACGTCGCAGTAGACGAATCGATGATTAAATTTAAAGACCGCTCTAGTCTCAAACAGTATATGCCTGCAAAGCCAGTTAGGAGGGGCTACAAAGTCTTGATGTTAGCAGATAAGACAGGTTATTGTTATGACTTCGACATTTATACTGGAAAAACTGATTCTACAGTGGAGAAAAGTTTGGGAACTAGAGTGGTCTTACAATTGACTGCAGGGTTGGAAAATAAGTACCATCGAGTATTCTTTGACAATTTTTTTACAAGTATAAGTTTACTGAAACAAATTTCCACAATCCAAATGAGACAACCGAAGTGAAAAGGAAATCCAAAGATGGTACCACTGAGAATGTCCCTTGTCCAATGGCACTTACTGACTATAACAAACATATAAACTCAGTTGACAAGTTTGATCAGATGCCAGCAGTTTATGGGATCGACCGTAAAAGTAAGAAATGGTGGCATCGAATCATGTGTTTTTTATCGATGCTGCTGTTGTCCCAAAGTGCTCATCAACACATTCGTACAACACGGCGTAGATGCGCAGCTTGCAGTACAAAAGAATTTGAAACCCGTACGAATTGGAAGTGCAGTGTATGTCAAATTCCGCTTTGTTTGGGAAAAAATAAATCCTGTTTTCAAGCGTACCATAGAAAGTAACATATGTCGTAGCAGTATGGTGGGACAAAAAATGTACCTAGTGTTTTTTGAAAAAATATTTTAAAATTTGAGTTTTTTAATTTTTTTTTACTTTTAATAATATGCTCTGATTATGTTAATTTGCTTTTTTCTTAAAAATAATAAAAAAAGTATTTGCGTACCGCTAGTATTTTATTTTTGACGATTTTTCCATACCGCAAAGAGTTAAGGTATTTTGCCTCTCCAGTGCAAGTCATATCTTTTGAAAAAAAATCTGTTAACCTTAGGCAATGAATAAACCGTTTACGACGATATTGGCCCCCATTTAACAACATATTATAAAAATTATTGAACATAATTAGATCCGTTGTAATTTAATTCTTCGGTAATATATTTGTTTACATATCACTAAATCCTTTTCCTGAAATGAGTGCAGCTTTTTAAATAATATCTTTTTTTGAAACCTCATTAAATCTATACTTTGATATGTGCTTAACCATTTTAGAATCATTCATTACTATAATCCTTATTTTTATTTTAAAAATTGTCTCTGATCGTTCTAAATAACAAGAAGAAAATATAGTTGCGAAATCTTAATTTTGAGTCAGTTCTATACTTAGATATTCAGTAAAAAAGTACATTTCTTTATTTTTGATTATATTTTCAGTATGAAAAAATTTTTTTTTCATATGCTACGTTTCTAAAGTACGGCGTATTTTGCCACTCAGTTGTATTTTCCTGTGCACTAGTAATACGGGACCTAAATTTACAGTCAAAATTATGTTAACATTTTTTATGGTATAAAAATGACTGATTTTGTAAACGCGCTGTTTCTGTAATAAATTTTCTTCGTTTAATTCAGAAGCACGATTTTTAATAATTTTAATTGTAGCACTTGAGCAGAGCACATTAAGGATCTCAAAATCGTGTCTGACATAAATCACAAAAAAATACATGCATTATCTTTAGTAGATTTTCGGCTGATTTTCTAGCTGTAATTCGTCGAGAGTTACCATTAATAAATGGCGGGGTTCTTCTGAAGTTTCGCATGATAATTTTGAACCATAATTTTTATCTGCTTAGAAAGCATCAATTATGAATTTCTTCATTATTTTTTTCGACACCTTCTGCAGCTTTACCCATGAAGGGTCATCATTTTAGACCCCGAAGTTAGCGATTAGTGTAGCGAATTTACGGAACTGCCTGATAGACTGTCAATTTGAAATGTATCTCAGATAAAGCGCTGATCTATACTCAGAATCTCAGTATTATCGACAAGATATGATCAATGTCTCACAGACATAAAGTTTAAGATTTTTTTTTATACTCCACATTTTTAGATTGCCAAAACAATCTGTACATTTGGTTATGCTTTGTGGATTGAAATTTTAAGCCAATTCAATATTTTAAACGATTTTACTATATTACGATGACTAACATTACGTTTTCTCTGAAAGCAACAAATGCCAATTTCCTTTTTTTTTCTTAATTCTGTCGGTCTGTCTGTACGCAGCGTAGCATCCGATTGACTTCAAATTTTAATCAAAAATCAGGGAATGAAATGGTTACATTTTGGTAAAAATCTAACATTGCCAAGCAAAACAGCGACCTAATAATATGTAATTATTACTGAGAAACTAATCCTATTTACATGACATTTTGTACAGAAATCAAGTATTAAGTAAAAATCATCTGGTACAATTTTGGTATAAATTCAATAATGCCAAACAAAATGGCGGCTTGCTGAAATATTAAAAAATCTATTATTAAAATGCTACTTATTCAATTTATTTACCTGAAATCAACCATTAGGAGAAATCAAATGATACAATTTTGGTATTTATCCAAAACTACTTTTTAGATAGATTTCGAAATTTGTGCAAGAATTAAGTGTGATATAGAGATGAACTGGTAAAATTGTGGTACGAATTCAAGATAGCGGAATAAAATGGCGGGTCAAATATAACGTTTGTGATCCTGGAAAAAACCCTCCAAGGTTTCACATAGCTTCAAATTTTAACGTTTCTAGATCCCAAAAACATGTTTTCCCAATTCTTTAAGTCTGGCCGTCGGTCTGTCTGCCTGTCAATTTAAGGCATAGTTTAGAAACTAAATTCGATATGGCGGTACAAAATGGCGGCCTGATGAAATGTTTAAAAAAATATCATCAAGTTTTCAATATAAATAATCTGTTAATATATTGCTATGATGATGACGGCCAATAAAATAGTTAAAAAATCAGCCTGAAAAACTAGTTATTACATTAAACAATCAAATTTTGTCCAAGCATTGTGTGTGATATAGAAACAAGTACAAGTGTGGTACGAATTCAATATAGCGGAACATATCGGTCTATAAAAAAATTAGATCTACTTATTCAGTTTATTTTAAATTATGTTATATAAAAATCAAGTGTGGTATAGATAGAAACTGGTAAAATATTGGTACGAGTCCAACATGGCGCCCAATAAAAATATTTTGAAAAGCAATATAAGTAACAGTTACTTAGTAACAGATATTACTAAGTAACTATGTACGGAACGAAACTTCCTAGAAAAAATATTCATAACAAGGGAAGTTCCGGGTAAAGGAAATTTATTAATTTTTGATTTTCGTTAGCCAGAATCTCAAAACTTTGTTAATATTTCTGCATAATCTTCAACTAAATACTTCGGTAAAATATGGACCGAAGAATATGCCCTGAAGGAACATGTGAGGACCTTCAGTCTAAACTCGAAATCTTTGCAACAATAATAAAATTATGTGAAACCTAAGCCACACCAAAACCCTGCAAAGATTTTGGGATCCATTGATACAAAAAAAAAATCATTAAAATATATAAAAAAATAAATTTTAAATAGGAGTTATAGGCATAATTATTTAAAGCAGAGTTAAAATACACTAAAAAACTTACACAAAACATATTTTATAACCACAATAACCAGAGGTCGATAATTAAACGCAAAATCACAAATAGTCGAATATAATTATTGATAAACTTTTGCTACTAAATTTCATTATGGTCTTTACTAGAGTTTCATGTAAATTTATATTAATTAAATTTTCCGAATTATTCAGTGAAATTTCTGCACCGCGGAATATGAAAAGCATAATTAATATTGTTATTTTCAACGTTTGCGGTAAATTCTACTAAACAATAAGTATTTCGATAAAGTAGAGTAAATAGAGCATTTGTTTCAAATATTCGAAAAACATATATAAAAGTTACGTTACAAAAATTGTCAGTCGGTTGAGTAAAATGTATTTCTTTGACTTATATTGTCTTTAACTTAAAATATTTACAATCGATCAGCGATTGTTATCAAGGGCAGACTATATACACGTGATAACGATGGCACTTATATCGCTGGTTTAAACGCTATAAATCATTAAATTAAAGAGAAAGCAAGATAATTTTACTCTGAATTTCTCATTGTCTACAATCTTTCTCCATTTAAATTTTAAATCAGAGAGTGGTTGTTGAACATGTCATCACCAACAGATATAATGGTATATTATATTTGTGTTTCTTATTTTTATAGATTTTATTAACTTTCTTCCTTCCTATGTTTCTGTCTTTTCGGTTAAAATTTTGCATATCTAGTAGATAATGCAGTAATACAGTACCATGGAGCTGGTCTGATGATTTTGCCGGAATATAGCTCTAGAATCTCCTCAACTACACAATATAACCTCAATTGTTTTGTCTGGATAAGTACTATACCATTAGGTGGTGTTCAGAGTCTGATGATGGAGCCTGAAGGTGGCCATAGGAACTCCTTAACTAAACAATACGGCTCCGTCGTGTCCGTCGTGTTTGTGCTTGTTATATTTATCTTGAAAAGTACTATAGCTCTATAAGCCTCGTGTTTGTGCTTGGTTGATATTTCTTGGCAATTGCTATAGACCTAGGTGGTGTCCAGGATCTGATTATGGGACCGGAAGGTGGCTATAGGAACTATTCAACTAAATAAGACCGTCGCGCTTGGTTTCGTCGGATGTTGAATAAAATTTAATATTAAACAGATGAATACGCACGAGCGAAGATATTGAAACAAATTCTTATGCTATAAAGTAAAAAAATAATATTAACGTAAAAATTCTATTTAAAAACAAGCTTTTATTTATAAATTATTGAACTAAAAAGCAAAAATAATACAATTTACATAAACACAAACCTTTAAAAGTGCTGGTATTTTCTTAAAAACTGGAGGCTTTATTTTAAGTGTGATAATTGACAAAACATATTTTTTTGGGTTCTAGGGACGCAAAAACGGAAAGTTCAGCATTTTATTTTACCGCCATTTTGTTCTGCCATCTTGAATTAGTGCCAGAGTTTTACTAGGTCATCTCTAAACCACAATTAGTTATGGCTCTTAAGGTAAGAAATAAAAAAAAATCTCAGAGGGTGCTTTCTTCACGATTACAATACTTCGCTTTTACGAGAGAAGTAAAAACGAATTTTTCAATGCGCTTTCGCTGAACACCAGTACCATGAAGGAAAAGTTTACCAAGGTTTTAGCAACAGTTTCGGGATATTATAAAAAGAAGATTAGAGTAACTATTGAAATCATAAAGAACTCAGAAGTTTCGGGAGTCACCCGGTCTAGATGCTACATTATGCGTGAAAATCAATCAATACAAACGAAACGTTGGAAAGTAATTTCAATATGACACGGTTTAAACCCAACTAGCCAAGATTTTTTAATTGATTCCAGCCGTGAAATGCAATATGACTTCATAAACCAAGCTAATAAAATATGTTTTCCACGTCTTAATAATTAATACCAAAATACCAGGTTATCTTTATCGCATAACTAACTACACCACTATCAGGCAAAGAAATCTCTTTATTACTACTGATACATATTTTTGACGTCGCCGAAGATTTATTGGAATAAAGGCACTTACACGGGAATATATTAAACGCATTAAAATGTCGTTATGACATTTTCTCTTCTATATTATGTTAAATAAAGAAGCTTTTAATGTGCTTAGCCCCCTGGAAGGAAACAACATCTTGAAGTTAGCGAATTTTTCTCTGTCGTAATTTTGTTTTAGGAAGATATATGGCTTCAACATTATATTTCGGAGGTAATGCGTTTAGTTGTTTTCTTTTATTTTTTTCTTTCGGTTGGTTTAACAGTCCGGTACATTTTCTTAGATATATATTCAGGGTTTTATGAAAAATATGAAGTACATTAGACTTGCTTGAAAGGAAACGTATTTTTTATAAAGAGGATTATTTCTTTGATAATTAATGTTATTTTATGTAACTAGGAACTCCTCCTCACGTTATAATATTTTCATACCTCTAATACCGCCTATTTCTTGCATATTTTAGGTTTTGTGAACTTCATAAATTTTCTTTGTCTTATGAAAAACAGAAATAATAAAATCAAAAGATATAAATAAAAAAAATTGTATTGTTAATGTGAGGTCTCAAAATGCCTTTGTCGTTAGTTTCAATGTTTGGTGAGCAACAGGAAGGTGTAATTTCTAAAGGGTAAGCTATGTCTCACCAGAGTTATATCCTGTACAAGTGAAAACTTTGCGAAATGTAAAACGGACCCTAGAGGTCTGTTTTTTTTTTAGTTTTTAGTCTATAATAAAATAAAATAAAGTAAAAGAATACAATTTTACTGAATGTAATTAATGGCTCATTTTATCTCATTGTTAGAGAGGCAAACTGGAATAGAGTAAACCTGGGCAAAAGTTCGCACCGGGGTAAAAGTTCTATTTGACGTAGCGCCAAATCGGAAAATAAGGAGAACGCGTTAATATTATTTCAAGTCGAACTATACTACTGGAGATGTTTCCACCCAACTTTATTTCAACTTACGTGGGCCGCTAAAATGAGGTAAGTACAAAAACTGTACAAGGTATGTAATTTTCAAAGCACATTTATTAGGCTATAGTATTTTAGTTCTTTTGATAAGAATCATTTATTTTTGTTAGAACTCTAACACATGGTATTAGCGGACTTTTGCCCAATTTTATAACGTTATTAATATATCACTAAGAGGCGGGAGATGGTTGATAAAAACCCTTCTTAACTCGCTATAAATTTTCTTTAAGAGCGTCCTAAACAACAAGTGTTGATAGTATCATGGGTTTCAATAAAGTTTAGATAGACAGGTTTTCCGGCAATTTCACAAAGTTTATGAGTAGGTTTGCTTTCCCTATTAACAGATTATTTTACGCCAATGAAAGTTGCATAACTACTATGTCAAACAAGATTTCAAAAGTTGTAGCTGATAAAGGAAAAAAAATAGTAAAGTCAATTCGGCTAAAAGAGGTCACTTAGTAACTGTTTAACCTTCTTAAACCAGTAGCTAGGAAACTTCGACTTATGGGAATTATAACTGTTTTTTATCTGGAGGAGATTCTAATAATAGGCAGAACCAAATCAGAATGCGAAATAAACACCACAACCATCTTAAAACTGCCCGGAAAAATTAGGGTTTATAATTAATTTAGAAAAAAGCAGGTTAGATCCTAAGCAAAACATGACATTTTCCTAGTTTATATATAGGAGAAGGTGTGTCACTCCTGATAGCTTAAATAAATAAAATTGTGCGATTTTATTTTTAATAATATTTTGCTGGATCTAAAAATCGAGATTAAACAATCAACTCGAACTAGTAAAATAAAAGTAACGATCGTTACTTTTAGACAATAAATTCAATAATGGCTTATATCAGTTTAGGTGTTTACCGTTCGCTCTTAACATAGCCCCGTACAAATTTACCAAACTTCTTAAACCAGTGGCAAGGAAACTTCGACTTATGGGTATAATAACTTTTTTATCTGGAGGACATTCTAATCATAGACAGAACCAAATCAGAATGCATAATAAATACCAAACCCACCTTAAAAATGCTCGGAAGATTAGGGTTTATAATTAACTTAGAGGAGAACGTGTGTCACTCCTGATAAATTAAATAAATAAAATTGTACGATTTTATTTTTATAATATTTAATGAATCTAAAAATCGTGAATATCAATTCCTTTTATTAAAACTCCAAATAGTTTTTTGAAAATGCTTTAAGAAACTCGGAAATGTATAAGAAGAATACAAAAAATTTCAGAGATGCAAATTTTCCTATAAAAAAAAATCTTTAGTATTAAAAAGAAAAATAAAAAATAAATATTAAGGGAATTTGCCATGTTCATAGGTAAACTTGTAGCTGTATGCTACAACGTATGGTTTTGTACATATCAAACTTTTTGAAACAATAAAAAATATTTCTCTAAAAAATAATTGTTTAAATTACCAAAAAATTAAAAAAAAAATAGTATTCCTGATTCATCATTACCGGAACTAGACTGGCGATACAAATATATTGGATTAGGTCAGGATATAAAACCAACCAAATTTTCTTGTATATATCTCAACGACGGGTTGGGGAGCTTTTTGTGGGGAAGCTGGGTGCCGCGATTTTTGGGACCAAAGTTGCATATACATTATAAAGAGATCGCGTATTATTGAGAATAAGCAATCAAACAGCCATTTCCTGTATAAATTGAGAAGTATTAAATATTCGTCTCTAAATAAGGCCACAAAGGAATTGTGGCAACGGGATGAAGAGAGAGGGAGAGTCATCCACTCTACAAGGAGATTCCCCTAGTGGTAGGGAAGTTCGGTAATCTCTATTAAGAAAAGGTGTAACAGAAACTGCGATCAATGTAATAATATCTTCCCTAGGAACCCTGAAACAGTATTCGGCTTGCCTGGGACTTCTGTATATCTCAGCAATTTTACACAGTATTCTTCTTCTCAGTATTAAATTCCTACAGATCAACTTTGAATTGAATATTTACTTCCATAGACCCTAGTGACGTAAAAATAATAAATAGATTTTTAAAGGTATTTCCAATATTCGTCCACTAAGCCCTAAACATGCATTCACATGCATTTATTGGTCTTCCATAGAGACGTTAAGTATAGAGAATTTATCATATAAACTTGTTACTCTTATAGCCTTAACATCCGCCAGTAGAGTGCAGCTTCTTCACCTTCCAACTTACACTCATTTTTGCCTACTTTAAAGTAAGACCAGAATTACAGTGTGGCATCCCCTATAGAGAATTACTTTTCTATTATATAATTACTTAACCTAAACAGAAATCCTTATATTACACTGAGTGTGAGTGTTAAACGCAACCCGCTTAGATTATTAAATTTTGTCAAAATATCATTCACATTTTTTTCTATATATGTCGTTTCTATTCTATTTGCTTATCGTTTCCGACTTTATTATTATACCTGCAACAACGCTCAATTAGTTGCACGTTAGTTAGAAACATTTATATACCGGATAGTGCCAGAGTTTCCTCTTACCAAATAGATGAAAACGAGTTTTTATTCGAACATTATTGGCATGTTTGGGATAATTAAAGGACAACAACCATTAATATTTCTTCAAGAATTAGGAAATATTCATAATATTGATAGACGGGAATTTTAAATCGGTAAAAGCGGGGAAACAAGGATTTTAAAGTGATGTTACTGAACACTAAAGAACGAATTCGAAATCTGTATACATCATGTGAAACAACAAGATCATGATACATTTATTGGCATTTGTATGCAAAATTAAACAGGAGGATTTTGGTCATTTTCTAAATATTATTTATAAAAATTAAGACATATAATACAGGCTGTTAGTTTAGCAATAAATATTGTAAAGGTTAAGTAACATAAAAACAATTTACTAAAAAATATGTATCCCATTTCGGTAATTCGGAATAGCCAAAGGATACTGTTTTTGGTATTGGTATTTAGTGAAAAATTCCTAAAGAGAGAAACTTTCAGATACTTCGACAACCTTATTATGTTCATAAGAGGAAATTTGTTTAAACCCGCCGTGGCCATTGCACCAAAAAAGTATTTTGCCAGTTTAAGGACTATTTTTCACAGTCTAGGAAGAACTACGTAGATATGATTTCGAAACTGGTTTACTGAAAATGGTATATTTATTATGGATAGCGGTTATCATGATGCAGTTTTTATAATACAGAATTAAGAGATAGACTACAAAATGCAAAGTAGCCAGAGAACAGAAGTAGAAGAATAGTGGTAGAGAAGTTAATAAACATCGTCTTATTAGCAATGCCTGATTGATCATAAAAGCGGGTAACGTATATTTTAAATTCTGTTGCAAAGTAATTAGTATGCATAATTTAGTTTATTTAAGCGAGTTTTACAAAATATATGGAGCTATAAATAACATGGCCGAGTTGTAATAATAGAAACTAATGGTGAATATGCAGAACGTTTGAATCAGAGGGCTGCAGAAATAATTAGGCTGAAAAAAAAAAGTGAAGAAAGAACACCTGGTTCAAATACATGATAAATGTTAGTTTAGAAGAACATCGTATACCCTAGTTTCCGCGACTTCTTCTCGTATATATAAGAGATCTTATAGTTGGCACATAATTAAAGCTTGCATCTTATGTTCAGGGTACAAATAACAACGGGTTAAACTGTAAATTGATAGGTATTTTAAATAATCTAAGGTTAAAAGTACGTCATAAAAAGATTTCGTAATAGGCCAAATATTAAGTCCGGATGAAATTTGGCAACCAAGATCAGCTTATAGTAGGATATTGATGCACTAGCAAGTCATAGAAACTTTGTCATTGAAACTCGTGTATCATTGGTTTCTGAGTTTTCTCAATTCCTTCACTCTGCCTGTCGGTCTGTCTTTTTGCGGCATAGCTAAAAAACTACTTACCCGACTGACTTCAAATTTTGGTCAAAAATTAAGGGTCATATGGGGATGACTCGATAATATTTTAGTAAAAATCGAACATGGCAAAACAAAATGGCGGCCTAGTAAATTATTAAAAAGATCATTACTAAAAAACTGCTTTTCCAATTTTTCTCAAATTTTGCACAAAGTATTATGTAGGAATCAACTGGTAGAATTGTGGTAAGAATCCAACATGGCGGAACAAAATGACGGCTTATTAAAAAATTTAAAAATTCAGCATGAAAAACTACTTAATGGACTAATTTCAAATGTTGTGTCATAACTAATTGTAATATAAAGATAAACTGATAAAATTGTGTTTCGAATTCAAGAGGACGAAACAAAATGGCGACCAAATGAAAAGTTTGTAATCGGGAAAAAAATTGCATGTTTTA
Organism: Kuschelorhynchus macadamiae; assembly: GCA_030620095.1. NCBI lineage: Eukaryota > Metazoa > Arthropoda > Insecta > Coleoptera > Curculionidae > Kuschelorhynchus > Kuschelorhynchus macadamiae. The sequence continues at coordinate 1,833,419 of JAUTXW010000613.1, read as the reverse complement.
CATATCTCTACGTTTTAGCGTCCCTAGATGCCAAAAAATATGTTTTGTTAATTCCATTTGTCTGTCTGTCACTTCGCGGCGTAGATAAAAACTACTTACCCTATTGACTTCAAATTTTGGTAAAAAATTAATGGTTACATGTGGATGACCTGGTATTATTTTGGTAAAATCCAATATGACGGCACAAAAGGCGGCCTAGAGAAATGTTAACAAATTATTACTAAAAAACCAATTATCTAATTTACCTAAAATTTTGCACAAAAATCAAGGAAAAAACCTGTAATATTTTGGCATGAATCCAAGACAGCATTCCAAAATGGCGGCCTATTAAATTATTTAAAAAAATGAGTCTGAGAACCTACTTATTAGACCAGTTTTAAATTTTGGGCATCCATTAAGTGTGATACAGAGATAAACTGGTAAAATTGTGATACGAATTCAAGACGGAGGAACAAAATGGCGGGCAAATAAAATGTCTAAAATATGAATGTAACAAATTTTCTTATTCAATTGACTTAATAGCTTACAGCAAAATTGAATTAACTGGTACGAATTCAAAATGACAATACAAAATGGCGGTCTTAAAAATCTGTTTAAAAAAATTCAATTTATATTAAATCATGTCCAAAAAATAAGTGAGGCATAAGTTGAAATTGGCAAAATATTGGTATGATTCCAACATGTGGAACAAAATGGCGGGCAATAAAATGTGTAAGAAGACAGTATACTAAATGACTATGTGCGGGTATAAATTGTGTTACACTTTATTTTTCCTAATGCATGGAAAGATTCATCACGAGGGAAGTTCCGGGTAAAGAGAATATACCGATTTCCTTGTATCGTGATAATAAATATTTATTTTTGATAAAAGTATGTTTTTAATATTTTTAGAAACGTAAAAAATATTAATAGTTTAAACCAAAAAATTGTAAATTTGTAAAACAAAATTTTAAGTATTAAAACGGTAATTTTAATATAGAATTTGTGTAATATAAAATAAATTATAGAATATATAAGTGTACATAAATATGTATCATGAAAAATAAATATGATAAATATAACGTATTACTGATTATATATAAATGATACTTACTGAATATTCGAACTTTTTTGACAACGTTTAAAATCTTTATAATGAAGAAAATACTAAACTTGTATAAATTAAAAGTTTTAATTCGTTTATGATAAAATAAACAAATTTTAAATATGTTTATTTAATAATAAAAATATTTTAATAATAAATATTTTAAAAAACGCCCTGTGAAATATTACTAAAAATAGCACATGACCTGACCCACATAGTTAACAAATGAAAAACTGTATTTAAATTCTAATTTACAACATGCCGATTCTAGTAAATAATAAAAATTAGATTATGTAAGTATTGGATTTTTGACAAATGCGCCAATGTTCCCCCGTAACTCTAAAAATAGCCCATCACCCCCTAAATTTAGTTTCGCATAATGAAATGGGAGATCATAAGCTACATTATTTGTACATTCATATATGAAATTTTGAAAATTTTACAGGAACCATTTTTCAACGCATTTCGTGCGATGTCATTTGTTCACAATTCTATTCATTTTTTCTGTTGCATACTTAAAATTAAATGTTTTCAAGATATTGACAATAATTGAAAATTGACAATTTAGGTTGTAAATATTCCAATCAGTGCTCGTTGGCCTTGGTACCTTGCCGAGGTACGACACAGCTCGCAGACTGTTCTTTGACTTAGAGTCGACTGCGAACAGTAACAAGGCTAATTACTGAATATATACACTAGACAACACAACTAAGTGGATGGCAATGGGGAACCACTACGTTGAACACCTTCCCTAGTTTAACGGTTTGGTGTAGTGCAATAAAGAACTCATATACATGTGAATACCGATAATGCACTTCAACAAGATCTTAGTTCTTATAATATTTCTTCCAATGTTATTGTTCATACTGTTAAAAATTAAAAAAAAAATAGATAAAGATTACAATTCGTTTTGACCTAGGTCAAAAAGAACAATAAATTATTTAATTTTTTGAATCGATTTTGTGTAAGACTTTATGGACTGTATATGCAAGTTTTCTTTACATGCACGCCAAGGCACTTGGGTAGGGATAACAGTTTTAGTTTCTTTTAAGTTCTACACATTTTCAGATATACCGAAAAATAAAACGTGGGGTCTTACGTACATAATACTCATGTTAAAATAACATGAAATAAGATATTTAATAGCACTTCGTGCACGTTGGAATTATCTGTTTTCCAACCCGTCGTGCAGAGTGGCTGTAGAAATTTAAACAAAAGAGAGTTCTGAATAAAAAGTGATTGAATTAAAGAAGATTAGAACACTTGTAGTAAAATAACACTTTCTAGAATAATATGAAAGACGTGCTTAATGCAGTAGGAGTTAAAGCTTATATCGACAGGTTATGTAGTACTTAAATGTATATGTGAAAGACTAATTTTAAGTTTTACAAAATAGAGTATTAGGAATACATTTGTCTTGAAGATAAAGAGCGTGGATATGCTTAAAAACTAATTTAGATAAATGTAGGTACATTTGATAATATCACTTAAATTACGTATGCTCCTTATATTTTCTTTATATTAACGTTGAGAACATTTAAGCCAAATTAAAATCAGAACTCAGGAATCCATAAATTTACCTTATTTCATCATAACTTACAATATTTACAAAAGTGAGATTTTTTTGGAGGGCTATTAGGCTATAATAGTATAACTACACATTACAAAAAATGGGCAATACACGATGGCAGCCTAGGTAAAAATAAACGAGTACAAAAATCAACATGTTTTCGAACCCTGGTAGGCCAAAAAGGAAGGGCACCCCCCCCCTGTGTTACGTTACTGAATATACCTGTTTTTAGATTGACATGCGATGAAGTTAGATATTAATTTGCTTAAAGGTAATTGCACGTCTGTTGCATAATTTAACTCAAACAATTTATTATTTATTATCAAGCTTACCTAAATCCAAAATTAATTTACAAATTAAAATGTTGTCAAGATTGGATGACATACCATGTTAGATATCATTTATCTTCTTACTATTATTATATTATATAAATAAATAAATATATATATATATATATATATATATATATATATATATATATATATATATATATATATATATATATATATATATATATATATATATATATATATATATATATATATATATATATATATATATATATATATATATATATACGCCAAAATCACATTTGGCATTTTCGAAGCTTTCTTTTTCGCGTCCGAATAGAGACTCTATTCTCTATTCGGACGCGAGAAAGAAATCTTCGAAAATGCCAAATGTGATTTTGGCGAAACGTCAGCAGAACTGTTCTTTTCAGAACGATAGTAGTAAACGGATGTACACCCGGAATGAAAACACACACATATATATATATATATATATATATATATATATATATATATATATATATATGTATATATTGAATAGTGTCCGTGATTTAGTCTTTTAGTTACTGCGAAACTATTGGTGAGATAACTTCCAATCTTAATTTTGGAAAGTAAACCCGCATAGAGATTTTGTAACGCTTTTGGTAACGTATGGTTTATTGGCGATGAAATCAGAATTTCCCACATTTTGTTCAATTGTATGTTATCATAAGCCTTTTTCAAGCCTAAAAACGTTAGATGGACATCTCTATATCAGCCGGTTTTCTTTTCTATTTTTCTTTTCTAGTTTTAGGCAGAAAATGTTATCCGTACAGGAACGGCCAGCTCTAAATCCACACTATTCGACTTCTTCGTAATGGCTATATTCGGTCTCTATTAAATCTTTAAGTATTCCATCGCATAGCCTACTTACTGTGCTGGTCACTGAGACTCCTCTGTAGTTTTCACACCTTCTCTTATCTCCTTTTTTGTGGACTGAGGAGATGTATGCCACCTTCCACTGGCTTGAGACAGGATATCCATTTAAATAATAGTTAAATACTTTTGTGAGCATTTGATAAAGCTTATGTGTTCCATTTTTAATTAGTTCTGGAGGAACATCTTCTGGGCCACAAGCTTTGCCGTTTTTAAGCTTTTCACTGCTTTCCACTTCCACGTATACAGGTTCCTCCTCAATCTCTATACCTGATGTAGAGGTGTTTTCTAGATATTCAACTCTATCTTCGGTTTTTCTGTAATGGTCTACCTAAGTTTATGACTTTATACAACACAGATTTACTTTTTCTTTGTGAGTGGTTTTGACGGAGTTTATGAATCGCCAGGCTTCTGAGCATTTTCTGCTTCTTATATAAGTGTTAACTTCTGCGAGTTTGCGATCCCATATATCGTTTTTCTCCGTCTTAATTGAAGCTATAAAAGCAAACAGGTGTTAACTACAAATTTAAAGTTTTAAAAAGATGAAGCCTAAAGTTTTTTAGTGGGAACTTTTTTAGCATTTAATAAAATATTGAGGCTAATGTAGTATCATTTTGTAAATAGTTCGAAAAGTCTTAGAAAATAGACCAACTACTTAAAAATTAGAAAAGTATATTTTTGAGCTTTAAAAAAGAAAAAACTAGTTAACATCTTTATGTGAAGTTGGAGAAATGTGGGGAAAATTAATATTATACAGAAAAGTGTTAACACTGGTGTATTTGGGAATAAATATTGCTAATAACTAAATATACAAGATGTAATCACAAATTAGCCTTATTCTTCCGCTTTAAGGTCAGTATAATTTCCACGAAATATTTCTGGAATAAACGGAAGCTGTTCCTGTAAATTATCTTCTTTTTGCAGATATTGCCCTGCTTTTGTCTACTGAGTTTAAAAACTCTTCTTGGATGTCTGTGCGAGTATTTTTTTGTTTTAAGATTGACACTTCCATCCAATTTTCATCTTCAATTAGGGTATATTTATATTTAGTTTTGCAAATTCATCTATCCTGATCCATCTGACATCCCCTGAATGAACCTTATTCACCACTGTCGTTTAATTTTAAGTTTTCTGGCAATTTTTTAACGTCTACAAACTTCTCTTCCATCCTAGTCATCTTAAAAGGTGTTTTCCTTCTAGATTCTGTCATAATATTTATATGTTGGTCCACCGAGTAAATATTTTGAGTTATTTTCATTACCTTTTCAACCGCAGCAATGTAACGATCTGAATCCATGAATGTATGACCTCCTACTTCTGTAAATTTGTGATCAAGCTTATCAAAGATATTTTGTTTTATTAAATAGTGCCAAAGACATATAATATACCAGTTTTTATTTTGCCCTCCTGCTTAGTCACTCCATGCTACAAGATGTTGTTTTGATTGTATGTTCTGTAGAAATGCCATAAGGCAGCTACCAATTTCTTCCGGCCCACGACTACACTTATCCTCGGTCCAAATATGAAACGCCATTTTTCTGCTTCATATCAATAAAATAACACCCTAGTTTTATAGCCAGACCTGTCTTAGGTAAAAAGCAATGCTTGTAGAAATTTTTGGTGAACTTTTCTGTGTGTTCAACAGTCATCTCACCAAAATGCTCGACAAATATTTTTCGATACATACTTTTTGAAACCATATCCAAAATGTTTTTGTTTTGGCAATAACTGGTACAATTCGTGCATTTTATTTATGGATAATACTGGTGATAAATACATTCTGGAGGGGTTTTTATTACGAGAGTAGTGAGACATTTCAGCCGGAAATGATTTAATATGATCATGAACAATGTTTCTTTTTTCAGCTGAGGTTACATTAGGCCGATTGTGGTGATAACCTATATTATCTGAATTTGGGCCTGTTTTACCATCTGGTATCTGGTTTCGACTTCAATCAAATTTTTTTCTGCCAATATCGAGCTTGGACAATACTACATCTTTACAAACTTGACGTGATCCTCCATTGATTTAAAACAGTTAACAAATTGTGTGCGGACTCGGCCCTTTTACACTATAAGGTTGCATTAATCCAAACAGGAATAACTTTTTCTCGTCGTAGTTTAAGGTGTAGTATTCATTAAATAGTAATAATTTTGCTTTATCAGAAAATTTTGTACGACAGTCGACTAGTTGGATCTAGAAATTTGTATGTTATTATTTAACTAAAGCCAACTCACAAAATATCAAACTCACAAACTTTTGCTTTAACAGTTTCCTCCACGTCACGACAGTTTTGATCCATCTGTAAAATTTTTCAGTTCAAAAGTGAGGTTGTGATTATTAATTTTCCACTTGAACGATTTAACCCGATATTTAGAACATTTTTAGCACTTAACAATAGGTTTAATTAAAGAAATAATACAAAATATTGTCAAAGTTCAACACATTCCCGTATTTGTCTGTGTAATAATTGGTATCAATATATGAAGATTGCTCACCAAAAACCCATACAAACTGACCGGCACCGAACAAAATAAGACTAACTAGAATGGCAAAAAGGGTTATGTAGTTGACATGTTTTTGCTTGAGCGAAATAAGTTAACACCTTTATGCGTATTTGGACCGTTGTTATAAGTAAATAACACTTTTTGAAATTTCTATATCGGCGTAACTATTGCCATCTCGTGATTTAGGACCTGACTAACAGATAAAGCACATTTAACACCTTGTTGGATAAAATATAAAATGTTTTGCAAAAATGTTAGTTACCACTTTTTGCACTAATAGCTTCAATTGTGTTCCACATTATTCTTTTTACTCTGTTATATTCTAATCTGCCTGCATCAGTTTTCTGAATTATTTCAATAAATAATTTTTTCGGGCTGATTTTTTAAATCATTTATCAGGCAGCCATTTTATTTTGCTATCTTGGATTCATATCAAAATGTTATCAGTTTATTCTTATTCATGGCTTAATTTTTGTGCAAAATTTGAGGAAAATTGGATAATCAGTTTTTTAGTAATATTTTTTTACATTTCACTAGTCCGCCATCTTGTTCCGCCATAATAGATTTTTTCCAAAATATTACCAGGTCATCCTCATATATGACCCTTAAGGTTTGACCAAAATTTGAAGTCAATCGGGTAAGTAGTTTTAAACGATAAACTGACAGACAGACCGACGGAATTGAAAAAAACATATCTTTCGCCATCTAAAACGAGCACATATTTAAAACGGGATTTTTTCACTATCAAATAAATTTTATCTGGCCACCATTTTGTTCCTCCATCTTAAATTCGTTCCACAATTTTACCAGTCTGTCTATATATCATAATTAATTATTTTGTAAAATTTGATATTAATCCATTAACTAGATTTTTCAAGCTGAATTTTTAAATAATTTATTAAACCGCCATATTGTGCCGCCATTTTGGATTCGAACTAAAATTCTACTAGTTAGTTTTCTCCAAATGTTCGATTTTTTTGCACAATTTGAGTTTATTTGGATAAGTAAGATAAGTGTTTTGGTAATAACTCTTTTAACATTTCACTAGGCCACCATTTGGTATCGCCATATTTGATTATTACCAAAATGTTACCGGATTGTCTCCATATGACACTTAATTTTTGATCAAATTTTGAAGTCAAACGGATTATTTCCTTTTACAAAGGAAGTAAAAATTAAGATATTTGATTTAAGTCTCGTTGCAATTTGCATTATTTTAATATAGTTTGAAACTGTAAACCCTTGTTTCAATACATTTAATTTTTACCCATTCTCACACCAAACAAAACTAAATTTAGATTTCGTATAGTTTTTTTTTAAGCAATACGTTTTACGTTTAAAATAATACACCTTTTTAATAAATCATATTACAAATTTCTATTAAAATATTTTTTCAATTTTCGTATAGAAAAACGGATATTGCTTTATTCGACCCCTTTTCAAAGGACATGTTTTCCTTGCCTTCACTAAGCAAACAAAAAAAGTTCCAAACACTTAATTACAAATTTTTTGAAGGGTCTGTAAGCCGGTCGTGAAAGGGATTTTTCATTTCTCCTTTGAGGGATTAAATGAGATTCTGTCCCTTATTTTTGCGTTCGTTGCTGAGAAATGACAGTATCAGAACTCACGTGAAATTCTGGGCTTTCAGGGGGTTATTTACACAAATCATAAACGCGTTTAGGAGTTTTTATTTATGTCAGTTCAATGGGAGTAAATAAATGTTTGTATTAGTATACAGGAGGTACCTTAGATTGGTACATTTACATAAAATTACCATTTCCCTTGTACAATGAGTCCTTATTTTTTATAAAGTAAAATAAAAAGTAATAATAATTGTGTAAGATAAAAGGAAGAGAGATGGTCCACCACATATAAAAGTCAAGATAATTTCTTTATTAATCAAGGTACAAATCTGCAAATTGTTACCTATGTTAATTAAACATTGTTACCCTTTTCGGAAGTGTAAAATATTTTTCATTAAAACTAAAAAAAATCCAATTTTTAGACTTGTCACCATGTCTATCTATCTTACCGTATGGCGTTAAAATGGACCTTAGTTGAGGAGAGATGGACCTCGCTTCTTGTTCTTTTTTTTTGGAAGCCATGTTTGCCATTTTTGACAAACTTTAACTAAACTTGTACAATTCTCGGTGCAACCAGTGTTTGCTAAAATGCATTGTAGTCATTCATCTTTCTTTTTTGATAAACTATAATCTTCATACAGCATATTTTTTTTAAGTTGCTAGAATGTTGATCCGCACTAGAATAGTCTTTTAATGTGACATCACTAGCTTCGTCAAAACATGAGATTCACTCGAATCATTAGTTCTTACCTTTTTCTACTTACCTGTTACTGTCAATTTGGGACCAGCTTCTTTCTTCTCGAATTAAGCCTCTTTTTTTCCTTTAAAAAATTCAGGAGAAGTAATGTCCCCTGATATATTTTATGAACTCTTTTTACAGCTATAGATACGATGGATACGGGAGAAACTTCATCCAGAGCTTTTACAACAGTAATATCTTCAGTAGCTTTTAATTTATTAGGAGTGTTTTTGTTTGGTTCTGAATACTAGAGGGACGTGGTTGGGAAGATTCAGGTTCTTTAAATGTTTTATTCTGCAATGGATTTAATAAAAGGCCAATAGGTTTTTGGTCCAAAAATGCGTAATCGGATAGGACTAAGGGATACTAAGGTAATGTTTCCGTTGACTTAAAAGCGGAAAATGCGTTTTGAGCGATGGTTGATTTTTGTCAAGCTTCACCCAGTAGCTTTCCAAATTGCAGTATGCTTAGAACTCTTTCTGAGTTATTTCCCAACATGTGTCTATCTGCATCATAATATTTAACTTTCAAAGACTTAAAAACACACGATCTAGCGGATTTAAATAATGAGTCGAATGCGCAGGTAAACAAAATAAAATTGTGCCATTTTCTTCCGCAAATTCGAGTAACTCTAGGTTAGTCATGTGGGAGGTATGTCCGTCTAGTATTAGTTATATTTTACCATAAGGTTTTCTTAGAAAAAAATAGGTCTTTATCCAATCCATAAATAATTCTCGATTCACATAAGTAGATTTTTCTGACATTTTGGTTTGTGAACCATTGATGCCTTTAAGCCATTCGTCTTTGTTGTTGTTGTTGTTTCTAGATTGTTGGTGCGGATACTAGTCCATTTGCCAGATTGCTCCCCGTCCGGGGCTTACTCGCTTGATCTGGCGACCCTCGGAGCGAGATACACCGTATTCCAGTTTGGGGACGTTATCAGTGGGATGTCTGGATGGCGAGCTCTGAGCTCCCGGTCACCCCGTGTATTTCAATATCTTTAAATTTGTCTTTCTTAATAAACTCTTCTAATGCATCTTGGCTTCCACTGGATGCCCCTTGAGAGTACTACTGGTCTCACGAGATAACCTTTTCTTTCAAGCTATCCCCTTACCCCTCCCACTCCCGCCACATAGCGGCCATTACGCTAATATTCTATGTAGAACTGCGGCAGACGAACTGGATAGAATACAAGAACAACTAGGCCTCACACGTTCACAGCGTCTGCTCCCTTTCTAGCGGGGTCGTTAGTTTCCACTCTGAGCGTTTGAGTCTCCCGCTTTCCCCCGAAATAAAGCAGCAAAACCGAACACGTGGAACCACTTATGTTAATAACACAGAGGTCTGGCTTCGACGAGACGAACCGGAAGACTGATTCGTCTTTTTTATTCTCGCCCTTAAAAATGCAGTAAGGGGGTATAAAACTCCCTCCTGCATTAGAGCATGCTATGGTGCTTATCGTTTCCATTTTTTTCACCAGGACTTATACTCGGAACGCTGTTAGAGTCTTTTTCTACTAAGACATGCCCATCTCTAGTATTTAATCGCAAACCTGTCTCACCGGTATTGCAGATATGCCCACGAAATGGGTTTCAAAGGTGTCTCTTGAGATTTTTTCAATGTCAGCCATTTCTAGCCAGGTTTACCTAAAAAACCAATAGGTACCTAATATATTGTTATAACAATTTCTAGATCTGGAAGCGATAGCGACTTCGTTGACGCCCACTTCGCCATTTCTGTATACATTTATGGCATCATTTAACGCTTAAGTGGTCCAATATCCTCGTTCAGGAGCATGTTTTTTACATTTGTACTTGTTAGGTATTTTACTAAAACTAAAAGATGTTGGTTCGATTTTTCTTTATCATGTTTGTCCATCTATCCTGAAATAAGAGGATAGACAAATCACTCAGTTGTCAAAAACTAAACAAATAGAAAAAGGTTTTCATATTTTAGGTCCTATAAGACAATAATGCGTATACTTACAGTTTCAGAAACAAACGAAAAACAAACTAGACATACCTGAGTGTATTAAAAACACAAATATATATCTTTAAATATAATTTTCACCAAGATAAAATCAACTTTTTTTAAATCTTCCTGTTAAAAAAAATGTCAAAAACGTCATTTTTTGAAAAAAGTGACAAAATATATGGTTTCCATTCGTAATGCAACGCAAAAACTAAAATGTTTTCCTGTATGAAGCCATTGACATGTTTATGCAAAAAAATTAAGGTGAAAACCTTTTTTTTATGAAAATATCTAGTCAAGCACAATTATTAAGATTTCAGTCTAATAAACTGCACCTTAAACTCCTCGGTCAGGTTGACTAATGAATGTAAATTAAAACAACACATATAGGATACCTTTAAAAACTCATCTTGTATTTTAAATATTCTCAAATATACATATATATATATATATATATATATATATATATATATATATATATATATATATATATATATATATATATATATATATATATAGATATGTTATCTCACTATTTGAAAAATTCACTTTTTAAAAAAACACTTTTTATTAAAATAAAATAAAACAATATGTTCACAACTTTGAAAATCAAATGGGCATTAATTATTGTTACAACTTAAAAGAATAATATTATACTGTTCTTAATAAAATCTACATAGTCTATTTATATTAAAAATCTTGCTGAGGTACGTGGGAAACCGGCAAGCATCCGCTGGCTTCCATGGAGACTGCTGACGGTGTTTGAGCGTACTGTCGCAATTCTTGGAAACTGCTGATGTTGGTTTCTGTGAATGACGCAACTGTGATAATATGTGGCGACATTCTGGAGGCACGTGGAAGGTCATGGGAAACGGATATAACAGCTTCCCCTTTTAGTGAAAAGTTGGTGCTTTGCAGCTACTTTTAGGACTGAGGTTCAAATGCTTCTTCCTCTTCTTGTGTATTTTCTGGATGGATGCTAGTTCGCCTTTTTGGTATTAGTCTTCTCAACTGGTATGGGGCAAAGCGCTTCGGACTAGGCCTGGGAGGTGATGGAGGATCCTGACTACCAGTTATGGACAGTTTTAGTGGCTTCTTACGTCTACACTTACAGAGGATGTAGAGGATTGCCATTCCAACGACCATTGATATTGTGAGTATCGTAAACCAATGGATATGTTTGGTTATGAAGGGTTCTTTCATCAACTTGTCTAGCTCTTCTGAGTATTGGTCTAGGCGGTGTTGAGCAACGTTCAGGTCATCGGCATTGATGTTGCTGAGCTTCAAGGGTTTGAGCTTTGGGATTTGAGACTGTTCTGGGAACTGTTTGCAGCATTCGAAAGGAATCTGAACAGGATGGCTTTTATAGGTTACATTTTTATATTCCTCCACCAGGTACTTGGAATGAATTCTTGTGCTTCCAATAAAAGCGTTACAGTTTGGTTGTAACTTAAGAAGGGAGTTCGTCTTCAGGATCTGGGTTTCTATATTCCTGGTTCCACATTTTACGGTTACAGGAAGTGGCTCGGAAACTGAGATAAGCCAGTAGTTCGTGGAGATCTCTTGGACGTGGTAATCGGTGACTAGCAATATCGATGTTTGACAGGTTTTCGGTAGTATGTTCTGCTGCCTGAGTAGCTGTGCTTCGCAGATAGCATCACTGTCGATTGGATATTGCAGAAGGTCTGAACAGATCTTAGTGTGCGTCTCGAGTGGCTTGCAGCTGGAGATGTCTTGTGGTAGTACATATAGTAAGGTGTCGTCATCTCGCGCAATGTATTTTTTTGTTGTTGGTATTATGTGAAAAAGACCTGTTCGATTGTCCATAATAGGAATAGGAAAAATTCGATACAAAGTGTATGATTCTGGTTCAGTTAGAGGAATTTTAAGAACGAACACAATCCTATTATCGGACTGGTATGATTCTAATTCAATTAAGTCAATATAATTGGCAATATTTGATGAATATATAGGGAGAGGAAGATTATTTTTTGATAGAGAACGCGATATCCCTTGGAGAGAAGTGATCAAATCTCCTGGAGTTATTATAGAACTATGAAGAATTTTCAAACGAGCGAATGTGATGGCATTTATAATATCGTTTAAAGAATCTTCCAGAAAAACATAACTTTCCATTAAAGCTTCGCAAAGATTTAGAGTTTTAATTTGCCCTTCGTAAAACGCTAAGTCATCAGATATGTTCATGATAGCGCTCTGTATAATATCTATGTCTTGGTTGAAGGTTTCTTCATCAATTTGAATCTTTTGAATGGTGGAATTGAAGTTTTTAATTACAGATGAAGTTACCGATATCTGATTTTTAAGTAAGCTTTCAAGTTCGCGTTCATCTCGCGTGATTTTGTTTATACATGCATTGTAATATTCGCCATCGGCTGAATCTAAATTGCCTGTGATAGATTTAAAAATACTACCAATGCCGTTTATTAATCCGCGTTTGTTCCTATAAGATAACTTTTTTGTATCTGCCATGATTTCTCTATATTTTTGATTAACTGCGTTTGAAATTTGGGTTAATAAGCTCAAATGTGTTTTAATTTCTATTTTGAAAGATACAGTTCTAGGGGATGGGTCATTCAACACGTCACTGAGTGTAGTAAGTAATTTGTCGTTGTTTTGTATAGTTTCTTTAAGGGGTTGTAAATCTTTGTATACGAGTAACGTCCACTTATCGTTAGTAATTTTGACAAAATTTTCCTCATGGTAAAATAGTCCAACGGTATTGTTGATTGGGGTGAAGAAGTATTGGGAGAAGACGGCTGGAATAAGCCAAAGGAGTCTGGAAAAAAAAATAGACTAGTCATAGTATGTCTTTAGCCTATCAAAATTTATTTTGGAAATTTGGTTTGTAGAAAGGTTTTTAAGTTTAGCTGAAGTTTGGTAAAGTTCGATAATTTGAAAGGGGCCATTGAATTTATTTTCACTTTTGTCTTTAATTTGCGATTCTTTGACATATACTTTGTCACCAACTTTATAATCGGGTTGTTTATCGGAGACTGATTTGTCGAATCTGATTTTTGATTTTTCCTTTTGGGCGTTTGTTCTAGCTCGTGCGATTTTGTAATATGTTTCCATTTTATTATTTAGATTTCGGATGTATTTGGAGATAAGTTGTTCTTGATTATATAAGGTTTCTGGGGTCGGCTAGACGTATGGCCGAATATCAGCTCATAAGGGGTGAATCCATGAGTTTTGTTTTTTGTGTTATTATAACAGATGACTGAATAGGGGAGGATATTGAATGGGTGTTCCTCGGGATGTTCTGCTGTGTGAATCCTAATCATTTCGGTTAAAGTGGCGTGGAATCTTTCGCCATTTGATTGCGGATGGCTAACACTTGAAAAGGTTAACTTGACGTCATAGAGTGTGCACAGGTCTTTCATTAATGTGTTATCAAACTCACGGCCATGGTCACAGTGGATCCGTAGGGGAGTTCCATAATGTTGAAAGAATAGCAGGAGTGTATTGACAATCGTTGAGGCTTTTTTATCCGACGTTGGGTACGCCTGTGTGAACTTGGTTAGCTCATCTCGGATCGTAAGGGCATAGTTACGAGTTGGATACTCGAAGATGTCAATATTGATTCTTTCGAATGCAGTTTTTGGAGTTTCTGTTATGACTAGGGGCGTACTAAGATTTTTCCTACAGATTTTAACTTTTTGGCAGATTTCACAGCTTCGAATGAGTTTTTCGACATCTTTAGTTAGTCCGGTCCAATTGTATTTTTGTCGAATGCGTTTGACAGTTTCATTAATACCGCGATGAAGATTCTTTTTGCCAGTATGGTGTTGATCTAAAATTGTGGGTATTTCATCCGGGTCTGGGGTTCTTACGAGGTTATGGCATATTTTTAAGTTAATATCTTTATCAGAGAAAATGAATGAAAATATTTCGAGGATGGGAAGTTGTAAATTATTTTCGATACAATAGGTTTTAGAAAGATCGAATTTATCTTGACATTTATAGATAATATAGAAAAGCTGCTGGACTACGGTATCAGTATTATACGACAAGGGTATTATGAAATATTTGCGGTCCTTTACACTCTTACTAGACAGGGTGTTTACCGTAAGCGGGGCAAAATCATAGTTTTCCTCAAATAGGTCCTCTATAATTTTAAAATGAAAATCTTCCATTTTAGTTTGCCAAAAGAAAGTGACAATATTTTTGTTTGATTTGTCCAAAAATTGATCATTGGAAATTTCGATTTTGGAATAATCGATGATTGATTTTGTCTTGTATAAATTAACAAATCTATTGTATTCGTCGGTTATTTCATTATCGTCTAGATCGTTTTCGGTTATTATTTCTGAAAATGAATTTTGTTTGCTGGTCGAGGGTCTGTTATTAAAGTCGTCTTCATTTGAGGCGTAAATAGCGATGGTTGATTGAAAATCTGAGCAATTTTTAAAATGGTTAATTTTAATACGTGATAAGGCGTCTGCGTTTTTGTTTATTCGGCCGGGTTTATATTCAATCTTGTAATCATATTCCTCGAGTTTAAGGCGCCAGCGAGCTAGGCGACTGCCGGGGTCCTTAATTGAAAATAGCCAAGTCAAAGGGCGATGATCTGTTACCAAAACAAATTTTCGACCAAAAAGATATGGTCTGAAGTGTTTGACAGCCCATACAATGGCTAATAGTTCTCTTTCTATGGTAGAATACTTTGTTTCAGCACTACACAGAGTTCGAGATGCATATGCTATCGGAAGATCTTTCCCGATGGGACCTTGAGATAAGACGGCTCCAATAGCGAATGCGCTAGCGTCTGTGGTTAGCAAGAAAGTTTCTTCGAAATTGGGGTAAATTAAGATTGGGTCCGATGTAAGTGCCTTTTTCAGGTCAGAAAATGAGGTTTTGCATTCCGCGTCGAATGTGAATGGGACGTCCTTTTGTAATAACTTGGTCAGGGGTTTTGATATTTTGGCAAAATTTGGGATGAAGCGTCTGTAATATCCAGCAAGACCTAAGAATGACTTTATTTCTTTAGGATTTGTTGGCATAGGAAATTTCTGAATGCATTCAACTTTGCTTGGATTAGGTTTTACTCCACTTTGGGTAATAAGGTGTCCTAGATAAGCAACTTCCTTTCGAAGGAATTCGCATTTATCAGGTTGGATCTTTAAGTTGGCTTTGCGGAGACGCTTGAAGACTTCTGTTAGTCTTGAAATATGTTCATGTATTGTTGGAGAGTACACGATGATGTCATCCATATACACTAAGCAACGTTCATTTTGAATACCGAGAAGGATGTTGTCCATGACTCTTTGGAATGTGGACGGGGCATTCTTTAAACCGAATGGCATACGGACGAATTCGTAATGGCCATTTTCAACAGAGAAAGCAGTTTTCTCGATGTCTTTTGGATTGATCTCGATCTGGTGGAAACCAGAAGCCAAGTCGAGGGTTGTGAAATATTGACATTTCCCTAATTGATCGAGAAGGTCGGAAATGTTCGGAAGAGGATATTTATCAGCTATAGAAAGCTCGTTCAGCTTGCGGTAGTCTATAACTACACGCCATTTGGGTTTTCCTGAGGCATCCAATTTTTTGGGAACAACCCAAACCGGGGAGGACCATGGAGAGATGGACTGGCGAATAATTCCTTGCTCTAACATTTTATTTACCTGGCTTTTTACCTCTTCTTTATGAATGTGAGGATATCTATATGATTTGGTAAATACGGGCCTTGAATTATTAGTATCTATAGAATGTTTGATCTCGTTGGTAAAAGATAAATTATCGCCTTCTAAATAAAAGATATCGGAAAATTCGAGACATAGGTTAGTTATTAAATCGTTTTCTTCGTTGTTTAAATGTTCGGTGCGTAACTGGTCTTTAATAATTGAGCGCCTATCTAAAACTGCGTTTTGTATAGGGTAGGTATTTAAGTTAAAAATTGTTTCAGTATCAATTCCAGGGTCAAAAGGTTCGATATTTAAATTTGAAAAGTCGATTGTTTTTTCTATAGCATTTGAGTTAATTATAGATGTAAAAAATTCACCGCGTTCATTAACCTTAACCAGGGCATTTGGCAATCTAACATTTTCTTTGACATATGCGTGAAGTATAGCATCCGTATTAAATAGTTCGCACTTGAGTTTGAAAATTTTTTCAGTTCTAGCCTCTATAGAAATTTTATTACGGTTTTTAATGCATTCTTGTACATCTGATATGGCTGTAGTTGTGGTTACTTTGTGAAGGGGCATAGTTTTAAAATTTGTAATAAGTTGTTTTGATTTCAGATCTACAATACATTCATAATGTTCCAAGAAATCCAATCCTAATATACCGTCGAAATCTATATCTAAATTGCAAATATACACTTTGTGTGGATCACCAATAGTAAAAGGTATGAGTGTAGATTGAGATATTGAAAGTTTTTCATCGGTAATTCCCTGAATAGTGACATTTTCGGGAAATCGTGTAGGAAATTTTTGTACGGTGTTTTCCTTAAATATAGAAATGCCTGCACCGGTATCAATGAGAAGTTTGAATTGTTTTGATGCGTCATCGATATAATATAGATTCTTGGAATTTACAGTAAGAACATATTCTCTAGATTTAGTGTTTCTATTCTCGATTGGATCTCGGTCATTGGGTTCTGGGGTGAATTGTCTGGAGGGTCGGTATTCGTAAGGGGTGTAAGAAAATCCTGGTAATTACTAGTGTCATTTGAATAGTTTATATCTTGGTAAGATTCTTCCTCTGGTTGGAAAAAATCGTAAAAACCGGGATTGCCGTTTTCGGCGGTGTACTGATCGTATTCGGGCAAATAATTCTCTGAGGAGCATTCTTGTCTTGTATTAACATGATGCGTCTTAGCTGGTTGAAAATTGGGATTTCTTTGAATTATTGATGGCCTAAATTGTGCTTGGTTTGTATTTTGGCTAGGATTATTTGGTCTATTTGGTTGCGAAAAATTTGGTTGATATTGTGATCTTTGAGAATTCGAGTTTATTGCGGGTCTTTGAAAATTAGAATTTGTTATGGGTCGTTGGAAATTATTATTTTGGGGAAAATTAGAAGAAAGTTGCCTGCACTGAGATATTGTATGACCAATTCTGTTACAATTGGAACACTTTAATTGTTGTGGCTGGTGTGGTCTAGGTAACTGAGGACTGGGTTTCGGAATAGTTGGTTTATTAACTTTTTGATTTTCGAAATACGAAAGCTGAAGTTCTCTCCGAATTCTTGATTGTGCTTCTAAAAGTGACGTTGGATTACTAGCACGGATAAGTTGTCCTAGGCGTGGCTCTAGACCGGTAAGAAGTGTATTAAGAGTCATAGTTTCAATTAACATGGTCTGAGCATCTTTTTGTTCTTTTGAATGTAGGAGTGGGGACTTTTGTATGCTGGCATGCATTTTAGCGTTCAGGACCTGAAGTCGATTAAAGAATGTAAGGGGCGACTCATTAGGAAGTTGTCTTAATCGCTGCAGATCGTGTATAAGGGAAGTAAGATCCCTTGAATCACCGAAGTGTAAATTTAACAATTGTTTAATTTCAAGGTATGAACTTGGGTTCCTTGAACTAATTAATTGAGCTGCTCTACCACGGAGCTTGTTTTTTATGTGAATAACTAAAAACACTTTTTGTTGCGTTGTTGCCATGTCGTATGCACAATCGCATGCGGTTATAAAATTGCTCAAAGAAATTTGATCACCTTCAAATTCGGGTACAATGGAAAAAATTTCAGAAAGTTTATAAGGTTCAATTTCAATGGTTGTTTGGGTATTATCGAGAGACATTTTGAATTTTAAATGTAGATGCGTTAAAAATAAAAAGGTTTTATCAAAAACGAGTAAAATGAAAACGTTAAGTTATTAAGAATATCTTAACAAAAATAATAAATAGTTTTCCTTTTTGTAATTTAAGAAAACAAATGGTAAGGGAAGTAATAATATGTTTAAATCCTATTTGAAAAATCGAACAGTATAGAAAAATAAAATCAAATACGAGACGATTCTTACGTAATCGTAATCTGCATCTGGGTTGTCTTGTTCTCGATGTGGCTCCAAGCTTTACGAGTGAGTTCTCAGGTTCCTTTTGTTTCGTTAAGGGATTGGAATCCGCCGCTACCAGTTAGACCTTTTTCTTGTTCTAATAGCGTTTAAACGAATCCTACCGACTGCGCCAAATTGTTATCTCACTATTTGAAAAATTCACTTTTTAAAAAACACTTTTTATTAAAATAAAATAAAACAATATGTTCACAACTTTGAAAATCAAATGGACATTAATTATTGTTACAACTTAAAAGAATAATATTATACTGTTCTTAATAAAATCTACATAGTCTATTTATATTAAAAATCTTGCTGAGGTACGTGGGAAACCGGCAAGCATCCGCTGGCTTCCATGGAGACTGCTGACGGTGTTTAAGCGTACTGTCGCAATTCTTGGAAACTGCTGATGTTGGTTTCTGTGAATGACGCAACTGTGTGATAATATGTGGCGACATTCTGGAGGCACGTGGAAGGTCATGGGAAACGGATATAACAGATATATATAGATATATACATATATATATATATATATATATATATATATATATATATATATATATATATATATATATATATATATATATATATATATATATAGCTTTTTAATAACTTTAGTAATGAGGAAAATCCACCTATAACGAATCATTTGTCTGCACTTACAGTAAGCGGATTTTAACTTTCCATTACGGTTATAAAAAACTGCTCCTCTCATTTTGAACCTCGTATTTCTTAAGTAATATTGAAAAAGTCTAGGGTTTCGTTAAAAGAATACCAACGGCTCTAAGTTAAATGTTTTTGCAGTTAAGAAGTTTTTACTTTAATTAGGCTGGCTTGCCTTTCTATCCCATTTCTAATGTCGCCTTTGAAAATGTCATCTTTCCATTTTCCTCTGGCTACTTGTTTCGTTATTTTATTGTCTATAGGCGATAGCTATTTAAAATTATATGGATTCCTGTTCACACGAGGTATTTTCATGGATAAAATGTGTAAAAATGAAGTGTATATGTATAGCCTAAAAGATTGTGTTTGCTGTATACACTTAACAGGCCTGCTTATTAATTTTCATCGCAAATTTATTTGTACATTTTTGAGAGGTATTCAGCATATAGATAAAAAAAACATTGTAAATTATGCCCTTCTACATTGGTCTGAATCTTTGGTTATACTAAAATATCTATTCATATCTAAAGATTTCAGGTTTTGTGGCTCTTTAACTTGTTTAATTATGCCTCGAAAACATAAGTTCCTATTAAAGGCAATAAGAGCCATATTTTTGATAAACACATTTCTTTTTGGTTTGTGTGCAAATGATTAGAAATACCTAACTTTAAAATGATTAAAACAAATACATATTTCATCATATGGGGATGACCTAGTAACATTGTTAAAAAATTTTTGATAGAGTGGTGTATTATTTGGGGTTAAGATCCAGTAAAAAAAACAAGTCCAACGTTTCGTAACTTAATTTGTGCATTCTCAGGACATATATATATATATATATATATATATATATATATATATATATATATATATATATATATATATATATATATATATATATATATATATATATATATATATATATAGATCATATATCCCGCATGAAACTAATATTATCAGTCTTTACCTACTCCGTTGGCTCGCAGATATTTCCTAGATATTAAGTTTCTAAATGGTTTTCGTTAGCAAATCTCTTGTTGTCATGTTACAGTGGTGTAGGGTCCAGTAAAAAAAATATAAGTCTATTTTTAAATAGCCGACGTTTCGCAAATTTATTGTAACATCCTCAGGACACATGTATAGTTTGTATATCCTGCATGAACTCCATATTATCATTCTTTACCTACTCCGTTGGTCCGCAGGTATTTCCCAGATTATGTGTTTCTATGGTATTCGTTAACGATCGTCATGTTTTTAGTTTTTAGAGTGGTATGATTTGGGGTTAGGTCCAGTGAAGCAACAAAAGACTTTTTTAAATTGCCGACGTTTCTGAGTAACAACGCAGTAGCTAAATACTGATAATATGAGTTTCAATTTAAGATAGCGAAACAAACTGGCAGCAAAATAATTTTTTTTTAAATCAACGTAAAAAAATCTTGTTCTATTGATTTTGCAGAAAAATTAGATGTAGAATGGGATAAACTGGTACGAATTCAACATGACGTAGCCAAATGGCTGTATGTGTCAATCTAAAAACTACCTATTGAATTTATTTTATTATACCCAAAAGTCAAGTGTGGCATAGGTAGAAAGAAAATGATAAAATATTAGTAGGAATCCAATATGATGGAACAAATAGAAGTGAAAAGACAGTATACGTAACACAAATATACTGTGACTATACTGAACTAAATTGGGTCACATTTCACTATCCCTAACAAATGGAAAAAAATCATAATGAGGGATGTCCCGGGTAAAGAAATTTACCGATTTTTTTCATTTGATTCTCAATCGTGTGGAAAAATGGCATTTTTATGTATGAAATACTAGATAAACTGTTTTAAAGGTTAGTAACGTGATTGGTATTATTAGTATTATAAACACCCAATTTAATTGAAAAATTTAGCATCAAAACATGTTTTCCTTTTTCTTTCTTACCTAATCAAGAAAACAATTTAATACATTGCATAAACTAAATAAAATTACTTTCTGAAAATAAAACTCCAACTGACTACTGGTATTAAATTGTCGAAACCTCAAAAAAAATTATGGATATTAAACTATATAATAAAAAAATAATTACACGTTTTTTCTCTTAGATATATAAAAAAACAAAAGATTTTTCTCTTTTTCTATTCTCTTGTTTACCTGCTAATAATATTCATATAATGTGTAATAGTTATAATTACGTTTGTTTGTTGTTTGTAAATTTAATATTTTAATCTTTTTCAACTTCCTATCATAAAAAAAATAAAACATCCACTTGTAATGTTTTTCCATATTTCTGTCCTTTGTATTTAAAATTTAAAATTTATAAACAAAATTTATGCATTTTAGCCTGATGATGGTGGTAAACGACCGCCGAAACGTTGCTGAATAAAAAAAATCATAATAAAAGAAAAGTA
The DNA here is from genome assembly GCA_030620095.1 of Kuschelorhynchus macadamiae. NCBI lineage: Eukaryota > Metazoa > Arthropoda > Insecta > Coleoptera > Curculionidae > Kuschelorhynchus > Kuschelorhynchus macadamiae. The sequence continues at coordinate 1,811,669 of JAUTXW010000613.1, read as the reverse complement.
TATCACATTATCTGATACCCTGAACAAAAAAGACCGAAAACTATACAATTTGCTAAACGATTTTTAGTTAATTGGGCGCCAGCTAGCTCATTAAAAGTACTTTATAACTTTTTGAAAGACCTCAAAAAATGTTATTATTTGTCCAACACCTCGGCAACTGTCACATGGGATACGTCATCCCCGTTGCACGTCTCAACCTAAAATCTTGTTATTTCCCAAATAGCGTAGCTTTACAACGCTGCATTTCAGTATTAAAAATTGTTTTAAAATATTTAGGTTGCAAAGATAGTTCCCAATTAGGGTAGCTTTACAACGCTTGCATTTCAGTATTAAATTTTTTTTATAAATATTTAAGTTTAAACAATATTTAAAAAAGATATGTTTACATTAATCCTTTAAAAACGGTCAGGACCATTTGCAGAGCACAAAATTCTACATCATATCTAGATATTCTGGAGAAATTCAAACCAAGACAAAGCACTGATTTGGATATAATTGTATTATAGAAGGTTAACTTTGCAGTGGAAACCGAACACCTTCTTGGAGAGTACCTAATGTAATTAGAACGAACTTATTTGAAAACTTAATTGAGTTGGAGACTTCGACATTTCATGGGACCGCTTAAGGGAATATAATTCCTCAGTGGAGAGACAGTTGGTATTGTTAAATTGATTTCATCACAGATGAACCTTAAGATTACTCTAAAATTGGCAATAACTTTTAAATTATTATAAAACACTTCAGTTATGTAAAATCAAATTTTGATATCATTTAATAAGCTGTAATTTGTGAAATACCTTGTCAATTAATACGTATCTTCAGAAGAAGAAGGCAGATAAATACACCACTATACAGAAATTTAAAAAGATATCTGTTTAAATCGTCTGTTTTTGCAAATTAAAAAAAAATCAAAGGTCCTAAGTTTGCAGTTGAGTGAGTAGACAGCAGAAAAAACTTAACGTGCTTACAGTGCACACCAGTTCACTATGAAAACAGCTGTAAAAAGTAGGTTCGCCTATAGGAATTATGCTAATCACGAGAACCAGACGACCAATAATTCTGCTACCGTAGGTGAGAAGTAAATAACTTTTATTTTTCGTTACAGTTTAATTTTCTATAAAACATTAACCTATATGTTTTTATTTAAAGAACAGTTAAATTTTAGACTCGATGAATTTTCAGAATTACCGAACATCTTTTCTTCAATAAAATTGTCTATGAACCGAATTCGGTAGAGGTCCTCAGCAACATACCTAAAACACGACTTTAGCATATCAGATACGCTCAAAAAGCTTAAGATCTCAATACAGTTTTTAGAAATGTTTTCTTTGGTACCTGATAGTGAAAGAGATCAAATTTCCTTAGGTAATTTCTTAAAGTCGTGCGATTGGGTTTATAAGGTGACAAAATATGACTAAAAAAACTGAACTAAATATTTACCTAGAGGTAGGTAGAGCCTTGTAATTAATAAATTAATAATTAAATGCATCTACATGTAACGAAATTGAGCAACCCCATAACTTTTATTTTCAAATTCAGGAAACTTAAGTTGCCTATTAAGAGTAATAAGAGCCATATTGTTAATAAGCACATTTCCTTTTGGCTTTCGCGCAACTGAATAAAGATATCTAACTTTAAATGGATTGAAACAAATATATATGAAAAATTACATATCTCAACATGTAGACTAGTCTGTCCACAGAATATTTCGATACATTATATAAAGTATATTATTTTTGCAAAAATTAAAAATTGTGTCATTTACCTTAAGTTTTTATAGATATATAGTAAAAACTGAATTAAATATTTACATAAAGATAGGTAGAGCCTTGTAATTAATAAATTAAAAAATGCATCTTTATATAACGAAATTAAACAACTCTATAACTTTTATTTTGAAAATCAAAAAACTTATCGCCTCTTATACAAGCTTTGCCAAGCTTTCGTCAACAACCAAGCGAGTGCGCCCTTACCTTCGATAATCGTTTGCAAGTCCTGAATGAAAAATTTAAAATATTTAGATAGTTTCTAATGTTACTAACGATTAAATAGCCGACCAAATCAAATTAATTAAAATAATAAGTCTAAACACTCTTTGTCTTGCAGCAACCCCAGCAGATATTCCAGATGCTTTCTCTTGACGGAAGTTACATATCATCTACTACTAGACAAACAAAATGAAATCAATTTCTCCAAAAAGCAGGCCATGTCGACAGACTACAAGTCAGAACTGCGGAATCAGGTTTAAAATATAAAGGACCCCGAACGATTCTTATTGAAAATAGCCCGCGTCAAATGCACTATATGGGGTATCAAAATTTGAGGCGGAATTGGCGAAAATCTTGATTTTTGATTTTTTTTTTACCCTATATATTATACTGGAATTTGACTGTTGAGATTTTTATGAAATATTTTATGTATTTAATTTTAAAATTTCACTTTCGGTTTAGCCGGAAAGGATATCCGGAAGAAAAAATGTTCCTGCATAATCCCAGCAAATTTTTGCGCAGATCTGTAGACCTATTTTCTAGATTTAAAAAATATATGGATTTATATATTTTTCTTTTAAAGATATTCGTATTTAATTATGACCATATCCTACTAGTGGAATAGTAAAATATATCGTGATTATTTAAAAGCGGATATATATTTTTTAAAACAAGGATAAAAGCTCTATCGATCTGTTAAAATTTCTTGGGGTTATGCCAAATTGTACTTTTGCTGCCGTTCCTGGTTCAACTAGAACTGGCATTAAAAAATCAAATACATAGAAATATTTGGTATAATCGCAAATGTCAAATCCCCTGTTAATGGGACAGTGGAAATTTTATAAGACTTAATCATTATACTTAATTTTTGTTTTTAGGAGATTGCATTGCACAATTAGGTAGTTGTAAATAAATTTAAATATTGTTGACATATATATATATATATATATACAAAACCAGAGTTTTTTCCCATTTTTTTATTTTACTTATTTTATTATATTTCGAAACATGTAACGAGGACCTTTACATCGAGAGGGGATATAAATTTGTCATTTTATTGATAATAGGATTCGACAAAACTTTTGTAATGGCCATAGTAGCGTACAGGATATCGCGCTTGTCCGGGGACCTTCGGGTCTCCCATCCCGGTGTAAGGAAGATTTTTTTTTATTTTATTTAATTGCATTTTATTGTTATATTTTCTTATTATTAATAATAATGTTATTTTTTTTATAATACTTAATTAAATAATTTTTAGTGACAAGAAACGTTATAAAATATTATTGTAAATATTATTTAAGTTTTTAATATCTTTGGAAATTTGTCGCGAGTGGATTCTATTTGATGTAAATCATTTCTAAAACTCCCCTTTTTTGTGTGTTGTTCAGTTTTTAATATACGTGTGTTTTCAAAACTGTGGTTGTTTTGAGATATATGTTTCGAAAGTGCAGTTTAATTCTTTTTATCGCAACCATGTCTGTTTGGACAATTTTGTAAATGTTGACTGATTTAGCAAATATATACGCTGTTGCAGTTAGAGCAAGAGATTTCGTATACAGTCTGGGTTTTCTTACTTTTAGGCGTTTTGGATTTTAGACTACTGTAATTAAAATATTAAATAGATTATTTGCCTTGTGACTTACTGAAATATCCTGTTATTTAAAACATGACTGAAGATTTTAGGACAATTTGTTTACGTGGGCCAGAGTTAAGAATTTGGTTTTGTCTTTTTTATTTTTACTGTTGGCGTTTTGTATGGTGTTATGGTCTTTATGCATTCGTGATTTAAAAATTTTGTTGACTAATTTTGGTGAGTAGCTGTTTCGTATTAGGATGTTCTTAGCTTTTTTAATTGCGTTTTGCTGCTAGTCAGTATCGCAAATCTTTATCGCTCTATCTGCCAGAGCAATAACTACTGCTCTTTTTTGCAACATAGGATGCTGCGAGAAATAGTTTAAAAATCGCCCTGATGATGATCCTTTTGTAAACCATTCAAACTGTTTTAATTCATTTTTTTTTATTGTATAGTCACATCCAAAAAGTTAATTAATAATATATATATATATATATATATATATATATATATATATATATATATATATATATATATATATATATATATATATATATATATATATCGAAACTAGGAAAAAATTAACGCGGTTAGAACTATTATATAGTAGAAAAGGGATTTTTTGGGAAGATCGCTAAAACAATGAAATTTGGCCAACTATATACACGTGTTTCTGACTTAAGGTCTTCATCAGTATAGTCAACTAGTTGAGAAACGAGTACAACTAGCATTAAAATTAATACACAAAATCACACCAGAGTCACCAACAGGAGCAAAACCGACATTTGTGGTTATCAAGAGAACATCCGAAATTTTCACCGGACTTGATACTCTATTACCAAGAAGCAGCATATAGCCACCTGTGGCGCAACTCAGGACCCAAGAGTAATTAAATCGAAAGTAGGAAAAAATTGACGCGGTTAGAACTATTATATAGTAGAAAAGGGATTTTTTCTACTATATAATAGTTAATAGTTTACATGTGTACTGTCTTCGAGCTTTCAAACACTTCTTGGTCCACGGGTTGCACTAAGCTAGTAACATTAGGCGGAAGGTAAATTATTTTTGTCACTTGTATCACACGTCAGATCTTGAGGAAGAGTTAGTGCATTGTCCAAAAGTAAGACTGAGCCAATTGATCGGTTGTTATTGTTGTGAGGGCCTGCATTGTGATTATCTTGCACAGCACTTAAATACCGGGCTAGTAATTAATTAATACTCTGAGCGTGCTTGTTGGTGTTTTTTTGGTGTCTACCAGTGCGATAAAATCGTGGTCCTGAATATGTTTGAGTCCAAATTGGACTCCAGATTGCAAAAGCTAGAATCACAACTAACTAAGGTATGTGCGTCTATCAATGTACTAACAGCCACGGTGGAAAAAAACACAAAAAAATTGCTGATATGGAGGATAAAGTCGAGGAACTTGATCAGGAAAAGAGTAAAAACTGTATTCGTATTTGCGGTCTTCCGGATATAGACGATGAAAATCTGTCAAAGTCGGTCATTGACTTCATTAATGATGAGCTTAAAGTAGACCGTTCGATTAGAGATATCGACTATCTCTTTCGGGCTGGCCAGGCAACTAGCGATAATAAATTTGTGAATAACTGGAAACGGAATGATATAATGGGTGCTAAGAAGGCATTGAAAGACACAACATATGCTATCTTCGAGGATCTTACTTCTAAACGTTACAAAATTTTGATGCAGGCAAAGAAAAAATATGGCAATAATAAAGTATGGTCATCGGGAGGCAAAGTATTCTTTTGGGATCCCAAGAAAAATGAAAAGGTGCTGCTGACCAGTGATCGTGATAATTAGCCACTTGACCGCGACTTTATTCACCTGGTAAACTATATATATTTATTCACCTGGCAAACTATATGAATGCTTGCGGTAAAAAACCTACAACAATGAGTTATCTGGTCTTTTTTTTTATGCTGTTTTGTTAAATTCGAATTTATACCTTTTATAAACTGAACATTTTCGTTTAGCAATGTCTATTAAATTGTTAACGTATTTAACTAAAAGGGATTAATCATTTTTATTTTTTGTTAACATGTTGAACTGAAAAGAATTAAACATTTTTATTTCGAATCTTTGCTTATCTGGGTTTATGGGTTTATGAATGAATAGATGGAATCCTTGTATTTTTTTATCAGATGCACTTTATAATATGGATTAGTCAATGGGCATTGTTCTGTTATATTAATATATTATTATATTTTTTATGCAATGTTACAGATTAGATAACACATTTATTTATTTCTTTCTCTATTTCTATTTACTAATAACACCACACTTATTTATTTCTCAATTATTTCATTTTTTGTCGGAGCTTGCACGTCATGCCCATATATATATATATATATATATATATATATATATATATATATATATATATATATATATATATATATATATATATATATATATATATATATATATTTTAACTGTGCAGGATAAGATTAGTTTTAGTCATTTCAATGTGCGCTCATTGTGTTCAAGCTTTGATGAGTTTTCTGAATACACGGAAGCTGAGCAGTTGGATATTGTTGGATTGTCCGAGACGTGGCTTACTGGCGGGATAGCAACGGCGGTGCTTGCGATAAACGGGTATACTTTTTTAAGGAGGGATCGTGATGATAGAGGGGGTGGTGTAGGTCTCTACGTGAAGAATACATTTAAATTTAAACTTATTAATGTAAATACTTTTGGAGATTCTTTGGAGCAAATTTGGATCAGTGTTAAAATGGGTGGTAAACATTTTTGTTTAGGATCAATTTATCGCTCGCCCAGCGCAAATTTGATTGAGTGTATTGATGTGCTTGAAAGTACGCTGATCTCTTTGATTCCAGATCATGATGTGGTCTTGTTTGGTAGTGACTTCAACGTCGATTGTCTCTCACAAAATAATGCCTTCTTGAAAATAAATAACTTTTTAAAAAAGTATGGATTACATCAATTAATTGAGCAACCCACCCGAATTACAAATAATACCGCCACTATATCATAGTTACTTCTTCAGTGGACCTTGTTCAGGATCCAATGGTAGTTAGAATGAATGATATTTCAGACCACTGTCTGGTTAAATGTAACATAAATTGTGGAAAATCTCCTGGTTTTGTTAAATTTAAGACATATCGCGACTACAGTAACTTTGTTTATGATGTTTTTGTTGCCGATATGTATAGTTTTGACTGGGATTACTTGTATTCTTTAATTGATATCGACGAAATGGTGGAATTTTTTACCAAGGCAGTGATAGAGCTCTTCAATAAACATGCTCCTGTCAAGACTTCTCGTATCACAAAAGCACCTGCACCCTGGATTACTCCTAATATTAAGCATATGATGCGATTAAGGAACAAAGCCCATTCCAAGTATAAAAAAACTAAAACCGAGATAAGTTGGAATGATTATAAGCAAATTAGGAATTTTGTAACCATGTCCATCAGAAATGAAAAAAGGTCTATCTGAATCATCAGTTTAGGGTCGATCCAAAAAACTTTTGGCGTACTTTGAAGTGGTTAAATATTAACTCAGTACCGGATAGTCGGCCTGAAGAGGTAGGAAGTCCAAACGATTTTAATAAATATTTTCTTGATAGTATTCCCCCACTTCAATCACAGGCAAATAATAATACGTACTTAAATCATTACAAAAATTCATTTTTTAACAATACTTACAACAATTTCAGATTTTCAACGGTTAGTTCTGATAAGATTGAAAAAATAATTTCCCACATGCGTTCTAATGCCAGGGGTGCAGATGGTGTAGATCTCAGAATGATATCTTTATTAGTTCCCACTTATTGAATCATATATCGCTTATTATTAATGCGTGTATCTCTTCTGCCTTCTGCCGCTACTCTTGCTCACTTTAGACCTATACATTTGTTTTCCTATTTTTTCAAAAATACTCGAAAAAATAATCCATGAACAGTTAAATAGTTATGTATTACAACAAAATATCCTTCCATCCACTCAATCTGGCTCTCGTTCGAAGTATAGTACGAGCACAGCTCTTCTAAAAGTAACGGATGATATTTTTCGTGACACTGACGAAGGTAAAAATTCCTGCCTGTTGCTCCTTGATTATAGTAGGGCATTTGATACACTTGATCACAATATGTTATGTACTAAATTGAAATACTACGGATTAGGGCAGTCTGCTGTTGACTTTATAAAAAACTACCTGCAAGGAAGGCTTCAGAAAATTATAATTGGCAATACCTCATCTGATGTATTGGCTTCTAGTTGTGGAGTTCCTCAGGGCAGTATACTAGGTCCTCTACTGTTTTCTCTTTATACTTCAGACTTCAGTAGTCATTTGCAAAAGATGCACTCCCACCAATACGCTGATGACACTCAGTTATACTATAGCTTCCACCCTGATAAAGTTGAATTGGCCGAAAGATATATTAATCAAGACCTACATATTATATATCAAATCTCCACCGCCCATAACCTTTTGCTAAATCAAAATAAAACTCAGCTTCTTCTATTTGGCAAAAATAATGTGGAGATATTGAGGAATTTCAATATTAATATAAATAATGTAACAATACCGGTCTCAGAATCTTGTAAGAACCTAGGAGTGTATGTAGATTGTGTGTTGAGGTTCAAGTGTCACGTTTCCTACATGCTTCAAAAAAGTTATGGTAAGTTAAGGACTCTTTATCTATTTAAAAATGTCTTATCAACTGAGGTTAAATTAAGATTATGTGATTCGTTGATTTTATCCCTGTTATCATACTGTGATGTGTTATTCTGGCCTGCTTTGTTACAGGAGGATAAAGCGAGTTTGCAAAGACTGCAGAATGCATGTCTGAGATTTTGCTACGGGTTACGAAAGTACGAGCATATTACACCATGTTATATTGATTCTGCTTGGTTTAAGTTGGATCAAAGATTCCGGTTGCATTTATGTACACTGGTTTTCAAAATTAACACATTGCAGATACCTACATATTTATTCGAGAAGCTTGTCAAACATTCTGATATCCATAATCGGGATACACGCCATAATGCTCTGTAATGCGTCCCTCGGCACAAAACCTTTTTATTTCAGCGCTCATTTAGTTTTAACGCTGCCAAGTTTTTCAATGCTTTGCCGGCCGACATAAAAAATTGCTCAGCTGTTGACACATTTAAGAAAAACTTAAATTTCATCTAAAATAGGAAAATCGATAATATATTCTTACTTTTTCTATTTTCTCTTTTTTTTTGTGTCTTGCTAGACCGAACGCTCGGCTGGACACAGTGATCGCACATCATAATTATTGGTTGCTATTAGTGACTATTGTTCCTTATATTAGAATCATAGTACCTTAAACTACTTGTTCTTTTTTTTTGTCAATTAAAAGCATTTGTTCTTCGCTTCACTCTCTTTCATGTATAGGCAACATTTCTTGTTTTTGTTTGTTTCTTAATTATTTTTGAACTTTTCATTATTTCATTTTATTTTACTTTTAAGGTTATTTTTATGTGTTTGTTAACTACTAACATTACCTCTAATAATTGTTACATTACATGTTTAAATAAAGGCTATTTATTATTATGATTAGTATTATTATTTGATAGACAAGTTTATGCTTTTTAAATACCGTTTTACCTTTGGAAAGAACTCCGATTGAAACCGTTTTTCAAACAGGTCTCTGCCTATCGACGCTTATTTTTATGACCGGTAATACACGGGGAAAGATGACTAATTTAGGTTCTTGAACGCACGTGGCTTAAGAGATTTTACAATGACAAAACGAGAGATTCTATGGGTCCTGCTGCACTAAAACAAATAGGTCCAGTATTCCGCTCTTTATTTTTTCTTAAAACCCGGGGCTGACTTTTCGTGGCTGCCAAGAAAATTTGTTTTTGGTAACACTTTACAGCTCAGTCCTATTTCGTCCATGTTATAACTTGCTCAGGAGTTAATACTTCCGCTTTAATTATTTTATCGAACTTGACCTTGAAATCAATTGCACTAAAAGTATCACCAGACATCTTCTCTCCACTCAAATCAGGTAAGCCAACCCTGGCTAGCAACAAATTCGCCTGCCTTTTCATTTTTTTTAGTGGCTACCCAAAGCCCTTCCTTTCCTGAAGAAACCATGTCCACAAGGCTTCATCCACAACATCGTAAATATGATTTTTTTTTGCAGAGGCTTGACGGCTCCATTTTTGAACAAAAATTCTCGATGGAACCCCTGTCACTTCGCCAGTCGATTACAGTAATTTTCCCAACATTAAGTCCAGCACGTATTTTCACTACAGATTGATCATTACCATTTCGCTTTAAAGCCTTAAGACGCATATCCATCGCGACTACAACTTGTTTACATTTTCCGTTTATCGTAAAAGCAGAAGAATTCGGCACGAATGCAAAAACTAATCGATTAAAACTAAAAAAAAATATTTGTTGGCATCATAAGTTAACTGAATGCCGACAAAGAGATGGCGCCGGGACAAATAATTAATATTCGGTGGACCTAAAAAATACGTAGGTAGAAACTATGTAATAAACAGGCCGGTTAATTCGTCGACGGGTTAATGCAGAGCCGGTTAGGGGGAGAGTATCATGTAATTAGATCACTAATATTATCTAATATAACAAGTGAGAGGATTATTATATTATGATAATTACGAGTGAAATCGAGCTGTGGTGCTGCTATAATTTCACGAGTAATATCCTCGATGATTATTCGTATCAAGAGTGATACCTGACGAGAGAATATAAAAAATGAGGAAATTTTCAAAGCTGAGAAAACTGACGCCATTCGCTTCGTCTAGCAACACTCCGAACAAGGTGATAAAAATATTGCCGCTGTAATAAAACGCAACTAAAGAAATTATTATTTTTTGCTGGATCGCATTGATTTAGATAATACTTATATTTAAAAATATTTAAAAGTATTTATTGTGGCGTTTACATATTTATTTATATTTAATTAAATGCATTTCTCCAGTTTCTGTATCTATTTAAAAATTTATCTACCCCTGACTTACCTCCTGAAGAGGAAAAAAGAACCTAGTAGTAGAAAAGAAACTAAAAAATATTTCATTTTAAACAATAATATTTATTTATATCCTGTGTAGTGTTGTAAACTAACATTTTAATGTCTTCATAGGAGTAAATCTAAACGTGTGCCTCCACGACCTATCCATGATAGATTCGGTGATTCAATCTGAACAGTGAATTAGTTCAGAGAGATTGAGGCAGACTTTAATACTCGACTTGTGCTCGTCGAACCGTTACCTTGTGATAAGATCGATTTCCACGTGTTATGTAGACCGGAACCCATATCTCTACTGATGATGTTTGTATGTTTAAAAATTTCAATAGATTCCTAATCTTTCGTTTATAAAATCGCTCAACCGACATACATTTCCATGGTTCTTCCCTACATATATGGCACTGGAGAGAAAATAGGATGATATTTCGCCGGTCTAACATTCGTACAACCTTCAATACACATGGGAAAATTGGACAATGCTAGCGATCTTCGAAACATGTTATACCTTTTCAAACAGAAGGACTATATAAAATTTCTTGGTCATGTGGAGAAGTGTATGTAAACAGAACGCTCAATATCCACTAGACTTAAGGAACATGAAAGATGTATTTAAAAAAAAACTGATTGTACAATATACTGTAGCTGAACATCAACATACCACTGGCCACATTATAAATGTAGAAGAAACCACGATTAATGGATTTTATAAACGAAATATTAAAGAATGTATTACAATTTTCAAATATACAAAAATCTTTAATAGAGGTACAAGTTGTGGTCTACATCACACGTCGAAACCGACCCTAAAACAGGCTACTGACTCGGCGAGCACAACTCGGGTATAAAAGCCCGCCTGAATATCTCCGAGCACAGAGGATAACAGAGAAAACATCAACCTGGTAAGACGACACTAACTTACTAATAAAATTTTTATTTTCAGAGGACAAGCGGTATCGAGAGGTGGCACAAACATCCTGCCAAGCGAAGACCCCTCACACCACAGTGAGGACCATGTCCTTTATAGGAGTTTCTCCCGAAAGGACGGCATCAACCCCATCCAAGGATTCTTGGCTTATCCAATAATGGTCCATCTAATGGGGGCCCGTTGGGATTTCGTGTTCTTTGATAGGTCAAAAACTGTCAGAGTAACGAGTCCCCCTTCCATTGGAAAATAATTCGTGCCTAAAAGCATTCCCCATCTTCACCAAAAAAAAAAATCTGCGCTCATTCAGTGATTAGATATCATGGTGTAAAGATCCCTGAAGATACCCCGTGCAATAGAAGTCGACACGTCGGATAGTAATTCTAATTTGACACAGTCTAGTCCCAAGAACCATGATTTGATTAAATGGGAATACCATCCAACAAAACTGGTAAATTGTCTTCAAGTAACTTCCAAAAATGATCATTATAAAAATTTCTGATACCGTTTTTACTAAAACTCTCTTCACCTGTAAACAAAATTTCAGAATCATGGAAAGGATTTTCCTGAAAATTGTTGGAGAAACCATTGGCAGTTCCGAGGAAGAAAGGCCTGAACCCGTTGGAATATACACTAACAGTACGCGGGCTAGAAACATCGTTTAAGCTCAGAACGCCGAAGTCATAATTAGTAATAGCACGTGTGCTAGAGAGTAGAATGGGAAACAGCACGTAATCTATGTATGGGTATTTGCAATGTGGAGAAATATACAGATTATGTATGTTTTATTTGTTTTTGACGTTTTGTTTGCATAGTTGAAAATATAGATATGGATTAAAAAAAACTTTCTGTTTCAAAAATTCATTTTTAAAATTATTTTGATTTTGACAATCACATTTCTGTACTTTTATGATCCTTAATTAAAAAAAATATTTCTGATCACGCGAATCTTAATAATTCTTCAAGCGAAAACTGTTATGAAAAAATACCTTTTTCTTATATCTTACGCTTGTTGGCTTATTTGTCTACAGTGACTTTATAAAGTCACTACATATTTGTCCTCTTGTGAACCCCATCTAAGGACCTACTGTTAAACTTGTATTTGATTTTTCCGTTTACGCATCTTATATGAAACCAATTACAAAAAAAACAAAGAAAAAACTTCCCAGTTTGAGGCACTATTTATGTAGACATTATTTAACAAGTGTATAATGTATAGGCAATACCCAAGCCAAAGGTTGTGTAATATAGCCGCAAAACAAATATTACACAAACAACGAGTATACTTTATCTACAACAATTTGAATTTTATTTCCATTGTCCGAATTTATTTGTTAAAGACAATAATTACCATTAAAAATTTGTCAAAACTAATCACTTTAGTTTCCATAATATATATTACGTTTTACTTTTGTAAAATAATACATGAGTAATGTAATAAAACACTGCTGTAGTGTATTGGTATTTGTTTTAATATTGTTGGTCTATAATTATTTACAGTAAGTGTGCTCTTTTTGATTATCGCCTGTAGAACGAGTGTCATTACTAGCCAATACTTTAGGAAATCAGATTTTCTAGCCCGCGTGTTATTACTACATATGCTGCTAGCAAAAGTCCCGTTACTAGCGAGGACTTCGGAAAAACCGACTTTCTAGCACACGTGCTGTTACTGTATACGCAACCCTTTGAATATGATAGGGATATAAAACGTTATCATGAAGAATCCTCCAATTAGAATAAGAGATATATTTAAATTATGCTCAGCTTTTCTGATACTTATTTTGGGATTTTCCTGAATATAATTAAAAACAACATTCTCAACTTCTGGTGTTCTTGCAATCTGTTGTGATCCTTTGGTTAAAAACTTTTTCCGTTTCACACAACCTTCTGTTAGTATTTGAAAATGTTCGTGAATCTGGTGAAGTTCTATATGGGAAGCGTTCTTGATATAATCGTCTGACTTCCAATGCGGTCCTATCAGTAAATCCGTAAATACCATTTAACCATTTTTTTGACTATAATTTTTTATGAAAATCAGAAAAAAAACCGTCAAAACTGCTTATTAAATAAATATAAAGAGTTTATGACCTACCAGATTATTTTTTGTTCAAGAGGTAAAGTTGTATAGTGCTATGCAGGTAAACATACTTTATTTTTTTAATCGAAAACAGTCAGTTATTTACTAACTTGTCTACAATTTGTTCCTAAGGACCATGATTTCTTAAATGATATTAAATCTAACCCTCACAAGTAAAAAAAAACACAAATAATACAAAATTAATTAAACATCCTTTCAGAATAGTGGCGTACGCTATATGAGCCTCGTCTCACTCTTCTTTGATTCTCTCTAGATCTCATTGTAATCTACCATAATTTCGGAGAAATCTTCTTTAACATAGGTGCCAGCACATTTTTGTAATAGGTGCTTTACTGTTACAAGAATTAGTCAGTAAAGACGATTTTGTATGTATACACCACTAAATATGCTGTTTCTGTTTAGGTTGAAATTTGAATATCAAATTATGAGAGCTTTATAATGATTCGTTAAATAACCTCGTAAATGTATTATTTTTATAATTACCTTTAATTGTAATATTACAACAATAAATGTATAGATAATAATAATAATAACATTTACTCCAACAATCGCAATTATAAATATAAATAATCTATCCTATCGAAATAAATGAAGAGAAAAACCCAATGAGCTCATTAACATGTTCTATGTTTGCATTATTTAAATCTACACTTTTGAGAATACACACAATAAATAAAACAGTAAAAATATTTTTAAGTTCTCAAATTTAGTAGCGTTTTGCTAGTTACATAAAATCTTGCCATTGCCCCTATTCCTTAATTTGTAAAACAGAAAAGTGAGTCAGACAGCGTGGATGCAATAGTAGTCGGCTGGAGTCGTCAGTTTTCTGACGTCGCGTCGCGTCGAGATATTTGGCGCCGCATACTTAAACTATTTAGTTGATTTTAGTCTCATACACGCGTTTTAAATAAGAAATGTACATTGTATTTGTGTAAATGATAGATAATAATAAATTGTATACATATATGACCTGAATTATGAATTAAATTATTAATATAGAAAAATTCGGTAACCAACTGCCTACTCAAAAAAATGAACTTTGCCTATAGTGCTTACATCTAAATTAAGAGATATATATTGATAAATACGTACAGCTTTTAGATTTTATTTTTTTTGTGTTCTACGTAGTTATTACTTTGGCACATGAAAATATATCATCTTATACCATCTTTATATTAAGCATCTATAGAGTTATCAGTTACTTTTTGATAGTCCACATTAAAAAACTTAAGAGTTACGAGAATTTTTTTTTGTTAACAATTAAGTATATTTTTGCACTGAATGCAGTTTCGTATTACAACTACGTTATCAAACACAATGTATAAAAATACATCCAATTAGTTAACAATTAGATTTTTCCATATATTTTCCATACATTACAATCCTAAAAGCCCCATCAAAAAAAATGGTTACCTAACATCCGTTTGTAAGTTTGAAATATTTATATTGGGATCCTTATTACGTTTGTACATTTCAATAGCTTCTAAAAGGTACAATTTTCTACCCTTTTATTCATGATGTAAATTATCTAACCTATTTGCTTCGGGAAAAATAAGTGACAATTCCAAAAAGTGATTTGCAAAGTCTGAATTTTGCTTTTTGAGTCTGTATGATGCCCAATGTTATTTATATCTAGTGATTAAATTTCTTCCTGTTTATCCAATATATAGGCTAATAATAACTAATTTTTACCATATAAACCCACCATTTTTTATAGTACGCCGCACGGATCTGAAGCCCCGACAAAAGAAAGAGGTTTGTCAAAAGCAGGCCGTTTCTATGGAGATGTAGGGCTTTAGCCAATCACCAATGAGTAATGCACCGTTTCTATAGATACTTGCATTCTTTTCATAGCCTCAAATCATCACCGACTCTACTAGAAAGCCTGGAAGCATTGATGATTCATCCTAAGTAGTTTTTCCCGCAATGAATAGCTTGAGTTGTGACGTCACGGCGGCCATATTGTTAGGAACTGTCATATCAATGTCCACTTTTGAAAGTTTGTTTACATTGATTAATCGTAAAAAACTTCTTTTTTTCCTGGTTTTTCAAGTGAATGTTTAATTTTTGTTGCTTGTAAGTATACTTACGAATAACTACAAGTGTATATTGGCGATTTCTAATAAATAAAGCTTGATTTTAACTTAAATAACCATATAGATATGTGTATTTTGCCTATGGTTTTACTTTTTAGATTAATATTGCAACGGAATCAGTTATCAGACTCTCAACAATAATTCAAGCTTTTGCAAAGGTAGATTCAAACCGTGTGAAAGACCTGGTTTTGATGGGGAACTTCCTATAATCAAAGGGAATGCTCTTCCAAGTATAAGAAAGATCGTGTTTAAAAGGTTGAGGTAAGCGCTTTTTATACCTTTTAGGCACATATTCATATTGTAAAAAATATTTAATGTGTTAAAACAGTATTTAATTTTGAAACCATTGTTACTGATTTTAATATACTTTGTCAATAATATATTTTTGAATTTGTTACTTACAGATTAAACTTGATGAATGGCATTGAGGAATATATGTGCAAGAGAGTCTCTAAGAGGTCAATTGTTGTGTCATCATATGGCTACATTGGTAATATTTGCATACCACATTATATCCGTAACAGATACGGTAAAAATCGTAGATGATTGTTTGGTAGAAAATGGTACACGGAAGAAAAAAGTTCTGAAATATGCCAGAAAACAGTAAGCCAATTGCCAAATGAAACTTGGTTAATCGCAAGGAAGAATCGTTTGACTTCCAGGAATTTTGGTTCTGTCCTGTATGATAAATAAGAGATTCCTACCTTCATTATATAAATAACTCACAGGTAACATACATTTTATTTTTAATAATTATTCATTCAGTGGGTATATTAATTGGTAAGTTTTCATAAGCTTTAAAAAGTGTATTAGGTTTCTAGGTACTAATTCTGTTGTATATATATGTATTTTTCTAAATTATATGTTAAAAAGTTATTTACCACAAACATCATGAAACAGATTCATTTTGTATATTTTGCAGCCCTCCCAAATCAAAATAATTTTTTTTTGACCACTGAACATCCTAGCGTAATAATTTTTACCTTCTTGTTGGTGTTGTTTTATGGGTGGTTGTGGTAATTATCGATTATACACGTCATTTAAATAAATTGTTTATCAGTAACGTCACTGCTATTATATTGAATGCAGTTACCAAGGGCGTTCATAAGGGGGGGGGGCATTGCCCGCTCCCTGTATTTTGGATGTAAATGTCTTGTAATCACTGAACCACCTGCGTACGCGTTTGGCAGTTAATTTGAACTAGGTCATATGGAATGACATTTTTGTAGCTATTTCCGATCTGACATTTGCAGACTAATGAATATTTATCTGCTGCCTCTATCCTTTTTTTATTCTTTTCAGTAAGATACACTTTAGTTGTCATAAACACCATACAATGGGGACAGGAACACAAAACTAATGCGTGGATATATTGGAGGGAGTACTGATGGAGGGGAGAAGATTCATATATATATATATATATATATATATATATATATATATATATATATATATATATATATATATTTTATTTAAGTAGATATATATCATTTTTAAGTAGAAATAAAAAACTGTAAAATATATTTTTTTGTCATAGTCTCTACAACAAATTATATCTAATAAAATGTTTAAATAAATAAATCTTTATCTTGTTTTTAATTATAAAAAAGTACTTTTAGTCAGTTATTTAAATATAATATAGGCAACAAAAAGTAATTTTATAAATCAGCAAAATTTAGTTACAAAATAACTCTCTGTAGACGTCTAAAGTATATTACATAAGTGTTGAAAGTGAAATTTTCCAAACGGGGTAGGTCATGGGAAACATAGTAAACTATTTTTCTTACAACCACAAAGAGTCTTCAGTAGGACTTTATATTTGATTTGAAATAAATTGAAAATAGGCTTTAGCTTTTTTTTCTTACATCTTTCAACTAGGTACTATAGTGTTGAAATTTTTTTTAACACACGTGTGATATAAACCACTTTCTAGTGTAAACAGTGCTTTTTTGTCAGTTTCATATAAAGCTGCTTGACAAATAATTTTCTCTAACAAATTTACTTCAATTTCAATTTGTAGGAAAACATAACGCAACAAAGTCTTCATCTGTAAAATTAGTTGAAAAGAGAAACAACCAGTTTTTTTAATGAATTTTCTAGTTTCTGTAAAACCTTTTGTCTTTCTTGCCAGAGGAAACATTTACTTAATCTAAAATAATATTCTATTATTTTGAATGGATGTATTTTATCAGTTTATTTTTAAACTGCGAAATATATTTTTAGAAATATTTATAATCAACAACAAAAGTTATGGTATGAGCAGGGATCGAACCATAATCATAATAAGGTTAGAATATTTGGCAGGATCAACAATGGTTATGATACTGGTGGGTTTGAATATGTACAAGTTCTAACGAATTGCTTATCAGTGGTATGATAGCGCAATTGTTTAGAGCAATGCACTAGTGATCCAGAGGTGCGATCGATGCTCGTACCATAACTTTTGCTGTTGAATATAAATATTTCTAATTCTATTATTTATTATGACAAACCAGCATACCAAATATCTTTACCAAAATGAAACAATATCTACATTTTTATCACAGTTTTATTCACAGACTAATTAACAGATACACAAATATACACATACATATGTAGAACTAAACTAAAGAAAAGGGAGTAATATATTATTAAAAAGCTAATACGATTTTATCAAAATAGAAGAATAATAATTAAATAAAACGTTACATAAAATTAAATTGATGCTATTTTTGCTATCAGAATCTGCAAAAATTGAAAATTTTGTTATTGTACCATATATTAAATTTGGCAGAGTTTCAATGTCAAGGTTTCACCTATCTCATACACAGCCCAACTCGTGAAAAGTGAATTGTTTAGACAATATTTTTATTAATTTTGAAATAAAGGTGGTTTAAAATGGGACGTTCTGATCGTTACGGCTCAGATTGTGGAAGTGGAATTTGTCTCAATGGGAATGCAGATGTATAAACGTATATATAATCAAGTTAAACATCAAACCTTTTATAATTTGCCACAAGAAAACTCCCAAAATTTATATGAGGCTGATCTAGTTGAGTTGAAATATATATTTTTTCATGGGACTTTTGACGACCTGTGCTTTCCACTAAAATTAAATAATAACTGGGGTCACACGAATTTAATATAAATGATTGGGGTACTAAAGAGGTAAGGGCAGTAAAGCAAACAGTTATGTTATGCTATGAATGCTTTTGTTGGTAGTTGGAGTAAAACCTTCTCTTTTTTTTTGCGTGAAGCCACTTCTTTCGACTTTCTTCGTCTTTGGAAACCCAAAAAATCAACGTTAGGTCATTTCGGATAGTTTCCATTGCAATTAGGTACCCAACAAATAAAGTGCATTGTTCTAAATTCACATATTCCTTTGCAAATCCACTTTTTGTTAGAATTCAAGTCTTAACCTCACTACCACAAACTTCTATTTTGACGAAAGTTTTATAGCACCAGCCCCAAAACTAATAGCACTAACACAAATATCTACAGAAATAGTTAAAAACTACTAATGTTCTAATTTATTTGTTAAAACGAATGCAAAAACACGCCGTAAATGAATTTACAGATAGCAGTTAACCACAAAAATTTACTACTGGTGATAACTCATCACAAGCTGTCAACGGCCGTTTCCAGGCTTTCTAGTAGAGACGGTGTTGCTCAGATTCACGCGGCAAACCATACATGTTTCTTTCTGAGAAGAAAAATTTGAAAAGTCAAACTATACAGAACTTTATATATCTAATCAATCGCTATCCAACGAGCTAACGACCCATCGACCACCTCATGAGTCCCAGTCCCGCTCCTATCAATTAGACCGATTCGAAAATCGTGCTATATCGGTGGTCGGTTGGATTGCGAGTGGAAACTCATAAACGATAACACATTGAACCGAACAACTAACCCCATTCATCTTGTATTCATTTAGATATTTTCAAAATCCGGTACCTGGGTCAGTACAAAGATCTCTGAAACGAATCAGTTTTGAATAGAAACGTATTTCTACTAGTCGCTTCAGCTGCTCGTTGCTGCTGTAAAATAAGCAATAGTATCATCGTCATCGATAAATAGAATACTAACGCTGTATTTTATTTAGTAAATTATTATATATATTATTAAGTAAGTGCGTAGTACATACCATTTGCTCTACATATTTTGCATGTAGATATTTATTTGCCGTAAAATAAGAAAAATGATTGACGCTTTAAGACTGATTTACTAAAATGTTATACTACTTACAATTATTATGTGGGCGAAACGAATCCTGATTAACTATGCTTCATAAGTAAAGCAGATGTTTAGCTTTCCATACCTTTTTGTTATTTTCCCTTTAATTAAAGTAACGTGTAACACGCGTTCTACTCGTTACTGTTAATAACCTTATTTCTTGGAAAGGTGACTTGCACAATCATTTAATACAATTTAACAATCAGTTCTTTGGGAATACTGAACCGAAAAAAAATTTTCTAGTTCCTTGTTTGACATTCTAAGGCTTTTTAATATAAAAAGAAACATTCAGTAAAGATATTTTGTAATAACATAATGACAAGTTAACTTTTTTACTCTAAAATGAAATTTGTCTTTTCTACTCCAGGCAATTTTTAGTAAGTTTTAGTTTTTATTTTTTGTAAAATTTATTTGTTTTTTTAACTTAAAGGAATGAAATTCAGAAATGTTTAGTTGCTACATGGTAGATCCAGTTTAACAGCAGAATACTGTATTTTGTGCTTTTAAGCTTGAAAACGTTCTGACAGATATAGCTTAGTTCGAATTTTATTCAGTTCGAAATCGAAATATCAATCGTATATAGTATACTATCTGGCCAGACTTTACTTTGCCTTTTCCGTTAGATGGCGCGATTAGTTTCCAGTAAAATTATAAGAATATGGGGCGAATCCGCCACATTGTCCAGAAATGTTATTGAAGAAGAAAATATTGGTTTTATAGAAAAAATACCCAATAAAACAATAGAAAAAATAGTGTTGAAAAATCTCGGTAACCAGACGATCGTTTAAAAAAAAAATCATGTAATTTGGTGCAGTACAACTCTCTCACAAACTTGCTGAATCTGTATTAGTGTTTTAAATATATATAGATTACACAACAAAAGTGGTAAGAAATCGTTCAAATAAGGAACCTGCTTACACCTATGTAATAAATTTTAATAAATATAATTATTAGATACAATAAACAAGAGCAAATAAATGTTAAGTAGCTCCTCTATTATTTGATAATAAATGGGTGAATTAATTAGCTAAATAATAGGTTTTTGTCGCAAAATAATCCTCCCTAATATGCCATAGTTTATGCTTTCTTTCCGTTACTACAATCAGAAGTAACGTAGAAGTGGTTTGAAATAGGTATTGCCATCAACGGTCTTGTTGAAACAGTCATGGCCTGATAATAAGCATTTTCAAACCAAAGAATTCTTATAGTATAGTTGATGTTGGTCGCCTCGAGATTCTCTGACTAAATAGAAAAAAAACCAAACCAGAAATTAAGATTGCAATCCTAAAGTCATTCTCGCGACGATATATATCAAACTAACTTGGAATATCTAGGAACGGGTTGGGGAGATATAATAGTTTCGAAAATTGAAGATTTTAATCCATATCGTTTGTTATTCTGTTTTCCCGTGAGTTATTCGTTTTTCTAATTAAGTGGGCCGTGGTTGACGTATTTTGCAGACTCGTACGGATTAACTTTTTTTTTCACCCTACGCGGTTGAGTTTACAAAAAATTTAAATTAGAAGAGCATTACCCAAACTGGTACCATACTTTAGGGCTAAGAACGATCGAAATATTTTCATATAATATTTATATGGAATATAATGAAACAGAGTGTTAGCGGTATATGTGGGTGCATACTGTTTCCCATCTTAAGGAGCTTTCCTATAACTCAAATCTTCATTTCGTAAGAACCTTTTGTAAAGAGGGATTTATTTGTTTAATAATGATTTTGTAATATCAGTAATATATATTAATTAATTATATCCCTCATAAATCTAGGAAAAAAACTTTTACTTATTAAAAAAAATAGGTTTGCCTAGAAAAAAATCTCATTTAATACACAAGGTGCGCAAAAAATACGTAAATGCTGGTAGGCAAAACAAATTAAAATTTCTGAAATAGCTGAATTAGAGAGCGTCAAATATAGACTAACAGATAATTTGTTTTTTTTTTACTACAAGGTAATTAAGTATTATTTATTAACTCAATGTTAGTCTTAAAATAAGCACATTTTATGAAGGATAACTTTTGTCATA
Organism: Kuschelorhynchus macadamiae; assembly: GCA_030620095.1. Lineage (NCBI taxonomy): Eukaryota > Metazoa > Arthropoda > Insecta > Coleoptera > Curculionidae > Kuschelorhynchus > Kuschelorhynchus macadamiae. The sequence goes on along the minus strand of JAUTXW010000613.1, from coordinate 1,789,726 downwards.
ATAAAAAAGTTTTCCAATTTTACACAAACCCTGTATCGATTCAATACGTACTAAACGCAAACTTTTTTAAGAGATATGTATAATTATCTGGGAAAATTAAGGAGTTCCTTGAATTATATCTGGAATAGAAAACCGATATATTTTCATTATTTATATTAATTGGAAAATTTATGTATTCAGTCGATAAAGTATCTCGTACGGAAGAATATGGGGTTCCTGCAATCACAAAGAAGAGCAACTAACAGGAGAGCAGCATTTATAAAGGAATGGATATCGGCGTCTCTTACGTCGAAACTTGCCAAGTTTCCAGAACTAGGTCGGTGTTTATTTCAGAGTGATTTGCTTTTCAGAAACTTTTGCTCACACAGGTTCTATTTCTAACTGCAAACTGTTAGTGAAATCTGGTTTTTCCATGCATTTGTAGCAACTTTGTAATACATTGATTCTTTTTTAATAAGAACTATACTTTGGGTATGAAAGAGATTTGTTTTTGATAGACTATTCGCACTAATCAAAAGGCGAAGTTAATTAAGTCATTTAAGGAGTATTCTATGTTAAATGGGGGAGTAAAGGGCAAAATACAGTAATTCCTATCCAAAAGAAAACCACAACCAACACAGATTTTTACAATTTTTATAAATCATTGAAATTAAAAATTAAATTTGACACACAAAATTGTGTGCATGGCAGATTTAGTATAACAGTCGACGAAGGAGATTACTATTTTATGATTCCAAAAAAAAACAAAATATATAATAAATTAAACTCATTTGCAAACAAAACTAAGATTTGTTCTGCTAAAAACGATACAAATATCTAGTAATTTTATTTTTCTGTTCGTACTAGTATATTTATAGATTTATAATAAAAATATTAAAATTTAAATTTTATCTTACAAATGTTCCTACTAAAAAGTTGGTACTATATAGTCTCTTTGGATCTATTACAAATCGGTTAGTGATTTCTTTTGCTGCACTCCCACTTGTCAAATAACACTATCTTCTTGTCCTACAACAGTTGTCGTCAACCTTTTCAAGTGGTTGAGCTACTTTGATAATTTAGAAATAAACCGTGAGCTACCTACCTGTAACCAGCATTTAAGCTAGCCTAAACGAAATAATGGACAGTTGTATTTTACATACGTACATGTTTTTATATAATTAATAAGTACTTAACTAATACTAATACATACCTAAAAAATAAACAAAATAAAATTTTAAATAAGAACATTTGATAAAAAATGCGTGCATTCAATAAGAAGGTTAACACTTGGACTCATCGATAATTTTTTTGATATTTGCAGTGTAATTTGATGCAGCCATTCGAACACAATTATCTAGATGTTCAACTGTAAGGCGAGTGCGGTATTTATTCCTAATAAACTTCAAATTGGAAAAAGAAGATTTGCAAACTTTAGTTTTAGAAATGAATATTTGTCTTTATTTACTATAGGCCAGATACATTTTGTACTTGAAACTAACATTTTCAATGCTAAATCACTTTGAAATGCAACCACTTCCATTTCAGTTGCAGAGGTCTTCGCCAAAGTTCTGCATAACACAAGTTGCAAACTCTTGGAGATCAATTTCCATGAAGTGTGAAACAGCAAATTGAGCCTCCAATGTCATTTTGTTGAAAACCTTAAACCGATTTTTGAAGTTATCCTTCAAGTTAGAAACTATTTCTACATGAGATTTGCTGTCATCGGGTTCTTTTGGATTTTGAGATATCTTCTCTGAAAGAACAGAAAAATGCTTGACATCACGGTTGACTAAGGTTTGTTCCCAAAAACTCAAGTTTTTTTATGAATGCATTTATGTCGGAAATCATTTCCACCAGTTCTTTATCTCTTCTCTAAAGTAAATTGAGTTCATTAATCTTGTCTGTCTACAAGAAACCCAAAATATCTAAGCCAAATTGAATTTTCCAGTTCCTGAATCGGTTCGCCGCGTTGTTTGAAAAATTGAACTATGACAGATGAACTATGGCTTCATTAAAACGTGTTATCACTCGTCCTCTACTTAACTATCGCTCTTCAGAGTGAAGAAGTAGATACCTGTACTGACAATCAATTTCATCGGCTAAGATTTTGAATAATCTTCTTTGTAATTCGGGAACTCTAATCTTGTTTACAATTTTTACTACCAAACAATTCCTGTCCGGTGGTATATTTTAGTGGAATAAACTTCAAAAGACCTTCTTTAATCATAAAATCACTAAAAACCATCCTGACGAATACGGGAGGTGTCAACCACATCTGTTGAATCATCCAGTTGAAGAGAGAAATAAACACAGTTATCTAAATCAGTTTTTAACTTTGAAAAAATATCCTCGCTCATTATTTCCACTCGTCTCATCACTGTATTAGCAGAAAGTTGCAAAGAGTTTATTGCTAAAATTATCTCGTGTTTATTTTTAAAGTTGGAAAATAAGGAATCTGCGGCTTCTAAAAACGCTTATTTTATCAATTGACTGTTGTCCAATTAACTGGTTCTTTAATTGTTTCAATTTTTCTTTTCTGCTCGCAGCATGTAACGGGAAATATTTTTCAAATTTTGGATGTACACTTTTATGATGCCTCTCAATATTTCCTTTTTTAGCAACCGAAACACAGGCATTACATAACAAGCATACACTTTTACCTTTAACTTCTGTAAAAAAATACTGTTCTTCCCATTCCGAATGAATATTGTATGTCTTTACTCCCTCACTACTGCTTTCCATTACATTTTTATTGCTCACTCTGTGTACTAACACATCTAATGCCTTTTAGTTTTAAACTGAACGGGTTGTATGCCCCACATGCGCATTCATCGCGTTCAAAGTAATCTTGATCGTTCTTGTGTTCTTAAACATTTACGCGATGCTCGCGCACTGGTTAATTTTAGCAGCAGTCCAGAGCACTCAACGTAGTGTCGCCCCTGCTTATTTTCATATTGTGAATTTTTTTCAACATTTATGGACGCTTCTATGATTTTTACAAGATATGTTGTGAGCTAACAGAAATGCCTTCGCGAGCTGCCGGTAGCTCGCGATCGACGGGTTGGCGACCACTGTTCTACAAGATGCTCCTTTAGCGGGCATATATTAAGAGAACCTGATCTAACTCTACTAAGGCAATCTTCACAGTTGAAGCCTTTCTAAGGATCTAGGTGCAATGGCTCCTTTCAGTGATTCAACTCTGCGTTTGCCCTCGGTGGAAACAAAGTGTAATGTTTTTCTAGTTGTCTTCGGCTAGATCACTCAGAGATAAAATTTAGAATAACGGCACAAGACTATTCAACAACAATGAATTTTTTAAGTTTAAGGCTCTACGTTCACTTTGTATCTGATGATTTTTGATTTTCGTTGACAGTTTTATTATTATATTTCATAGCCGATCTCCTAAAAGTCAATTTGGGCCAATCGCGGCGAAAAGGGGAGGAGCCATACGAACAAAACTCGGCGGATTTTTAATCAAAAACTCCGCGGCTACATATCCGCGAACATTTTAGTCTCTGATAGCGGGTTAACTATAAGGGCTAGATTTTATCTATTACTTTTTCTTAACACTAACAAAGTTGCTCTTCAGAACCCAAACCTTATTTTTGCAAATTTAAACATTTGTTTTTAAAAATGTTAATGCTAATGCTATCTGTTCTAGTAAATAATATATCATGTCAAAATCGATTTATCAGTTATTATACATAGATGAAATATTGAGTTTGCTTATGGAAACATCCCAATATTTTATATTTACCAAAGTGGGACAATGAACTCTTGGGTAGATTTATTTACGCAGCAAGTCTTTCATTCGTTATTAAAAAAAAACCCGTTATAATTTTCAACTAAATAAACCATGAATAAATACGGGTTTAAAGTATAATAACCTAGAAATCAAGTCTTAAGATAGGGAAATCTACAACGATTATTGATCTGCAAAAATATACAAAATTATATTCTACATTTAGAACATGTTACTTAGTAATGATAGCTACCATCAGCATGCGATTATACTTCATATATGGAATGGTAAAGAACTGTGTTTGTGAACAATTTATAGTCCTCCTAATGCTATTCTATCGTCATTTATTAACGAGTTGGAAAACGTTGCAATAACCTTTTTGCCACAATACGATGGAGTCATTTTTGGGGGGATTTTAATGTTGATGACCTCTTAAAAAATAATTATTTCTATGTACTTGACCAATTTCTTTAAGAAGTATGGCCTAAATCAATTAATCAACTCTCCTACGCGTACTAGAAGCACTACTTAGTCTTAAATTGACATACTAGTTTCGTCTAATGAAAATGTATCTAATAGTACACTTGTTACCCAAATGGATGACATTTCGGGTCAATGCTTAGTTCAGTTTAAGTTAAATATACTTAAAGGTAAAACTCCAATAGCATTTCATAATTACCAAGACTATAAGTATTTCGATTTCGAACTTTTTTTGGCCAATTTATTGCTCATAGATTGGAATATTTTTTATAGGGCTGGTAATATCGATGACAAAATTCAATATTTTAATAAAATAATTACTGTAGTATTTGACGTGCATGTCCCTTCTAAAAGAGTCCGTGATACCAAAGCTCCTGCCCCCTGGCTGACCGACAACACAAAATTACTTATGAGACTACGTAGCAAGGCCCGTACTAAGTACAATAAATTTAAAAGTGAACGAAGCACCTTCGTGGAGTCAATAGATAAATTTAAGAAATTTTGTAACTACAGCCGTTGAAAATGAAAACCGTGCCTTTTTACGGCATAAGTTTAAATCGGATCCAAAGGGTTTTTGGTGCACTCTAGTATTTAAATATTAACTTTGGTTCTAAGCTTTCCTTGGGTAATATAGGAAATGTTGATTCTGTTATTAATTATTTTATTACTAACAGTATACCCAAGGCTGATATAAATAATAATGTTTATTTTGTCTCTATGAACTATAAAAATAAAGCTCATCCGGATATTAAGCAAAAATTTAATTTTAGGGATGTCAGTCCTAATGAAATTGAAACGATAATAATGCATATTAAAACCACGGCTAGAGGAAAGGATCACATTAATACTAAAATGATTTCGCTAATTATTCCGTATTTAAATAATCAAATTACTCGTATTGTTAACTTATCCCTTCAAAGTTCTGGATATCCGTTATTGTGGAAATGTGCCAATGTAATTCCTAATGCCTAGGTGGTTAACCCAAAAACATTACTCAGTTTGGGCCCATTAGTATTTTATCGACTTCATCTAAAGTTCTCGAAAGAGTTGTTCATAACCAACTTAGTAATTTTTTTATATCAAATAAAGTTATACCTTCGACTCAATTGGGATTTCGTCCTATGCACAGCACAACCATAGCTTTGCTGAAAGTCACTGACAACATATTTCAAGCCTGCTACCAGGGTAAAAATACTTCACTTATGCTACTGGATAATAGTAAAGCTTTCGATACCTTAGATATACAATTCTATGTACTAAATTACAATATTTTGGTCTAAACCTATCTTCTTTAAACTATGAGAAGTTACCTAACAGATAGGAGTCAAAGTGTGTCTGAGTCCGTGATGTTATCAAGACGTGGGCCTCAGGGAAGCATATTGGGTCTCCTGTTGTTTTCAGTTTATACTTAAAATTTTTCATATTTTCTTAGTTTTTGTAGTTCCCACCAATACGCGGATGATACGCAGATTTATTATACATCGGATATCTCCCAAGCGCATGGGTTGGTTTTAAATGGGTCCAAGCCTCAGACCGTTCTGTTTGGTAGACACCGGGACTTCTTGTCTGAGGGTGATAATTTTGTAATTAGTATAGGTAACCAGCGCTTATTCCAAATAAGCTCTTGTGAAAACTTAGGGGTTGTTCTGGGTAATCACCTAAGATATGAACAGCACGTTGCCAATATTTTGCAGAAGTCCTTTTTTAAACTGCGTACTTTTTACCTTCATCGTGATTACCTATCTTCCGAGGTTAAATCAATGTTATGTGATGCTTTGATACTCTCTAGTATAGGATATTGTAACGTATTGTTTTGGCCAGCTTTATTGGGTAAGAATATGGATCGTATACAAAAAGTACAAAACACTTGTCTTAAATTTGCTTATGGTTATAGAAAATTTGATCATTTTACCCCACTTTTCCAGCAATCAAGTTGGTTTAATTTACAAGAGAGATTTTAATTCATTCGGCAACATTGACTTTTAAGACCGTTCACAATACCCAGTTATCTATATCCAAAAATAATCCCTAGATCTGCTATTCACGACAAGTCAACTCGACAATGCAGTCTATTCTGTCTTCCTAAACACAGTCCAGCACTTTTTCAGTGATCATTTATTTATAACGTGGTAAAAATGTACAATTCCCTAACAGCCACACTATGAACCTGTTCAACAGTTGCAAGTTTTAAACGTCAATTTAAGTTAAATTTAATAAACAATCGAGCGCAGTGAATATGTTAAAGTAATATGTAATACATATTAAATATTTGACCTGTGTTACTAAGAATATATTCTAGTTATTTTTAGTCTCTAAAAATTGTTTTGAAACAGTTTATTTGGATTGCTTTTTCCTCGATGGCGGTTAGATAGAGTAGCTGGAAGCTAGATCTCTCTGCCATTAGAAATATGCATTATTATGTACATATACTAATATAATTTAACCAAATTAATTGCTCGTGTCGCCGTTTATAATTAGACCGCAAACAACAGTATTTGGTTTGATGCTGCCAGAAGCCTGATTTAGGTAACTTGTTCAGAAATGCAATACACTAATTCTGCATTAAAGAAAGAAACAGCGTAAAACCGTTCTGCAACCAAATTTAACCAGCACATCTGGTGAAGGTGTCGCGGAATGGCAACTTTGAACGCTGAGCTACGAGAAAATCTCTCGATGGATTTGAAGTATGCGGAACATACTATAAGATTGGGATTGTGGGTATTTTATTTTACAGTGAATAGATAGTTTATTCAGAGTCAAATCTGTTTTTGCTGCTATTTAGTTAAGTTATTATTACAAACTATACCTGTTTCTAATGTCAAACGATAGAACGCAAACGCATTGAAAGTACGTTTTAACTAAAAATAGGAAAATTAGAAAACCTTTAACTTATTCTATAAAGTATAGCTACTACACAAGTTCGTACATAACGTATATGATACCAATATACTTAGTTAGTGATAAAATGCTGTAATAAACTCATCAAAAATGTGTACCTGTTTAAATTAAACTCGCCGTAGTGCATTTGGCTTAAACCCAGCGGACCTTAAATGTAATTAAATAAAATACAGTCCATCCAATTGAAGGATATAATTGCGTACTACTCTGGGCGGACTAATGGAAACACCCGAAAATAAACATATCAAATCAGCTAGAATGCAATGGAATAAAATGCTCTGGAAATTACATTAAACAAAGTTATAAAAGCGTTACATTTTACGCGCCACGTATGTATGTAAAAGTTCGCGCCATATATTCTGCACTACTGGAAATAAATAGAACGCTATTGGTTTTCAATGACGACAAACTTTCCAAACTAGGTCAAAACGTTACGTATTTGTGATAATACTGGAATACTGCCAGGAATTTCATTTGAAGAGTTATCACAACTGCTCTGATCGGTTACCTTCTCGTTACCTATCGCCTTAATAAATTAAAAACGTAATATTTTATCATATAAAATATATCATTCATTTTAATACTGCATGCAACGAGATTTTTTTTCAACAACATTTGCCTTTTAGTATTTTAAAGCGTATTTTAAATTAAAATTCCATATCAAAAAAGCAACCTTTATCTAAATGTAAATATTTGAAATGAAAAATATAAGCAACGTTTCTATGCAGCCACTAAAATTAGTAAAAAGAGAGCAAGTCCTTTTAAAAGCATTAAAAAAAAATTATTTAATTAGCGCTAGATTTTATGATCTTTACTTGATATGAGTAAAATGAGAGAATGATTTTCAGAATATCATTTAATGGTATGTTGCAATTTTCGTGTCGTGTGTAATGTTTTCTCATATCAAGGTTACCAAACGGGAGGTTTCTATTAGATTTGATATACAGGGCTATAATAGAAGTTATCATATTGTTAGAAAATACCGCGAAGGATGTGGAGGTGGATTTGCCATGTATATAAAAACATATTTAAAATTTTCCTCTGTCGATAATTTCCTCCCAAAAACTTGAATTTATGATTTGCAAATTCAAGTTAAATAGCAAAAACATTTGTGTTGTTAATATGTACAGATCTCCTTCCTCCAATATTGCAACTTTTGATAACATAAAGGACCTATTTACCGCCATTGTTCCATTTTATGACTATGTTGTTTTCATAGGCGATATCAATATAGACTTTTTCCAGGATACTGCTAACACTAAACCACTTAAGAAGTTACTGGAAGCCTTTACTGTTCACCAAATTATCTCTGACTCCACAAGAGCTAATCCTTCAACAAACAGATTTAGCCTTATTGACATCATATTCACTAATAATTATTTAGCAATCAAAAAGGCACATTCAGTTCTCATTCCATAATCTATTACTAATCACAAACTTATTTTCGGTGTATTCGATATTGGGAGCAGTGAGAGCAATAAAGAATATATAATCTCCCATAACTATAAAAATGTAAACTTAGACAGTTTAATGCACGATGCATTACAAATAAATTAGCAACGTGTATATCACCTTGAAAGCATAGATGACAAAGTGGAAACCTTTAAGAGTTATATTATATTCCTATTAAACAAAAATTCCCCTCTTCGCAAAAGGAAATTTAACACCAAATTTTTTACACGTTGGATCACAAATAACATAAAACTGCTTATGAAAGGGCGAGACAAAGCACATCGAAGGATTGGGATTTAGATTTCAATATCAAACCAAACTATTTAAATCTTATTGATGTTGACCAAATACATAAAATTATTGCAAAAATTAACTGTAATTCTGTGGGAAAAGACACAAATGCATTAAGAGATTTGCAGATTTGCCTACCTTTTTGTATGGAACCTATAATAATCAACAACGAATTAAAAAATTTCAAAACTCTAATATGAGATTTGTTTATGATATTCAATATAGAGAGCACATAATTCCACACCTAAATAACTAGAATTTTTGTCAACATGAAAAATCGTAGAAAACACCATATGTAATCCTCTATCTATAGAATTATAGAACCAGGTCAACCAGCTAATTTTAAGAATCCTTCCTTTACTTCATCAACATAACACTGTAGTCAAATATTTAAAATATTAAAATACCTCCGCATAGAACCACTAACTTTTAAGAGTCATTCTCTTATGTTGGTGTCAGTCTATGGAACACTTTAAGTAACAAAACTAAAGATATCCACCTAAAAATGTTCCAAAAAAATCAGAAGAACACTGTTATTACGAAACCAACAACTTACAAGTTAACACATTTATGTCGCCCTCTGTCATGGTTTCTATCTACATTATCAGATGTGCTGATTTCTGCAACTTCAATGCCATCAAAGATTACCATTTTTTCCGTCTCGCACTTTACTTGCCGCCGCCGGCCGCGCCGCATCCTGCCTGCTCCGTATCACTACCGTTTCTGTCCTCTAGTCTAAGCATTTCTCCAATGGTACTTTATAGTGTTTGATACTATATTAGATTGTATTGTTTTTAGTTTTAGGGCTGCATCACACCTGTACTTGGTTAATCTGCGTGCAAGATGTTAACGATTGCTATAATCGCGATGTAGTTCTTATTGACGAAATAAACGAAATATTTTGTGCCATTACTTTTAATTTTACTTTTTAATCCATGTAGTTTGTGTTGCTAATAATAGTATTTAGAATTTGAATATTAAGTACTTAACTATTTTAAGAAAAAACTTTTTTACTTCAAACAGTCCATGTATGAAGCTTATGAAGTCTATGGAAAAAGAAGAGCCAAGTTTACCTTGATGCTCTAGTTGGTTGGGGAACTTAAATCGATTAGAACCTCCATATACAGGAAAAACATCTACTTTGGAAGGTACCCAACCTAAAATATTTTCACTATTTAGCTTTTGGGTTTCTGGAAAAGAAAAAAATAGGCATGAAACGTAAAGACGAGTAATGAATTCACCTAAGCACACGCGTATACCCGAAACGACACTTTACTTGCTATGTAACGCTTTCTAGTTTGGATAAGACATCTAAGATTTTTCTAGCAATTTAAAGTCCACCTAGTTGTTATAGTGATACATTACAGAATTTAAGTTACTATTTTAAAAACAATCAATTGCCACCAATATCGTGAAGAAAGCTGCAAAACTGTTTGTACATTGTAGCTTCCATTATCGGCATTACACATGAGTCGGTATAAAACCTACCCAGTAACGCAAATAAAAATAACGGTGTAGAAATAAAATCGAATAGTAAAAAATATTTGTACTTATTTACATTAACAGACCAACTGTTTGTGAATATCTCGTTATAACAAGGACACTATAGTCCCTCCCTCGATAAGAGCGTTATAGACTAGCGAACATCATGTAGAGAAAATGCAAAAAAATAGTACCACAGAAACAAGTACTCTGCTTGACACATGCCTTTCGTTGGGAGCTATGAGGCGTATATCTTTTTATTAAGGTTTCGTTTTCTTTGAGATAATCGCATGTAGTTTCTGCATGCGGCTGTCGCTGCGTACATTTCAACAGGCAGGGGTAGTGGTGGCTTGTGAAGTTAAAAACAGTCATTGAAACTTGTTAAAGAGAAGAAGAAAATGACAAAACAATTATATATATAATTACTAACCTAATTATCACATAATGCCATGAATTTCTCCATTCAAATTAATTTTTTTAACATCAAATAATAATAATTTTTGATGGATTTATTGAAAATTATTCCTTAGAGGCGTTCACAGTTTTCAGATGGAATAGTGATTGGACATTATCTATCCGATCTATTTATCTTAAAAACCTCAAAAACCAAGGTTAAAAGGAAATTCTTACCTTTAATTTTCCTTGTCTTGTAGGAGGGAAGAAGTTCGTAGATTTTTGCAGATCTTTGCGTTGTCCTTACATTTCCGTCGGCCATCCACCGGATGCAATGGTTATACCACAACTACTTATCAAACAAACCTCAAATTTATCGAAAAAGGATATTTTTATATATAAACGACTTGCTTACTACCTAATGATGTAACTGCAGTTTTTAATTATAGAGGAAGTAGAGACAGATGGGTTTCCGAAAATGCTTTTGGGCTATTGTAATAAACGTCCAAAATACTTTTTAATTATCTTCCAGTTAATACAGAAACTACCGATTTGTGGATAACATAATTTACTACTATAAGATTTTGAAAAAGTAATTCTGTTAGAGAGCTTGATAAAAATATATCATATGAAGCAAAAAGAGGAATTATAATACCTTTAGTGAGTACTGGTGCCAGTGCAGAAAGATTTCCGGTTGGGCAGAGTCTTGTAGAATAGAACAAAAAATCAAAAGAAACCTCGAAAAAAATAAAATAAACCGTCAAATGACAAAAACTACGCCAAAATACTAAAAAAATACAAAATAATTAAAAAATATGTGAGATAAAAATCTGCAAATGTGCAAGTATCTAAAAATAACATTCTAATCCGACCGGGCGTGAATATAAAAACCCATCAGTATAAAATCGTGAAAAGATGTGAAAAATTTCAACCAGTTTTTTGGTATTTGCCAATATCGAGACAAAATCGATTTTATATGCGTTTATAAATAAATGCGTATTTACATGTACTCCGTGAAATAAGTGCCAAAAGAAATGTGGATATTATCAATTTATAACCATTAAATTAACACTGATTATAAGTAATAATATTAAACCAGTATCTCAATGAAATTCCTATAAAATTAGATGTCTAACGTTTATGATGTTTTTAAGAGTTGCATTAGTGGTACTGGGTTTTCTTGTTTGTACAATACACGGTAAAAATCTTCAACAATTTGATTTTTAGTGGTGAATTTCTATTATTGGCCGTTTAAGAGTTTTTAAATTTTTGTTGGCTTCTATTATTGTTTTTATCATCCGTGTGTTTTATTTTCTTTAGTCCTGCCTAACTCTTTTTCTAATTGTTTTTCTTATTTCTGTATACTACGGTATTCTCTTATCTAGTTTTCTACATTCCTCCATGAGTTATTTTGTTTTTGGTCCTATTTTTGTATTCACATTTTTGGTTGCTGTACATATTTTTTAAGTTGTTGTGGTGATATCTGTTCTAATTTTTTTTGACTATTGATATCCATATCGATCATATTTTCCTTGTTGGATAGCTTTTTATTAATTTCTAGTTGATATTTTTCCACATTTCGTGTTAGCACTGTTGTAGGAAGCGTGGTTTTTTAATAAGTTTGTTCCGTTCAATTTTGGTACATATCTCCACTGTAGCCCAAAGCAGTCTATGGTCGCTACCTGTCTCGAAATGATTCAAGATTGCCACATTCTTTACTACATATTTATGACTTAACAAAATGTAGTCTATTTCATTTCTAACGGATCCACCTGGACACAAGGACCTACAAGTTCACCTTCTTTTTGCTTGCTCTTGGAAAAAGGTATTCATACAACACGAAAATACAATTTTTCGGTGTTGAGATTGTTAATTAGTTTTTCTTCGCATTCATTGGTTAAACCGATGTCAAAATTTCTTGTATATTAGCTTCTGCCTTTTCGAAAATATGGTACCCTCATTTAAATCCCCTATAACTAGTTGGTAGTCTGTTTTTTCTAATGATCGTGCTCGGGAAATACCTTCATACACACTCTATCTCTTCTTCTGAGGATGAAATTGTTGGTACATATACTATAGCGTACTAATATCCTCAAAACTATATACGTAACCCTGGGTAATACCGTTTTCATTTTAGTCACTAGATATTTAATGTTCATATGTACCATTATTGCTATTCCACCGATGGGCGCCTCTGTTTCTTTGTTGTTTTGGTGCAAGAGATGTCCTGTTTTAAGTGTGGTGCATTTTTCGCCTCTTAGTCTAGTTTCGCATATACCTAAAATATCCATTTGAAAATACTTAGTTCCTCTTCTAGTTCTTCTAGGTGTTCGCTTGAACTCGTTGTTCGTATATTGCAGGTGGCAACATAGAGTTTTGAGCTGGATCCATTTTTACTATGAGATCGTGTTTTTTGCCTCCCCCTGAATCCACGAGGCAAACCTTATTACAGGTGTGGGACTTGTCACTAAGTGAACAACCCATCTGGGGTATTTATCCTAAAATTACATATATAATTAACCATAACAATAAAATCAAATTAATATCTTGATTTGTGAACCAGTTCATGCAAAAGTAGGGATGGGCGAAAATAGATTTCACCTATCACTAAGCGACGGCATTTCTCCTAATGGTAAATTTTAGTTAGCAATAACTATCGATAATTTAGTGCTACCTACTGCTGCTCTTCGCCTTCATTAAATAAATCAGCCAGGAAAAAAAAAGATCTTTGCCTTTATAAATATGTTTTTTGCTTTGCTACGGACATACAGCTTAACGTGGGTCCCAAACCACGGTCCTCGGTTACTTTTATTTACTTACTTATCCCGGGCCCACACCCCACCCTCGAAATGTTAAGTCTTGGATTACGGTGTAGACTTTGATTTTAGCAAGTGATTTAATAAATTAATAACCATCGATAATTATCGGATACCTTTTGATATTATTGCTTATCGGTACTTATCGGCATAATTTAAAATAAATTCAATAAGTATTCCATTTTCACATTTAATTTTTCTGCAAAAAGTAAAATCAGTTGAACAAGATTTTTTTACGTTGGTTTTTTAAAAAAATTATTTGGTCGTCATTTTGTTTTGCCATCTTAAATTGTCTTGGTTTTGGCGTTGGTCGCAGATATCCCAGATATTAAGTTTCTGAATGGTTTTGTTTAACGACCTTATTGTTGTTATGTTAGAGTGGTGTATTATTTGTGGTTAGGATACAGTAAACAAAAACAAAACGCCCTTTTTTAAATTCCCTACGTTTCGGCAATTTATTGCTGCATCTTCTGGACATATAAATTTGTATATCCTGCATTATACCCACATTGGTCTTTACCTGTTCCGTTGGTCCGCAGATATTTCCTAACCCCTAAATAGTACACCACTCTAAGATAACAAAAAGAAAATCTTTAACGAGAACCATTTAGAAATTTACTATCTGGGAAATATCTGCGAACCAACGGAGTAGGCAAAGGCTGATAATATGGGTATCATGCAAGGTATAAAATGTATGTGTCCTGAGTATGTAACAATAAAGCTGCGAAACGTCGACAATTAGAAAAAACTTTTGTTCATTTTACTGGATCCTATATATATATATTGTATATACAAATAAGGAATCTAATATCGGGTATGCGGTCTGTAGGTCAAACAAATAACTAATTTACTTCTGACATCCTCTATATTTCGTCATTTATTTATGACTTCATCAGGAGGAAACGCTAAAATACACCACAGATTAAAATGATATCAAACTAAAAAAAAACAGTTAAGACTTACAAGTGAAGTTACAAAAACATGGCTATATGCATTTCAACACACAGTAGAACGTTAACAACGAACGAATACAACCACATGAATATTAAAGTGTTGGTAACAGGTAGAACTTAACAACTATCAAGACATTTATATATACATTTATTTATTTATTTTTTTGAATAATAAGAACTATTTTATTTTTTTGTGGTAAAAGAAACATTGATAAACAGTTTTATGTACATATTGAAGTTCGTGGAATATTTATATTATGGTATTTAAGTTATTTGTTTTTTGTTGAACAAGGTAAAGAATTCATTCGTTCAACAGATTGCAATAAATGGTGCTCAGCTGTTGGATGTCAGATCTAGAATTAACCGAATTATTTTCGTTGTTAATATGTACCATTTCCAGAAATAGCCTTTTTCTGTAATTATTTTCATATTCCAGAATTTGTATGTTTCCGTAATCAAATAGTAGTACTACTAGTACGGTCGTGAGCATTTAACAAAAAAAAAATATATATATATATATATATATATATATATATATATATATATATATATATACAGGGTGTTCAAAGTTAAGTTGGCACCACTCGAGTTATTTGCCAAAAGTATATTTTTTTAAATGGAACACCCTGGATATGTCTACTTCATTCGATTCGCCGTCAAAAGGGTAATAAAAGTTGTTCTTTATCATTTTTGCCTAAAGTGCAAAATAACAGAGAAAACAGTAATTTTTAATTTTAATCTAGTTTCCTATGGCATAAAAACAATAGTAGAGACGGCCCTGACATTCACTAAACCTAATATCAAGCTATTTTCAATAGTAAGCTTGCTCTATTATTAATAGAATAAAAATGGTGTTTATTCACTTAGAGAAGTGTGATATGGTGGAAATGTGTATTTTGCGCAGAAAAAATACTACCGAGGTACTTCAGCGTTATAGCGCGATCTGCCAAACCTTCGCGCGTCGTTTATTTTTAAAACTTGGTGCATGTAGGAAAATTTAGTTTTAGCAATAATTAAGGACACGGATTTAGATTGGTTTATTGACGTCACATTAATAACAACCAATAACAGGGTGAGATTATTACTAAAGATTAAGTTAAAACAAAAATTTTTTACATAAATTCACCTTATGCTTTATCACAAATAGAGGTGTAACACCGATACATTTTAATAGTCGAAGAGAAGGGAGATTTTTATAAGTGAAGAAGAACTGAAATAAATTTAGCGTTAGCGTACTTTAAAACCTATCCTGAAAATTCCATAAGGGACTTTTGCAATGACAGTGGTTTGTGTTTAGCAATCATTCCTGCCACCTAAAAAAAAAAAAAAATTGTTCGCCACAACTGGTATCGCCTAACACAAACCTTGGAAGCAGATGATTTCCAAAGACGACTGGATTTTTGTACACGGTTTCTTCATCAACGCAGGATAATTTCTAATTTTATAATAAAACGATAATACTAGCTGCATAATGTTTTATTTACAATTTCTGCTTGAAAATCAAGAACGAAATACATAGATACATATTTAAAAAAAGCTAGAAAACATCACCACCATGTTGTATGCACAGCTGGCACCTCTTACGTATGCTTCTGGTAACATTGATTAACATTTTTCTGTCAATACCAATAATCACATCAGTAATAGTTTGCTATTACTCGTCAACGTTTGGATACTTATACTCACTTATTCTCAAAGTATCTTTGAAGTAGTTCCTGTACAACTTGGGTGTTATGAGGGGGAGCCCAATCCTGCTGAAAATACATGCGTCTTCTTTCCTCTAAACACACATCGTCCACAAAAATTTCTAAAATTTCTGATATTATTTCCAGGTACCCGTCTCCATTTAAGGTGCCTTCATAAAAATGAGGTCCAATAATTCTTCCTTTGTATATTCCACACCATATGCTTAAACTGAATCACATTTGAGGATTACGTTGGTGGACTTGCATCGGATTTTCGCGTGACCAATAATGACATTTTTTCCGTTAAATATTCCCCCATTTGAAAAATTGTCTCCGTCACTCCATAAAACCATTTGTGGTAAATTAGGAAATATCCTGCATTGATTAAGAAACCATGTACGAAAATCAAGTCGTCTTTGCAAATCACCTAAGGTTTGTATTAGGCGATATCTGCATGGAACAAATGTGTGCTTTTTTAAAACGGCATGAATAGTTCCACAAAACACAAACCACTCATTGCGCAGGTCCCTTATGGAATTTTCAGGATAAATTTCAAAGTACGCTAACACATTTATTTCAGTTTCTTCACTTATTATAAAGTTCTTCCTTCTCCACGATTTTTGAAATGTATCGGTGTTAGACCTCCATTTGCGATAAAGCTTTAAAAATTAACGACGGTTTGGGAGATTGCGATTTGGATACTTCTCTCTATAACGCTACTCCCTCCGTAGTATTTTTTTTGCACAAAATATACATTTCCACCATATCACACTTCCCTAAGCGAGCAAACACCATTTTTATTTATTAATAATAGAGTAACCTTACTATTGAAAATAGTTTGACATTAGAGTTAGTGAATGTCAGCGCAGTCTCTGCTATTGTTTTTATGCCATAGGTAACTAGATTAAAATTAAAAATTGCTGTTTTCTCTGTTATTTTGCACTTTAGGCAAAAGTGATAAAGAACAACTTTTATTACATTTTGACGGCGAATCGAATGAAGTAGACATATACAGGGTGTTCAATTAAAAAAATATACTTTATTGCAAATATCTCGAAAACCATACATTCTATTGTTTTTCTGCTTCCTCTATCGTAATCAGCAGGAAAAATACAAAACTTTTATAATTTAACCGACATCGTAGCTCTCATAACAAAAAAGTTAGCAATGGTGCCAACTTAACTTTGAACACCCTGTATATGTATATATATATATATATATATATATATATATATATATATATATAGGATGCAACAATAAAGTAGCGAAACGTTGAGAATTTAAAAAAGACATTTGTTTTTTTTAGTGGATCCTAACCCCAAATAATACACCAGATCGTTAACGAAAACCATTTAGAAACTTAGTATTTGGCAAATATCTGCGGACAAACGGAATATGTAACGGCTGATAATATGGGTCCGATGCTGAATATAGAATCTACAAATGTGTCCTGAAGATGCAACAATAAAGTTGGTCTTTATTTGTTTTTGGTCAAAATTTGAAGTCAATCAGGTAAGTAGTATTTAAGCTGTCGCGAACTAACAGAGAGACCCGCAGAGGGACCGACGGAATTGATTGAACATGTTTTTTGGCATCTAGGGACGCTTAAACGTAAAAATATGTAAATCCTAAGAGGGTAATTTTCTTCAGGGTTACAAGAAATGTATTTGGCCGCAATTTTGTTCTGCCATCTTGAATTAATAACACCGTTTCACTAGTTGAGCCTTATACCATAATAAGTTTAGTTATGGCACACAATTGAAGGCAATCCATTAAGTAGTTTTTTCAGGCTGAATTTTTAAATATTTTATAATACCCCCATTTTGTTCCGCCCTTCTAGATTCGTCCCAACATTTTACCAGTTGATTCCAACATAATACTTGATGTTTGTGCAAAATTTTAAATAATTTGGATATGTAGTTTTCTCGTAATAATTTTTTTATAATTTCACTAGACCGCCATTTTAGATTTTTACCAAAATATTAGCAGGTCATATCAATATGACCCTTTATGTTTGATAAAAATTTGAAGTCAATCGGGTTAGTAGTCATAGACAGACATACCAACAGACGGATCGAGAGAATTGATAAACTATATTTTTTTGGCATCTAGGGATGCTAAAAAGCAAAGACGTGTAATACCTGAGACGGTGATTTTTTTCAATATTACATACTTTTTATTTACCGCCATTTTGTTCGGCTACCTTGAATTAGTACCAGTATTTTACTAGTTGCTCCCTATACCACAATGCGTTATGACACATCATTGAAATCAAACCATTAAGCAGTTTTTAGGCTGAATTTTTCAATATTTTCTTAGGCCGGCATTGTGTTCCGGCATCTTGGATTCGTATCAAAATGCTACCAGTTGATTCCAATATAACACTTGATGTTTTGAGATACATTAGATGAGTAGTTTTTTAATAGTATATTTTTTAAGATTTCACTAGGCCGCCATTTTGTTTCGCCATATTGGATTATTAACAAAATGTTACCAGGTTATCCCCATATGACACTTAATTTGGGACCAAAATTTGAAGTAAATCGGATTTGCGAATCGGCGGAATTGATAAAATATATTTCTTAGCATATAGCGACGCTAAAACTTAAGGATGTGTAAAACCTGAGAGGGTGATTATTTCACGATTTCAAACTTTATTTGGCCGAAATTTTACTCGGCCATTTTGAATTAATGCCACTATTTTACTAGTTGATCTCTATATCACAATTAGTCACGGCCCACAATTTGAAATCAAACAATCAAGTAGTTTTTTCAGGCTGGATGTTTTAAAAATTCATTATGCCGTCATTTTGTTCCGCCATCTTGGATTCTACCACTCGATTTCAACATAATAGTTCATGTTTTCGCAAAATTTGAGATAAATTGGATGAGTAGTTTTTTAACAATAATTTTTTTAACACTACACTAGACCGCCATTTTATTTCGCTATTTTGGATTTTTACCAAAATGTTACCAGGTCATCCCTACATGACCCTTAATTTTTGACCAAAAGGATAAATAGTTTTTAGCTACGCCGCGAACAGACAGACAGACAGATAGACAGACAGACCGACGGAATTGAGAAAACATGTTTTTTGTTATCTAGGGACCCTGAAACGTGAACATCTGAAAAAATCTCGGAGAGTGATTTTTTCACGATTACAATACGTCTCTTTTCCGAGGGAAGTAAAAATGTAATTGTTAACTGTAAGACTGTTCTTTTTTAGCAAAAAAATAGCTTAATAGAATCAGGTCATGGTAAAACAAAATATCCGTCAATTTACAAATAAAAAAACACTTATGTTCCATTTATACCATGTACTTTATTAAAGGCGGGGAATTCTACTTACCGCAAATAAGGTAGAGAATTAATATGTCATTTTTAACACTCTAATGGATTCTTTAGGGCTCGGTTGGGTCAATATTTACTCTTATGTACAAAGGGATATTAATGCATTATTGACTATTCTAAAAATAAATCAATCTATAAAAAACAAATATCTACTGATATTTTACATCAAAACGCTAAAGTTAAACTATATGTTGCTTATATTAAGGGACTGCCTCCAATTGAAAATTTTTTGGGACCCTTTCTAATGACAACTGTACCTTGTATTACTTTCTTTACTTCGATCTTAAATTTTTATATAGTACATATTATATTAGGCTAGTTTTTTCATACATTTTATGTAAATTATTAAGACTAGCAATACTTTTAGGCAAGAACCTAATAGTACACCGAACGTACGGGTATTCGGATTTTGCAACCAGTCCTGTAACCCGACGAAAACTAGCAAGCAAAGTATCTAAATAACTAACGAGGTTTTGTAATATTTTTGTAGTTAAATTAATATATTTCTTTTTGTTTGAACATACCACGAAAATTAGCGGATTTTGTCCAATATCTTTCAAAACATCGCAGATAGAACAAAATAATTGTTTTACTAAAAAATATTATAAAGGTTTTTTCTCCAAAATGTAATAGTTTTCGAGATAAATGAGATATATTAAAGTCATTATTGATTTTCCTGTCCCCTCTTTTTGGACCAAGAGAAAAACTATTGAAAACTTATTTTCTAATTATAATTCAAATATCCAAGATATCCATGTCTACATAACATAACATAACCTCAAAAAAACTACTTTTTTTCAAACTGAATTTTTGCAAAAACTATGGTGATAAACAACAAGATTACCTTCTTTTAAGAAATACTCTGCCCTAAATTTTTTTAATTAGACCATTTTGCTCCCTCTGTTATTGTATGAAACCATTTTATTGTCACTTTTTGGTATTTTTTTGTTTGATCCAGACGGCGTATGTGTGGGCACTCTATTCATTCTTAAATAACCCCTCTAGAGGTACTATTAGTGAAAAAAAGTACACATTTATATTATTCTATTATATTATCCCTGTAACAGTCTGTTGTGGGTGACTGGGCTAAATTTTTTCAATATTCAAAATAATTAAATTTAATTTTATAACACCTTTTCATACATTTCTGACAGCACAGTTGAAATACCCATAGTTATTTCCTGTATACTGGACAAATAATATTTTGTAGACAAAAAATAGTTTTGATGTAATTTGCCATTTTTCGAAATATAAGGTTTTTTTTATATACATAATCGAAAAAAAGTATCTTTTTTTTTACATCTTGCATACCCCTTAAAAATATTGAAGGTCTTCGCCGAATACCACCAAATACACAAAAATTATGGTATTATCTAGATATTCGAAGGAATGATTGCAATGATTTAATTGTTATAATCTGTTAGTTATTAATTACTGAAGTTAACAAGAAGCTTAACGTGTTTTGTTAGTTAATAACATAACATAAATAATTAATAACTTGTGACGCTCTCCGTTACATGGGTGGTCTTCGGTAAACATCGGTCGGTGGGTCTTTAACAGTTAAAGTATCCAACGTCTGAATAACGGACGCTGCCCATTGGATTTCTGTGGTAAGGAGCCTAGAAACGCACAGGTAGCTTTTATATAGTGAAGATAATTAACTAGAGGTCAGTACGCAAGACAGAGACATTATCACTACAGGTAGACAGGAAAGAAAGAGAAATTAAACACCATTGTAAAAAAAAAGTTATCCTATGGAATACATACTCAAATATTACATTATAACCTAAACCTAGCCTATACATTCCCACCTATTAATGCGTGGGTAGAATAATCTAGTGCGAGGTTCCTACACTGCGATACCTTACCAGGTTACTAACCAAGGGCTCTCGATATAGGCACTTTCAGATGAGCCGTGGGGTATTATTATTCTTATGTATGTGTTAGTGTGTATGCATACGAGAGAGATAGGAAGGATAGACCATTGAGCAAACCTGGACACCGCCATGGCCTGAAGGAAGGGACAATGTATATGTTGTGTGTGTATGAGAGAGAGAGAGAAACAGGAAGGAGAGAGGAGATAAGGTGCTTAGTGTGTGTGAGAGAGCTAGTGCTTGTGTTTACGTAATTTTATATGTGCGAGAGTTAGAGAGACAGGAGACGGGAAATTTACTCGGTTTTCCTTACGTTGAGTTTTACCGTGTAGAATTAATAGGCGTATTTTCTTGTTTATTTTCGTGAAAAGAGGTGTGGATTACTAATTGAAATGCGGATGCGGATTTTATTCCTTACTAATTTAATGTACTTTTTAGCGCAACATTTTACATCACGTTTCGATAAAAATGGCACGTTGCGCAACGTGTTTTAATTTATATTAACAACGTGCATATTTAAATAATTAATTACCCGAAAGAATCGCGATTTTGTAATGTTTAATAACGGAGATATAGTGTGCGAGGCATGCATTTCCCAAAAATTTAGTAACTTCATTACAAACTAATAGGTTATTACGATTAAAAACCGTGCAATGTCATAATCTCATATAATATAGTGTGTCTTCACGAAGCAAATTAATTTTAGTGGCTTTTATCAACAATTATCGGACTTGAAATATAAATGAAAACTCAAAAAAAAATTGTTAGTTTACAATAGGCTCATTTTATAAAAAATTAGTAAAAAACGTTTTTCAGCAGGATATTGTTCATTCAAGAATCTGGATATTACCATATTTTTTAAAATTGTTAGTTTTTTTTAATTGTTACGGTTGGCTTTGAGGCATCACAACAGCTTAGCGTTCGCCGCAGGGATCTCTATATCCAACATTAAATTAAAATTATTAATACCAGAGTTGTGACTGTCTGGATATTTTTATTGGAAATCTCTTCCTTTTTATAATTTTTTTCTTTTGGCCTTGAGCGGAGCCTATTTAGCCACGAATTTTCATGTTAGAGGTTTATAGTAAAAATGCAGTCGTAAGAGGAACCAAATACTAACTTAATTCAACGAGAGCAAAATAAAAACGATAGGAAATTTTACACAAGGTCATACACTTCTTGCCCTGGGGCCAATTCAGGACTTTTTATTATTTAGTTAATTTAGTTATAGACACACAAACACAGGTAGGCCCGGATAATTAGGTTGAAAGGTTACAATAGGAGAAAAACTGAGGATACAAAGCTATCTAACCTGTTAATGTATAAACTTGTAAACATGTATTAAACTCTTACGCTGCACTTTTTTAAATACTCTAAAAAAATTGTTTTCAATTTCCTATCCGAAATGACATTTTTTATTAAATGAAGGTGAGACATGGGGAGAAAATTTAATTTACCTAGTTCAGAAACCAGGTACGCCACGTCAAGTACATTATTGTTGCAATTAAACAGACGGTGGCTAAGATCGTCATTGGTCAAATTGCGCATGTGCAAGATGAGCTAATAGTGAGCTTCATTTTGAAGAGGTGGCACATTTTGTAAATTAAGGGATTCTGATTAAGTTCTGGGTATAACGTTGTATATACATTTTCTGCATTTTGAGCGTATTGTTTATATTCTTGTTTCCAATTTAAAAGTGATGTTTTTTTTATGTACGCGAAAAGATATGGATAGGGAATAGTTTCTATATTTGCTTCAAAATTGGAAGCCTCCTTTGCTGCTTTTTCTACTTGTTCGTTACCGGCTATCCCAGTATGATCCTTGACCCAAAGAAAAATAATCTTTACTTGGATGGATGGATATAGTTTGAAAATGAGTTGGAGTATCTCTGTAATTATAGGATGTTTACAGTTTTAATTGTTTTTGACGGACAACAAGACTGATTGACCATGTGACAATAAGCCAACATTTGTCATATTTTGTTAATATAGATAAATTCCAGTGCTTTGAGGATAGCATGGGCTTCGGCTGTATAAATTGACGCCATTGTATTGCATTTAAATTGTTTGACCACGTTTATTTGGGGTATAGCAAAGGCACAACCCACACCAAGTTGACTTTTTGAACCATCAGTATACATTTTATTGTGATTTTGGTATTTACTTAAGAAACTTTTCAGCTTGATTATATTAAAAGATGTAAGATCTGTATATTTAGGCATGAGAACCTCCAGCTTCAAGTGAGTTATATTCCACGGTGCTTCAAACAGAAAAGGAATATTGTTTTTTATGAGAATATCGTTATGTGCTGCAGTTGAAGTAAATGCATTAGCTAATAGTGGGTTATTTTTATTAGTCCTAAAGGGTAGAGTTAAGTTTGCGACACTCAACTGACTAATTTTATCAATAAGGGCATTATTTCGCAATCTCATATATTTTATCATACATTTTTTAGCCAGAACCTTTTGACAAATACACAAAGGTGGCTCATCACACTCTGCTAAGAGAGCCTGAATCCGTAAAAAGAATATTGCTCCGAACATAAGTCTAAGTGCTTTAAACTACACACAGTCAACTTTTTTGAGTCGCGATTTAATCGCCGAACCGTATAATGTCGAGTCATTATCAAGTACCGATCTAATAAAGGCTTTATAAAACATTAGAGACGACTTCTGATCAGATCCACTGCTCTAAGTATATTCAAACTTCTCTCCGCCTTTTCAGTAACATAATTGATGTGTTCATTCCATGTTGATTTTTGATCTAAGATTACCCCCAAATACTTAAAAGACTGAACCCAAGGTATATCGACCCCGTTAAGTCTAACACTATTGTCTTTAGCAAATTCTATGTCTTGAGAACATAACCACTGCAGACTTCGGACTAAAAATGGTAAAATTATTCTTACACATGACGACAAAGATATAGGCCTGAATTGGTTTGGCTTTCCAGGTTTGTTATTAGGAACAATCAGGGAATGTTTAATTATTTCTAAATCGTGTCCCTTAGCAATAACATTGTTAAAGACATAACAACTCTTTGGCAGATATTGACAAGTGTTCTAACATGCTGTATGTAATCCCATCAGGGCCTGGACTGGTATCTTTTGATTTATTAATATTATTTTCTAGTTCGGGGATTGATATAGTTTCAGAAAAAAAGTGTTTCGTATTGCAATAAATTCCCGGTATGTCTTATGAAGCAAAACTTGGAGCGACCTGTCGTGTCTGATAATTCGTTTGAAATAGAGAGCAACTATTACAATTCAAACTATTTTTGATACCATTGACTCTCTTCCATATAACGGTAGGAGAAGTCTGAGAATTTAAACTAGTGCAAAAATGTTTCCAGCTTAGTTTGGCTTTGCTTTTAAATATCAATTTACTTTTAGCTACTAAGTTCTTATTTTTTAAAAAGTTTTGCATATTTTTTCTATTGCGAAATCGTTTAAATGCTTCCCTTCGGCGATTTGATATTGACTAGCATTCGTTATCCCACCAGGGTGTACAATATGTAGGGTTACTGATTTTTCGTTTTTTAAACAAAATATTTGCGATATCGCTAATAATTTTGCAAACAAGTTGAATAATTTGATTTGCTTCTTCCGGAATTTCAATAAGAGATTTAACCCTTTCTTCGATTCTATATGTGTAATCGTTCCAATTAGCATTTTACAAGATCCATTCAGGTAAATCATGTGTATCAAAGGAATTTTCTGTAGCTTTGTTCAATGTTATTTGAACAGGAAAATGATCTGATCCATAGGCATCTTGTAACACTTCCCAAGTCGAATTAGAATGCAGATTTGACGACAAGATTGTTAAATCTATTGTTGATCCATTATTGTTATATCTGTTAATACAAGTAGGGTAACCTTCATTTCGAATGATTAGATTTTAAAATTTTTCTAAAGCATTTACTAGTGTGACGCCTGCCAAATCATCTTTAGCGCATCCCCATGAGGAATGATGTGCATTAAAACCACCAGCGATTATGCAATAATCGTTCACCTGTAAAAAAATATTTTCATAATCTTGGATATAAAGCTGTACATTGTGAGGCCTGTAAATCGATACTAAAGAAACAAACTTATTATTGTAGCATATATAATATTATATAAGTATAATATTATGCCCTGTTCAAATTATGTTATGGTTTGGTTTGAAAATTTGTAAAATTGAATTTTTGAAAAATGTTTTGTAGCGTTATATCAATAATATTACCAATGTTATTCGTTATTATACCCCTATTAAAGTCTTCCCCAGGGTTTGAGGTTATAAAGGACATTACCTTTTAGGTTATCCTGAATTTTATTTTTCAAAGTTTGTATAGTGTCTTTGTTAATAGTTTCATGAGCTTTTTATTTTTATCATTATGGATGGGTTGAGAATAGGATGTCCTCGTTGTTTCTTCTGAGTTGTGTTGTGGGTTACTTTGTGTATTATTCTGATAGTGAATATTTCTCGATGATAAGGCTGGGAACTGTGACTTATCAGGAAGTAGAGGTATAAACTTATTTTAACCGACTAAACTTGCATAAGAAGGTAGATTAACGACTTTTTCAGCCTCCTTGAAAGATAAATTTAGCTTCTTTTATATTTTTTGGCTATTATACCTTGGGCATTTTTTACTAGTAGAATTACGAGTATTCGATTGACAATGAATACAAGATGTAGCACAATTAACACAGGGGTTGTCTTCATTTAAAGGCGTAGAACAATTACGGCAACGCTTTTTGCCTTTACATTATTTAGCTGTATGACCAACCTTCAAGCAATTAAAGCATTGTGTCACAGGGGAATACCAAAGGTCAACTTCATGTCATAGTATAGATAGATAGGTGATTATAATTTGTTGTCGTGGCACTTTTATTGACTTGTCATCCTTATCAGATATTATCTTGTATCTCCTTTTAACCGATTTAATAGGTATTGGTGATTCTATAACTTTAAGTAGATCTTCTTCCGAAAAACTCGTATTTACTCCGCCTACAAGCTCATATTTGTGGGTCATATAAAAAGGGATATATGCAATTAAATTGTTTTCAAAAAAAATTTTATTTACTACAATTTTATTTACCCCTTCGGCTGACTTTCAAAAAACTTACTACCCTGCTACGCCCTACCGTGTTGAGATAATCGATGTATTTTTCATCTCCACCTAGATCGAAACGTTTTTCACTAATTTTAAGAGGATGAAGCTTAACAAAATTAGGATATTTATGTTCGATAAATACTACCACATCTGTATATATTGCTTAAGTCAATTTTATTACCAATATCAGAGACTTGTTTGTCCGGGTTATTAGACGACGATAAATTTATTTAATTACTATTTATGATATGATTAGCAGATACTTCCATATCATTTTCATTATACGTTAGATCCACCACCTTAATGTGTTGTGTATCACGGGGTTTACCTCCCCCTTCACCGTAGTTGCCCCCTGTCATGTTTCACACATGAAGGGAGCGTGAAATTTAAATCAGAAAAGATGCAACTCACAGTAATGTAGATCATTTTATCATCAATTATAAATTAATAATCCAAGTTTGGTTTAACACTGCACAAATACGGAGCTCCGGAACACGCTTATAGCCTTATCAGCAGTCAAGGTTGCATTTCCGATACCGATAGCAAGTAAATTCGAACTCGGATTTTTTTTTTAAACTTCTTAGATGAAAATAGTTTCCCAGTTATTTGCAGAAAACTAATTTCCTTTTTTTTTAAATCTTAATTTGTTAATATCTTTTGAAAATGTTTATGTAGGAGTTTGCAACTTTTGCACGCTTTTCTAGACTTCATTCCGAATCCAGTGAGCTTTCACTCATAGTTTTACTAGCCCTAGCAAGAATTAACACTATTTTGAGTTTGTGAACTATTAATTATACAATTTAAAAAAGGGAATCTTAAATCTTGTTTTAATTTTTGTATTTTCTAAATTAACATTCTTCATATACGGTATATTTAGAGAAGTAAAGTTGTTATATTTAATTTGCAATTGAGACAGAGTTCACTTCCGTTCCGTATTTTGGGTTTCCCTTAAACTCAAAATGAAAAACATTTGATCGAGGTTTTGTTGTTGCATGTCCTATAATAATGTTTACACATACCTTTGAAATTCATCGTTAATATCTCGAGAATTGTTAAAAATTCCCCAAAATCTACAAAAGTGCATATGTGGGAAACACAATAAAAATATTTTTAAAAAATACGGAAAAATAATATCAAATCTATTACTTACTGCATTTAATTTTCGGTTCTAGATACTTATATGTTACAAATATGTACAAGTAAACATTTAAGTGGGTCAAAATAAAACAAAAAGATTAAATTGTACATACGTTTCAAAACAAAATATACCTAATTAAAAAAGACACGTATTTGAGGATTTATTCCAACAAAATCCCGGGAGCTTTCTGGCGCTATCATAAATAAATCCCGACCCAGTTTTTAGAATTAGTCGATCTAGCACGCCAATAACGTTCCATTCGTTTCCCACGTCAGGTTTAAAATGACGTGTATGTTTAGTATATATACCTATTCACTGTTTGATAATCGAACAAAATGGCAGCCTAATAGAATCTTTAAAAAATCAGTATTAAAAAATATTTATCCAGCTGATTTCAATTTTTGCACAAACATCATTTAAGATGAGAATAAATTTGAAATAAGAATTTTGGTGACGAAAGAAAATAGCGGCCTAATAAAATGTTTAAAATAGCAGTATCAAGAAGCTACATACCCAATTCAATATAAAGAAGCTACAAACGTATTACAAAATTTAGGTCTAATTTATATTATACCTATGCCTGAATTGAATTTTGGAGTGACAGCCAACTAGGTTTGGTCAAAATTGTAAAAGAAGTATTCAAATTTGTCTTAAACAAATTAATATGTATTTATAGAATTAATCAAGAGTTAACTAAAACCATCCTAAAAATATTTATTATAATATACTGGATGACCCAAATATAAGTAATTATTTCATATTTCACCGATTCTTCCCAAATTTTATAAAGTTCTAACATATGGCGATTTGTTTATCAAATGAAGATTATTATATTAAATTATTAGATAGGTAAGTCATGTCAAATATATCATCGCATTACTCTTGGGGGATTTGAAGAAGATTTATTTTAACTGTTTTATGGGTTACGTCGAGAGGTTAGAGTCGTTCGACAATTTCTTGCTTAGGATATCTTTTTGCATTCATCAAATGAACCTTAAATGTAATTCTGGTAATTATTTAATATTATCTTACCTAGTTTTTGAATTTTGCCTAACTTTGGTAAAAAAAAAAATAAAATTATAGATAGAAGAAAAAATCAAAAAATATTCAGTAATAATTAAAAATATTGTTCCAGAATTAATTTTATAAATAAATAGCTATTTTTTATTCAGTGTTCAGATCTCGTGGAGTAAAGATCTCTAAAGATGCATTGTGCAATCGAAGGCGAAACGTCGGACAATAATTCCAATTTGACACGGTCTAATCCCAAGAACCATGATTTGATGATGGTCTAATCCTAAGAACCATGATGATGATGTTTTAAATTATACCTATTAACTCCTTTTTTATAACATTAGCATTACATTTTGTACCCTGCCAATCAAAAAAGTGTCTTTTTTGATGGTCTTTATTTCTATCACTCTACCAGTATAGCATTTTTTTACTCTCATATTAAGAAAGATTTAACCTGTTGACGAAGCTATAACATTTTATCAACAAAAGTTTTTACAGGATATAGTGTTTTGTTTTAAAATACAAACGAAAAGAGGGTAACTTAAAATGCAGCTAATAATAAAAGACAACATTCACAAGTGAATCATGTGAATTTCATGTTAAATATTCTAAATTCAAAAATAAGTAGGAAAAGTAACTAAAAAACTTTCAGGGGATTACGTTCTTGATGAAGCAGTAAAATTTAATAAAACTTCCGCAGATGATATCACTTGAGGTTTCGTCTTTAAATTATTATTATTTATAATAACTTAATATAAAAACCAAATTACACAGATCTAAGCGACACGCACTGACTATAATAATTATATATTTTGCAGTGTAGTACGATTAGTGGTTATTTCAAAGGGAGTTTCCCTATATTTACATGGCAATGAAAATGGTAATTACGTTATTTTCCAAAGTAGTTTAACTTAATGTCTAGGTAAATAATATTTAATATGACTAACAAATACTAACAATAACAGTTCATTCAGATTAATAAATTTATATATTATATTATATGCTTGACATGAAAATAATAGAGAGAGAGTTGCAAGTATACTGGTATATCACATATATTTACCCGATTCATTTCTGATAAGCTATAACTATTTGTTTAATAGCCAAAGAATTAAAACTGTCCATTAAAATGTGTTTTAAGTACGGTAAACTGACTAAATATTTTAACCAGATTAATATTTTATATAAGTCTAGGACAATTAAAAAGTAATAAAACTTTATTCATCTACTGGCGGAATGCGTTTCCATTGCAGGTGAGTTTAAAAGAGTAATGAAGCTTTGTCAATATATCCATTAACCCCGCGGTTACGTTACGTTATTTGGCCCCAGGTCAGCAGTAACTTAAAATTTTTAGATTGCTTATGTACCTAGCTAAAACCATGAAATTGCGTGCGGTTAAAAATATAACTAGCGAGTACCCGGGACTTCGTTCGAGTATGGTGATAACGAAAAAGATATAAAGAGGTACTTAAATCGTCTTATTTAAATACCTCTTTATAATTCACGTTTTTGTTGCATTTTCTTTCAATTTTTGTCAACAGGGTTTGACAACAAGTTTTTTGGAACATCCTGTATAATTTTTAAAAAAATTATAAAAAATAAAATAAAATATACCTGTTCAAGCGTTTTTTTTTTGAAAAACTAACCTTTTTTTAAATAAAAACTATTGTAATATTTAAGGGGCGTTTTCACCCCCTTGAAATTTGAGTTTTGAAATATCCCTTCTTATTGAACCTCTACATCCTACTATCAACCTGTGTGCCAAAATTGTAATTAATCAGTGACCCAATTTTATGTAACACCTTGTATAAATTTGCAATACAAAAAATAGTGTTAAAAGGTCTCGGTCACCAGTCGATCATATATATATATGTATAATATATATATATATATATATATATATATATATATATATATATATATATATATATATATATATATATATATATATATATATATATATATATATATATATATATATATATATATATATATATATATATATATATATATATATATATATATATATATATATATATATATATATATATATATATATATATAAATCGGTGCAGTACAATTCTCTCACAAACTTGCTGAAAAATGTGTACTAGTATTTCAAATATATAAATAAGAATAATATTTCTTTTGCTTTCTTGATATCGTTTATTTCAGCGATAATAAGAAAATTGATGTTAGTTGTTTTACCACGAAGGTCGAAGACCTAAGTCTAAGTATCGTGGTAAAGACAGGGAAAGTTTATTGATGCGGAATTCAAAGACTTGCAGATTAGAAGAAGAAGGAAAGGCATTTATATTTATATAATTATTCATTTGAATAGTGTGGGCAATGAAAGATGATTTGTGAGATAATAAACAAGATTGTGTCTTAGTGGTGTAAAACTGGACACGCTTTTTTGTTCCCCATTCTACGATTTAATTTCAGTCTTCAGTTCAGACAGGTTTGAGAAATTTTATATTGGAGTTGAGTTTGCTATCGTCAGTATAGTGAATAGGATTGCTGGTAGAAGAAAGCAGGTCATGAATGTGCAGTAGGAATAAGGTAGGTGCCAGCAATGAAACCTGTGGAAAGCCTGCATTGATTTGGTGAAAGTTTGATGAATGGCTGTCAACCACTACAGAAATACTTCTGTTGGAAACAAAATAGCAATTTAAGTACAATGTTGTGGAGGAAGACTATAGGCAGGAAGTTTGTTAAGAAGTGGATATGTCGAGGGCAATAATTTGGGCTTCTCCGTGGAATTCGATCAACTTATTCCAGTTGTTGGTTGCAATGGTAAGAACATTTGCTGTGGATCTTTGGTGGCAGAAGCCGCATCGCTTGTCGTGTATAAGTTTATACGTTTCAAGGTAGTTCAAAAGATCATTATTGATATACTTCTTCATTGCCTTACTCATAATTGGGAAGACGGATATTAGTCTGTACTTAGATCCCTTTTTGGGAACAGGCTCTACACGAGCAGATTTTCAGCTTTTAGGAAAAGAGACCTTGTCATAGGACATTTGGCATAACGTGGTGAGGATAGGGACCAATTCAGAAGCGCACCTTTATAGGACTATGGCAGAAATACCACTGAGGCCAGAGGACTTTTTGGTATTAAATGTTTTGAGAATATTTCGTATCTTTTAACCTGGACGGTAATTTTGTGCATATTGTAAGTCAAAGCTGGTACTGATGGAAGGGCGAAGTGAACAGGAGGGATTAAATTAGAATTTGCGGCGAATTATTTTGCAAACTGTTTAGACGTAGAGACGATTTGATTGGTACT
This sequence comes from Kuschelorhynchus macadamiae, assembly GCA_030620095.1. NCBI lineage: Eukaryota > Metazoa > Arthropoda > Insecta > Coleoptera > Curculionidae > Kuschelorhynchus > Kuschelorhynchus macadamiae. Next base: position 1,757,792 of record JAUTXW010000613.1, on the reverse strand, counting down.
TTTGGCAAGCGTTGGGGGTGCATATTAGAATTAACATTTGAAGTCTAAGTATTTCAGAATGCAGCAATTCGGGCGTCTTCATCATAAAAAAACACAACAGTGCACAAACCTAGTTAAACTTAAATGCCACTTAAAATTTGCTTACCTACCGACGAGTGTGGAGTTTTAAGTAAAAAACCCTATCTATTATATTTTATGGCCTGCCCCAATATTTTGTTCTATACCATTATCGATTACTTCTAAAAATAAAAATTTTAAGAAATAATGGTTCTTGGGATTAGACCGTGTCAAATTGGAATTACTATCCGACGTCACGCCTTCTATTGCACAAGGCATCTTCAGGGATCTTTACTCAACGAGATCTGAACACTGAATGAAAAACAACTCTTTATTTATAAAATTTTCTTATATTTTTAATTATTACTGAATATTTTTTGTTTTTTTCTTCTCTCTACATTTTTATTTATGTAAGGCAAAATGCAAAAACTTGGTAAGATAATATTAGATAATTACCGGAATTACATTTAAGGTTCATTTGATAAATGCAAAAAGATATCCCAAGCAAGAAATTTTTGAACGATTCTAACCTCTCGACGTATCCCATAAAAAATTAAAAATAAATCTTCTTCAAATCCCCCAAGAGTAATGCGGTGATATATTTGACATAACTTACCTATTTAATAATTTAATATAATAATCTTCATTTGATAAACAAAATTCGCCATAACATTATAAAATGTGGGAAGAATCGGTGAAATATGAAATAATTGTTTATATTTGGTTCACCTAGTATATTATAATATATACTCTTAGGATAGTTTTAGTTAACTTTTGATTAAGTCTATAAATACATATTAATTTGTTTAAGACAGATTTTAATACTACTTTTACAATTTTGACCAAACCTAGCTAATCTCTCCAAAATTCAATTCAGACATAGATATAATGTAAATTAGACCTAAATTTTGTTTCGCACTTAGTCACTTAGTATATATATATATATATATATATATATATATATATATATATATATATATATATATATATATATATATATATATATATATATATATATATATATATATATATATATATATATATATATATATATATATATATATATATATATATATATATATAATATATATACCCTGCTGGACACTCGAACTGCATAACGTAATTTTTTGGGGTATTTTTAACGTTCGATATTTCAAAAACGGTAAGCTAAATTGAAATGCGGTTTTCGACGTCAGCTTACTCAAGGTGTGTAGATTACAAACTCGACTGGTGGATCGCCAGATATGATGGGAAAAGGTTTGTACAGGGTGTAAACTAAAACTCTTCATTTTTTTCCAAATTTTATTTAACGATATTTTTTACAAAACAATATTTTATTTATTGTCATATACACCAAAATAATCTATGATTAGATACAAAAAAACAATTTCTCCCGTTTTTTGAAATTGCCATTTTTTCGGAATATACAGGGGATTTTCAAAAATTTGTACATGGTTTTACAAAAAAAATCCTAACTCACCAGTGATAGCTCACATCAAACTGATTGTTGTATTATTCTCATTATTTACAATACCGCCATCAGGAAAAAATACAATTATAATATACAGGAGTCTAAAAAAGCTTACAGTTGATTTCATTCCTAAAATATCATGTTTTTGCATATTTTTATGCTTTGAACATTGAAAACTACAGAAAGTATAATAAAACGTAAAAATTTTCAATCTCGTTACTTGATTTACATAAATTAGAGTCTTTCACCGAAACGGTTTTTTATATTCCATCCTAACCTCACTTTGGGAGAAAGTAGCGGCACAAATGGACAGTGTTGCTTTTTGACAATATTGTAGAGTGTTTTTTAAATCCATTTGACTTTTTAGAACTGAATAATTATTATAACGAAATTCTAGCATTATTATACCTATAAAACAGGTACCAGTAGCGTTTTATAGGAGTGTCTCATGGTGATGGTTTCTGGCGAACTAAACAGCAGACCTTAGTCTTAGTAAGAATTTGGTTACTCACATAAGAAGACATGTTCTATCAGGTCCGCTTCAATTAAAAATTAGCGGTAAATTCTAGATTTTTTATGAAGCACCCTGTATATTAAATAATATTTTTATTCCTTCAACGATCGAAGAGAATTTATGAAAGGTGCTTACTTGAGGTATGTAGGACCGAGTTATAAATGAAAGTTGTTAGATACCTGTCTACGTTTCGCTTTATTTTAAGGGATCTTCAGGACATTCAAAGACGTTAATAATAATTAGTGTAGTAACCAAGGTAGTAATCGCACCTGGATTACTTTTAAATTAATTATATAAGGTTTTTAAAATGTTACAACAATTTTGAAGATCTTATAGTGTCTTGAAAATAAAACGAAACATCGACAGGACTATAGCTTGCATTTATAACTTGATCCATAACCCAACTAAGCATCTTTCAATACCCTGTATATTGTAACATATTGGATTCCACTCAATATTATAATACCCACAGGTATAGTATAGTATACCTGTATTCAACTCTAAAATTCTAAAATATAATAAACAATTATTTGTTAACCTAATTCAACTACAGCGAAGAAAAAGTTTAGAATAGGAAACAAAATCTGATGGTCATGAAAGTCGGTACCAATGGAGGTATTTGATACTCGTGATAACATTCTTGGTACCTCCTTGTACAGTACTATCAGATGTGAAAAACCCTGAATAGTTTGAGTGTACCTAACTACGATGGCACATTTTTAGACACCTTAAAAAAAACAAAAAATAACCCTTGTAGGATTGGGATAAGAGAAAGGAGAAGAAAGAAAAGAAACGTAACCATGTTAATATTTGGTTGGCCCTCCTCGCAGACGAATAACTTCACGGCATCTCCGAGACATGCTGTGCACTAAATTATTAATGAAATCTAGGGGGACGTTGTTCCATTCCTCTTGTATGGCTTCGGACAACTCGTTCAAGGTTTCTGGGGCAACATCTCTTGATCTCACTAATAATTTTAAATGCGACCACACATTCTCTATAATATTCAAATCCGGAGACTTTGCAGGCCAATTCATACGATTTATATTATTGACCTGCAAAGCCTCCGTTACAATTTGCGCTCGATGAGGCCGTGCGTTATCGTCGACCAAAAGAAAATCGTGTCCATAATTTGCGGCAAATGGCACGACAATGGGAAGTATGATATCGTTCCTATAGACTACAGCATTAACTGTTTGTCTGGTAGTGAAAATATCAGACTTCCCATTGTATATTACCCCCGCCCAAACTGTAATGCCTCCGCCTCCAAAGGCTTCTTGAGGTGCCATGTTTTCCTCGTCATACCTTTCATTCGGCTCTCTCCAAACAAGAATTCTACCATCCGAATGAATGAGGTTGAACCTTGTTTCGTCGCAAAAAAAACAGTTTCTCCACTCATTGATGGTCCAATCTCGATGTTCTTGGGCCCATGCTAACCGTGCTGCACGATGAGGTGGTAGCAAACGAGGACACTTCGCTCTACGTCGTGCTCTAAAAAATTTGTTTGATTTTCTTTTTTAGTTCGTACTTGTTGACCTCTACTTGTAATAATAAATTGCTTTCGATGTTACAGATATTTCCATATTACTCATGGTTTGGGAATTTCTTGAATAAGATTTTTTTAAATGTAGATAAAAATTGGACCTTGCAAATTTAATGCTTGCTATGATAAAGTTTTACCTCAAATTGTTTCTGTTTAATGTCCTCCTTACAGTTCGATCAGAAACATGCACTTCAGCTGTACGACGCAGCTCATCGTTCAATTTCCTGGAACACTTCGTTCTTTGTTGGCGCGTATTACGTACTAAATTTATTTCTGCCCTTCCTCTAATTTTCCTCACCCAACCACCACCGTGCCGATATGCGTCGATTCCCATATTTTCAAATCTTGTTTTTAGCCGCGAAATTTGACTTTGGTTCACATTATATAAATTTGCGACTTCTTGCTGAGACATGCCTTGGTCCAAGAGCCTAAGGGCATTTTGCCTTTCGGCAGCAGTTAGTCTCCGCATCGAGAAGATATGAATTAAATACACAAAAAACAAACAAAATAAAAATCAATAAAAGGTAAAATCACGAAGTAAAATGTAAAAATATGAGTTTAAGAAACAGTACGTCAAAATGACAAACAAGGAAGAATATCCAATTAAGCATTTTGTCGTATCCATGGAATCCATGACATTTTTATCGCAACGCCAACTAAGATTAGACGGTGCACAGGCCATAAACCTTCCATCTTACAATTTAGCGGAAATAATAAAAAATCCAGCGAAAATCGGCATTTCTATGTATTTTTCATTTGCTGTTACGCCCCCTAGCGGTCATCTTAGAAACTCAAAAATTTTTTCCAGCATTTATTTGGCCACTATAGTTAAAAAAAATTTTACAGCAAGTTTCTAAAATCAGTAGTTTCCGAGATACAGTACATTGCACGCTTATTTGGCCACCCGGTATAATTATGAAATTATTATAAAACGCTACTGGTACTTGCTTTCCAGGTATAATAATGCTACAATTTCGTTATAATAATCATTCAGTTCTAAAGTTCTTCGAATATATTCAAAAAACACTTTACAATATTGTTGAAAAGTAGCGCTATACATTTGCACCGCTAATTTCTTTGGAAGTGAGGTTAGGATGGAATTTAAAAATCCGTTTCGGTAAAATACTCTAATTTATGTAAATCAACTAACGGGATTGAAAATTTTTACGTTTTATTATACTTTCTTTAGTTTTCAATGTTCAATGCATAAAAATGTGCAAAATCATGAAATTTTAATAATTAAATCAACTGTAAGCTTTTTTAGACCCCTGTATAATATTATTGTATTTTTTCCTAATAGCAGTGTCATAAATAATGAAAACAATACCACAGTGAGCTTGATTTGAGTTATCACTAGTGAGTTGGGATTTTGTTTGTGAACCCATGTACAAATTTTTGAAAATCCCCTGTATATTCCGAAAAAATGGCAATTTCAAAAAACGGGAGAAATTGTTTTTTTGTATCTAATCATAGATTATTTTGGTGTATATGACAATAAATAAAATATTGTTTTGTAAAAAATATCGTTAAATGAAATTTTGTAAAAAATGCAGAGTTTTAGTTTACATCCTGTACAAACCTTTTCCCATCATATCTGGCGATCCACCAGTCGAGTTTGTAATCTACAGAGTAAGCTGAAGTCGAAAACCGCATTTCAATTTAGCTTACCGTTTTTGAAATATCGAACGTTAAAAATACCCCAAAAAATTACGTTATGCAGTTCGAGTGTCCAGCAGGTATATATATATATATATATATATATATATATATATATATATATATATATATATATATATATATATATATATATATATATATATATATATATATATATATATATATATATATATATATATATATATATATATATATATATATATATATATATATATATATATATATATATATATATATATATATATATATATATATATATATATATATATATATATATATATATATATATATATATATATATATATATATATTCGACACTCTAGTCGAGACGAGACTTGTCTCGACACCATTCCATCTCGACACTCTAGTCGAGACGAGACGAGATGAGAATGAAGAAGTTGAGACGAGACGAGATTCTCGTTTCGTCTCGACTTTTAGTAATGGAAACCCTCACCTTATAGATGTAAATACATACGTCTTCCGACTTCTGTCAAAGGATATTATTGTATCATTAAAATTCTTCGGATTGGTTTTACTGAAAAGTTACATTGCACAAATGTACTAAATTTTGGATGGTTTCTTAAACATCGGTGTTTTTTAGAAAATTAAATGTCTTTATATTTTTTAAATTATTAGACTTTGGTTTTGTGCCTTTAAATATATTTTAATAATAATAAGCATAATAATACAAATTTATTAACTACATGATGTACAGGCCCATGATAAATAATTATTACCTAATTTTTGGCCCATTAACGTTTTTGTGTGTAGTGTGTCTCAAAAAACATAAAGACCAAAAATAAACATTTAAATGAAAATGCTTGAACATTGTTGAATTATTCTTAAATTCAGAGCTGGAGAAATTTAACAGTCAAATAATACTCCACCAAATATTAATAATTTTTCACTGCCCCTTTTTGATACCCCTTCTGTAGACTTAATAATCTAAAATTCCCTCGATAAATTTTAGAATTATTTGTTTTTAATTTTCTTCTCTTGAAGCTGAAAGTAGTAGCATCTTAAAAAGAACTGGATGCGTTTAAAAATTACCATAACTCTTTTGTCTAGATAAGTTTCATTTTGTTATTAGAAACAAAAAATAAATATTTTAAACAATTTTAAGAAAATTAATTAATTACCTTTTAAAATATTAAAAATTTTAGACAAATTACGAAAAAAAAATCTCGCACCGATTGAAAAAATATCAGATATTTGCCAATAATAATATCCATATTATTTTTATTAACTAGCCCGATAATAGTAATTTATGTAAAAGTGCGCTAAGAAGTTTGGAAATTTTAAACCGCAATAACAGAAGTGAAAAAAAACCTTAATGCATGACTTACCTGAAATATTGAGCTAGAATCATGATAGTTTACAAAAAAATGTGTAATAACTTGGCATAAATTTGATCCAGGGCGACATTACTGCCGCCACCAGCGCCACACAGTGGTCAATTTTTTACGGAAACATAACAATAAATCAAAAACATCAAAATAAGCAAGATACTTCTTAGTTTTTCAATAGTGTTATCTACGAACGCATTTATTTTGTAACACTTTCACTATATAAGTATTACCTATATATTAATATTTTATGGGTTAAAGTGTATTATCTAGCATAATTATAATTTGATACAATATAATTACATACCCACGGTCAGGATATTTAGACGATGCAGTCTAGTGGATATTGGTTTTTAAACTATTTTAAATATGATTTAACATATTAGTTTTAATTAATTTTCATATAAATAATGATAATTTGCTGAAACAAAACGCAAAAACCTCTAGCTAGCCACAATAGCTGAAAATAAACGTGTCGAATTTGAACTTTCGATTCTTTAAAGCACTTGAAATAAAATATATAAATCGAAAGCCTACCTTTCAAAAACGGCAAACCGTAAATAATGACCCGCCAATGAACTAAATAGGATTTTCAGTTCGTTGTGATCCCCTTATGTCATTTTATTTAAAAAGACTTTTCATAAACATATATTCTATGCATGGAAATAACTGAAATCCTATATACTTAATTTTTAGAAAAAAATAATTATAATGTTTGCTTTATTTTCAAAACAACCTTGGGAAGGTAACTATAATTTAGTCGCAAAACCTTTCAAAACAAAAATCTTTATTCAAAGATTATTTATTCTGTTCACAACTTTCGAGTACATACCAAAACCTAATAAAATGTAACAAAAAGCAACTAGTAATCATTGGTCTTCACTGCAAAACGGTCATTTATCCCTTTTTTGTATTCGCAATTGAAGGTATCAGCCTATTTTGGTCTAGATTACCTATACACAGGCAAACAAATTTTTAAATGCAATTTTTTTAAATATTGAAATAGGGTTTTATTATAAGTATAAAAATGAATCTCTTACAGATAAGACTACATTGTTAGAACAGGAAGTCCCGGAAGAGTTCAAACTTGTACAAACTAACATACACACTCAGCAAGATGTTTGATGGAAAGTCTACAGTCAGCACTGTTATAATTTTGTCATAAAAAATTGAGATTATTTTATAAAAATTGAAATTTTATGTAGCGATGAACAAGGTATCGTGACAATAAAATTAATATCCAAGCAGGTGCGATAGAGAATTAATTTGTAAACTTTAACCGGCTAGGTTAGTATACTTAAAGTCGAGACAAGACGAGACAAGGCCCTGATTTCGTTTCGTCTCGACCTAAATTTCGAGACGAGACAAGACGAGATTGACCAAAGTCGTGACGAGATGAAGCCTTAATCCCATCTCGCGGCATTATTACAAGATGTCTATATTATTGACCATGACTGGTGACTTATGAGTAAAAATTCAGCCAATTGATTGCATCTAAGAATCACTATGTATTTAATACACATATTTTCAGTGCTTAGTACGGCTAAATTCAACAAGCCTTACTTATAGATGGCCGAAGGCAAGTCTTATTATATTGAAGTTTCAACATTATTTCCCACGCTCCTATGAGAACATATTTCTAGAAAATATAGTACAAAGAGGCATATTTTGCGTAAAACTACGTTTCTGCATTAGCAAAATATAGGTTTAAACACAAAGAGTATTTACTGCCGAAATGATATTTCAATTTATATAAATACGCTTTAGCATAATTTTAAAAACAATATTTCCTGTTAAAATATTTGTAAAAACAGTGTTTTTTATGCATTTTGACATTTCATTTCATGAATTCACTTGATGACTATCCAGTTTTATTAGTGTCTTGTAGACGCAATTCTATTCTGTGAAAATTGGCAGTATATTCCGTCAAGTGTCGCATTTTCCTGTGTCTTTATTCTGAAATATATTGTGCCATTTTCCGAATATATATATATATATAGTAGCAGATAACATAGACGACAAAGAACTTGTCTATAATCCTGTGTTAGAGAATACAGTTCGGAATTGCCGACAATTTAACTTGTCTTCCCTTAGGTTCTTCTTGCTGCTTTACTTTGAAAGCTAACTTCATATTGTTAATTAAAAATGTTTTTATAAAGGAATTATTGCATAAGGTTTTCGCTCCACGTTTGCAAAACGTTTTATAGATCTACGTTTTATACGTAACAGAGCAAAGAAATTCTACGAACTGACAGTGAAAACTTTTGTTAGGCAAATAAATAAATATTTGGATTAATAACGACATAGTTTACAGAAATAAAACTGAGTACTGAAATATGTAAAGATTTTTCATTTATTTCAATGACAAAACGATTTTTGTATATTTACTGTTTGACAAAAATTGGGATGTTTGGCTGCGTATACGTTTAATTACAGTCCAGAAGAGTAAAGAGGTAAGTAATCTAAATTGTTTTCGATTCAATTTTTCATACAAATGTTGAGGTTTATATATTAATTAATTAGATATTGCGTTGTAAATGAAATAACAGAACTTTTTACGATGGTTAGAATAAACAAAAAAATTAAAATGAAAATATAAAATCTTGAGAGAAAAATTGCGGATAATTTAAGGTTAAGTAATACATAGGCTTATTTGTCAAAAGTATAGATACTTCCAAATAAAGGAAATAAACGTAAAATATTCTCATTATCAATAATGCTTGCTAAAAATATAACTTTGAGGATGACAGTTTGCATAAAAAATTATACATATTGAAGTCCGGGAGCTAGGTAGATATTTTAACAACCTTATCGTCATCATGACCTGAAATAAAAGCTTGTGCAAATTTTTACCAGGGTTGCCTGATCTTATCCAATCGATCTGAAATACGCAAGGCATTTCTCCGGTTGAGTTTCGATTAACGATGTTATCACTTAAACTGATGATATTAAGTAGGAAGCCCATAAGTTAAGTAACAACATAAAATTAGAGTTGCCTCTTGCCGCTGTACCCGGCAGATGCCCTACTTGCTTAAATAAAATATACTGACTTTCAAGTGAAACGTTCTAAGGAAATTGTGAGTCTTTTTTATTGCCTCGTGTATTTTAAACCGCTAGGCCGATATCGTTGGGATTTAGTTCATTGTATAATACAAATATTTGGGTACTTGGGTATTGCCGTACCGAATTAATTGTTGCCTTAACAGTAGTATCCATGTGACCTAAAATGAATGGTAAGATAGCGTGGTCATACATTAGCATTTCGTTTTTTTACGTACGATATTTCGATATCTTGAATCATCTCAGAGATATTGATCTTTTTCTAAATATTTACATTTTGTGAAAATTTACGTTAACAAAATACTATCTATCGAATCAGCGATGCCTAGCAATATTTATCCCGTCAAAAAGGTCAAAGTAACTTTAGTGTTACATCAATTCGGCAAAATAATAAATGGTTTTCTTTCAATATTTCTTTGTATAATGTCTAGATCAACCAGGCGGTGGATATGATCCAAGCGGGTTGGGCACAGCGAGATGTGGCAAATTTCTTTCGACTCATAGCACTCTAGGGCGAGGAGAAGATTCCAAGAAACAAACTCTGTTCAGTATGGCCATGGTGGTGGTGGCCATATTGAACACAGTGGCGCGCCAAAATCTAAAAGTGAACGCTCCACAATTAGCATCTGGAATCGGTGCGACTCATAACGTTGTCATTTCTATAAGTAAACTTGAAATCTAGACGACCGGCAAGCATATCCCTTTAAAGGTTTTGCATAGAAGGAATAGATTGATATTTGCCCGAATCCCTAAGAATTGGGAACTCGAATGGAAGGACTGCTTGTTTAGCGACAAATTACACTGATGGGTGTGTTAGAGTTTGAAGAGAACCTGATCAACGTCAAAGAAATGATTCGAAGGAGGATCTGTTACAGTATGGGCTACTATATTCATCGGAGGTAGAACACACCTAGTAGTTTTTGTAAAGGGAAAATGTAAATGCTGAAAATTACATTCAGCGGCGTTTTGAACCAATTGTTCTACCGATGTCAAACGAAAGAAGACCCAATTTTATTTTTGTTGAAGGCAATACAACCTTTCACCGGGCCCGCATTATTATAATTTTAATGAACAAAATAATATTAGCCGAATGGCTTAATAATTCGCTAGAGTTGAATCTGATGCAGCATGTATGGACGTATAACAAGTATGCCTAGAAGATGAAGGACAGTAAGCAATGGTAGAGGGGGACCAATTCGCTACTCAAGTTTATGTTAAAATAAGTGTATTTAAAGTTTCTATTTAATTAATTTTGTTTTGTTAAATTTTTACTTCAACCAAAATATGACCTCACCTGTAGATATTCACGTAATAAAAAGTCTTCAACGTTCTAAAGTGATTTTCAATTATATAAAGGTAACTTTTAAAGAAATCATCACAAAAAGAAATTATTTATAAAAAAAATCAATCTCTGAGATGATTCAAAATATCGAGACAAGTAGAAAATGAAATTCTATTGAATGACCAGGGTCTATTACTAATCATTTTAGGTCACATGATTCTCTTCAAAAAAGCCAAGCGACGTCTTAAACAATTACTAAAGAACGGTACTTTGTGTTTAGCCCTGTATGATTTAGAAATGTTAAGGCTGAAATAAATTTGGTAAAGCAAAACGTAACCAAATATTTCGGTTATATATTGAACCAATAACCAACGATATCGGCCAAGCAGTTTAAAATATACGAGACAAAAAATAGGATCAAAATATTTTTGGAAATAAAACTTTCCTATAACTTTTAAAGAAATCATCACAAAAAGAAATTATTTATAAAAAAAATCAATCTCTGAGATGATTCAAAATATCGAGACAAGTAGAAAATGAAATTCTATTGAATGACCAGGGTCTATTACTATTCATTTTAGGTCACATGATTCTCTTCAAAAAAGCCAAGCGACGTCTTAAACAATTACTAAAGAACGGTACTTTGTGTTTAGCCCTGTATGATTTAGAAATGTTAAGGCTGAAATAAATTTGGTAAAGCAAAACGTAACCAAATATTTCGGTTATATATTGAACCAATAACCAACGATATCGGCCAAGCAGTTTAAAATATACGAGACAAAAAATAGGATCAAAATATTTTTGGAACGTTTCACTATCAGTGTAGTACTGTTAAAAGTATTCTCGGCTTGCCAAAAATGCGCAGATACCAATAGATATACATAGATATATATATATATATATATATATATATATATATATATATATATATATATATATATATATATATATATTTTCGCTCTCGCGTCCCAATAGAGTATCTATTCGGACACGAGAGCGAAAGAATAAGTAAAATAAAATATGCACCGTACATTACAAAACATACCTCGCCAAAAATAAATAGCATAAGAACTCTAGCATAAGTTACTCAGATAAAATTCAAAACTATTTTATTAGTCAGTTAAATACAATAACATGTAAATTATAATTTAAAACAATATTAGTTCTGACTATATTACCACGAGTTCTAAACAACCAAAACATTGCCGACAATTACGTGGCAGCATCTATATTCTAAACTAGTTAGTGCGAAGTAAACAAAGCTATCGACTTATAACAGGAACACGCATTTTTTAGATTCTAAATCTATCAGAAAAATAAATAGTAAATTACTTCAAAAAACAACATAATTTCAAACTAACATATTTTTTCTTACCTGAAATACATCAAACAGACTACAGAATGCAGCAACATGTTAACTAGATGATATCCCAGTGGTTCCAGTTGTCCAAACAAATAATTGAGTCGAAATGTAAGGACACATAGTGGCCTATAAGATTTATGACTTTGTTCCTAAAACAAAAATAGGTGCGTTAATAAAAGGTCAAAAAATACTTGGATATTTTATAGACAGTAGCATATAAAAGCTTATAAAATTTTGAAAACTTCATACGTACATGTGTCCATAAATATTTGGTTTTTGAGATGGGGTGTTGTTTTTTTAAACAACTTTTACTAGGAACCATATTTTGGCAGACAATTAGTTACCGGGGGTTTTTTGAGGTGAGAAATCATAATACGGTATTAGTTTTTATGCAGCCCCAAGAGGGCACTGCGGATGCTATCATAATTTCACTTAATTTGCCGTAATTTTTTAACAACGAACATCTGGCACTTTTTATGAATACATCCCTGGTAAGCAAACTTAATAATGTAGGCATAAATAAATAATAATTTAAATGTTAGAAGAAATAAATTATTAAATTAATAAAATCACCGCATATTTTATAAATCGTTAATAATTCGAAAATGAAAGAAAAATCAATACCAAGAGGCATTTTTAATCAAAATTGAAGCAGCTTACCGAGTCCTCTAGGCACATAGGTGGTGACTTCACCTAACGCCTAAGGGATTTGGTATATAATCTGTTTCGATGTAGAAATTTGCAAATTTCTTGAAAGAGATATAGGAATAAGGTTTGTTCATAGAAAGTCCCAGAAGATCACTATCAAAAAAGTTACGGCATAATAAGTGAAATTATAATAGCTTCCACAGCGCCCTCTTGGTGCTGTATAAAGCTAATATCAAATTATGATTTTTCACGTTAAAAACCCCCAGTCACCAAATTGTGTTTGCAAATACCGATCCTCGTAAAAGTTATTTAAAATAATTAAAAATAAGACTTCAACATCATGCAGGGGCGTGCAGTCCCTGGAAGCAAGGAAGGCAGTGCTTCCTAAAAAAAAATTACAAAACATCTTCTAAAATTGAATTTTTGAAATAGGATACCATTAATTTAGTTTATATTAAAAATGCGAAAATATTATCTTATTTATTAAGCCCATAATAAATGCGGCCTTGACTCCGACCGAGCCATAATAGAAATCGAATAGAACCTATGCGGCCGCTAGCTTCTCTGCAGCCAAGTCCTGTATGCTTGATTTCCTGTGAATCGAGCCAGAAGTTATCGAACTTTCCACCGGCTGTTTACAATTTTTGCATTTCAGGCGCGTGCTTTAAATGGGGGCGGAAGCTATCGTTGGAGTAGGTTCTTACATTCATCTTACGTACATCGCCGTGCATGGTGCGATATGGAAGACAATAATATGGATGTGGATATGCAAAGACCGTCAACTTCGGCTGTCGGTAATAACGTTGAAAATGTTGGAGAATTTAGTAAGAAGAGTTTTAATGAATGTGTGGTGTGTGTCTTAATAATAAAGGGATTTTCAGCATTAAATTTCGCTGATAAGCTTCAAATAATTTCCAAAGAAAGGGCAAAACCGCCTATGAAAAATTTAACCACAAAAATGAAAAACTGTATTAGACATTTTTATCCGGAAAAACAATACAAACAATTTAAATGGCTGACATGGTGTGAAAATACAAGTAAATTATTCTGTTGGCCATGTAGCTGTAAAAAGACGCATTATGTTCAAAGCGCATTTGCAGACCGTCATAAAAGAAAAAGTCTTCGGCGAAACCAGAATTGAACACGCCCTTAATAAACGTTTGAAATTAGTCACCGCCAACACAATGAACTAGTCGATAAAAATAGGCAAATATTGAGAAGACTTATCGATGTTGTTTGTTTTCTCAGACAGCACAAATTGGGATTTAGAGGTCATGACGAAACAAGGATTCCTTCAAATAGAGGAAATTTTCAAGATTTATTTAGTTTAATGGCTAAATATGATGATTGCTTAAAAAATCATTTAGAGCAGTCTAGCGTTTTTCGCGCAACGTCGAATCGAATCCAGAATTATTTAATCTCCGCTGTTGCAACCATTATTCTAAAAAAAAATTAAGCAGGAGATTGGCGAGGCGCGGTTTATTGCTATTGTTCTGGACGAAACAACTGATATCACTAATTTTAGCCAATTATCTATAGTAATACGCTATGTTAAAACAGACGGAAGTATTTAAGAGCGATTTTTAGGTTTTAAGAATGTGTCCGAAAATCGTACAGCAGATGCATTATATACCGTGGTTTATAACGTTACTAAAGAAATTAATGAAGAGAAAAAATTAGTTGCTGAAAGCTATGATGGAGCTGCAGTGATGGCAGGACAATTAGGAGGTCTGCAAGCTAAAGTTGGAGAAACTTTCCCAAGTGCTGTGTTTGTCCATCGTTTTCCTCATAAATTAAATTTAGTTTTATCCCAGTCCATCAACCACACAAGAGTGTAAAGTATTTTTGCCAAGTCAACAAAACGTACACAAGCTTTGGACTCCATTGTCCACACGTTGCCCAAAGTAGCTCCTACTGTGTTAACAGTATCTGGAAATCGTGAATCACTGGTTGAACTATTTGAGAATATAATAGAAAATAATGAAACGTGGGACTTAGAAGCAATAAATAGTTCGAGAGGGTTTTTGGACTGTTTGAAACGAGATTTTAATTTTAATTATTGGTTGAACATATTTTCAGAAATATTTTCATTCTCGGACAAACTAAAACAAATGATGTTGCTTTTTGCTTAAAAAGAGTGGATGATTTTAAGTCCATGTTAAGTCAAAAAAGAGATGACTTTGATCTATTTTGGGAGAAACGATGACGTTAAATGTAGAGCCACAAGCCAAGCGTCTTCGAACAGACAAGGTCGGAGTTGTTCAAACATCAAACAGACGCCTCTTTTATGAAATAATCGATCAAATTCAGCAACATATAAACTGTAGATTTACCGTTTTAAATGATTTTAAATTCCTCGAGCTCTGCAATTTTGATGCATTTAAAGGAAAAACTTTTCCAGAAGATGCTTTTAAATCTCTTCTTCTTCATTATGGCCAGTTCTTCGACCGAGTGTTACTGCGATCTGAACTAAAAGTGATTTACGAAACTGATGGCATTAGCGCAAGAAATAACGCTATGGAACTAATACAATTTTTAAAAGACAAGGAGCTGGAAGATGCCTACACCGAAGTGTCGAAATTGTGTGCATTAGTATTGATAAAACCTGCCACAAGTTCATCAGTAGAACGCAATTTTTCAACACTTAAACGTATAAAAAATTTCGTGAGAAATTCAACGGGGCAGGAGAGACTTTCGCATACATCGCTGTTGTCCATTGAAAATAAACTTCTCCAAAATATGTCAGAGCATCGACGTTTTTATGATGACGTCATTGACGGATTTGCAAAAAATGATCGAAGAATCGAATTACATTACAAATAGGTAAGTTTCTAAAAATTGCTTCCCTTTTTTAAAAAATTCTCCGTGCGCCCCTGACACTGTATCTCAAAAACCAAACATTTGCGGGCCCATGTACGTATGAACTTTTCGCCTTATTTTTGGACAAGGAATCTCATATTAAGCGATGGATTTTTTAAACACCCTGTATAGGATATTAAAATTTCATGAATTTTTACCAAATTTCACTAAAAGCTCATAAGATGTGAGTGTGTTCCTGTAATAACTTTTATTTTCCTTCACAGGCGACATGCCTTATAAACGAAATGTCGTTA
This sequence comes from Kuschelorhynchus macadamiae, assembly GCA_030620095.1. Lineage (NCBI taxonomy): Eukaryota > Metazoa > Arthropoda > Insecta > Coleoptera > Curculionidae > Kuschelorhynchus > Kuschelorhynchus macadamiae. The sequence goes on along the minus strand of JAUTXW010000613.1, from coordinate 1,741,718 downwards.
GAGGGAATCGGTCTCTAAAAATGCATTATTATTTTCAAGTAAGTGTGTACCAAACTTATTTGTTATATAAATACAATATTTCCATTTACAGCTAATTAAGGTATGGGTAAAGCTAATTTACCAATTATTTTTATTGTATTACGGTATAGCTTCTAGGTAAGAACCGGCTGACACTAATTTATTGAAAATAAAAAATATCCGTGTAAATCGTAAAAGCCACACCTTCCGATTTTTTCATCAGGCATTTGAATTGCAGTCCAGTTAAACCTCTCTACGGTGAGCAATTTGATTAACTTTACACGTGTTGCCTTAATTTTTCCCCAGCGTCGTTGGCCACACATAACGCATAGTAAATGAGCGTAACTCAATCTAAATCTTTTGAATTTTTCCCTTTGTTTGCAGGGCACGATCACAAATTCTAAAGGTCACTTTGAGGGTTGGAAACAAGCCAAAAGCGGGATGTCATATTCCAATTAAAATTTTCCCGTTGGTATCTCAATAATTAGTGCTAATTTATAAGATGGGAATACATTTTAATTCGTTTATAAGAAATTAATTAGTTTCCTTAAACCAATGCTATATATTTTTAATTCGTCTCTTTATTAAGCTGCAGATTTGTTTAAAAGGTTAGATTAGGTTAGCCATATCCCATAAATGTTTTTTCAGGTCAAAATTTTCCGTACCTAGCTAAACAGAGAACATTTTTCTCACACTTCCGTTTTCCTAAAAATTAAATTTTTAAACATTTTGAGTATATTTTATCTAACACATATTTTTTGGTATCTAAGGACTTTAGAACCTGAAGATATGTAAAAACCTGGGAGGGTGACTTTTTCACGATTACAAACATTTTATTTGGCCACCATTTTGTTCTGCCATCTTGAATTCGTACCAGAATTTAACGAGTTGATTTCTACATAACACTTGATTTTTGTGCAATTTGAGAAAAATTGGTAATTTTTTAATAATATTTTTAACAGTTCACTAGGTCGCCATTTTGTATTGCCATAGTGTATTTTTACCGAAATGTTACCGGGTCATCCCCATATAACCCCTAATTTTTGACCAAATCTTGAAGTCAATCGGGTAAGTAGTTCTCTAGCTATTAGCGGCATAGACAGATGGACCAACGGGATTGCGAAAAACAAGTTTTTAAGAATCTAAGGACCCTGAAACGTAATAAGCCGAAAAAAACTCGGAGGGTGATTTTTTCACAATTACAATACTTTTTTTTTACGGGAGAAATAAAAAAGATATAGTTACACAAAAAACGCCATTAGGTTTGTTTAATCTAAACCCGAGTTATTAAGTTTTGAGAATATATATATTTATATATACAGTGTGTCCGAAATTGGTTATGACAGTATTGGGATCTCGGAAACCGTGATAGTTACAAAAACGTTTAAATGGAGAAAGTTTTAGACAATTAGGCTTGTAATTTAACGCCGTTTTGCTCGCGATTCTATCTTTTTTAGTTTTTGAGATATTTTGAAAAAACCAAAAAACTGCATTTTCGAAAAAGTCCTATAATTTATCTATTTATGAAAATTTTCAAAATCTGTAAGAACATTATTAAGGCAACTTTTTACGTAGAGTGCACTTATTAAGTCAGATTTTACATACGATGTTTCAATTTTCTAGAACCATCATCAATTTTGTTTTTTCTTATGGCCGTTGCGTTCGATTTTAACGGTTTTGAAAAGAGTATTTCTTTAGCTTTTCAACGGTGTATCACACTTTGTAATTAGGTTATTACTAAAGGTGCAAAAAGTGCGTAGAGAAAATATTTAAACGTTTTTTGGAATTATCAAAGCAAAAAATTATAACACTATTAATTGTGTTAAAAGGCAATATGTAATTCAACATCCAGTTCTACAAAAAATTAGTAAAAACTACTCAATAACATTGCACAATGTTCACAAATGTTCAAATGACCAGCCGCAGATAACACTAACATCTTTGCTAAAGTAGGCTTTGGTTTTGAAATAATAGAATGCTTTTAATCTGTCAAAAATGTAACGTTTAAGTTTTATTTAACATTCATCGCTGTTTTAATAAGGATTACAATGGCGTTAAATTTTTCTAATGAAGAAATGTTTGATATGTTAGTGTGTTATATTAAAAATGAAAGAAATGCAAACAGGGCCATGGATGTGTATTTTGACACGTACCCCGAAAGACGGCAGCCTGGCAGAACTTATTTTCAAACGCTGGTTAGAAACTTGCTTGAGTTTGGCAGTTTTAATAAGATTCGCACAAAGAAGTATGCAAAAACAACGAGCAACGCAATAGGCAAATCCTAGAATATTTTAATGAAAATCCGACTTCATCTACAAGAAGAAGCGAAACAGAACTTCAAATTCCAAAATCTACCGTTCATGGCGTCTTAAAAGTAACTAAATATCGTCCTTACAAGCCAACAATTGTGCAAGGACTTCAAGCAGGTGATTTCGAAAGAATTGTTTTTTGTAATTGGTATATCAATAGATGTCCGAGAAAATCCCGCTTTTTGCAATAAAGTCATTTAGTCAGATGAAACTCATTTTACAAACTGTGGCATTTTTAATAAAAAAAATCACCATTATTGGGCTATTGAAAATCCGCAACTACGCGATCCACGCAGGCTGCAAGAGCGATTTGATTTTAATGTGTGGTGCGGGATGCTTGGTAAGATAAACATAGTCTAATTGAATTGCTTATAATTCAATATTTTCCACTACTTTTTAGGAAATCGTCTCATTGGTCCCTTTATTTTTGATCAGACACTGACAGGCCCAAGATACCTTGCCATGTTACAGAATCAAATAGTTCCTGCCATTCGAGAAGCTGTGCCAGATGATCAGTTTAATAGCTTGTGGTTTCAGCAAGACGGTTGTCCTGCACATAACAGCAGGGATGTACAAACCTTTTTAACAACAACTTTTGGTGAAAACGTAATATCCAACAGTGGTCCTGTCCGCTGGCCAGCTAGATCCCCGGATATCACGCCGTTGGATTTTTATTTATGGGGATGTGCGAAAAATGAAATATACGAATTTGACCCCCCAGAAAATAGGCAAGTTCTTGAGCAGCCAACCCGAAATATTCTAGAAAATATAAATAGAAATACCATTCAACGGGTAATCAGAACAGTTGAAAGGAAATGCGGACACTGCATAGAAAAAAACGGTCAACATTTTTAATCCTAGTATTATGTAGCATTTTTTTATTAATTTTATTGAGTAGGTAGTTCATACTGATTTTCTGTTAATTCTTGTAAGGTTAGTACTTTTAAATCGCCATGAACGGTTGACTTCAGAATGTGAAGTCCTGTTTCAATTCTTCTTATGGAAAAAACCAGATTTTCATTAAAATATTCTAATATTTGCCTATTCCATTCCTTGTCATACTTGCACACTTTCTGTTGCGATTCTTAAAATTGGCTAACCCTAGCAAGCTTCTAATCAGTGCAGCGCTTGAAAAGAAGTTCTGTCGACAGTCGTTCTTCGGGGTACATTATGTGCAGTGCACATAGTATTAACGTTACTGAGTAGAACTTACTGATTTTATGCAAAATTTAATGTCCAATTTAAAAATATTGCTATTTGAAACTATTAAATTTTAATTTATATCGATAATTCGAAAAAATGTTTAAACAGTCTTATTTCAAACGCAAAGTCTACTTGGGCAAAGATGTTAGTGTTATATGCGGGTGGTAGTTTGAACATGTGTGAACATTGTGCACGAATCAATTACGTTATTAAGTAGTTTTTACTGATTTTTTGTAGAACTGGATGTTAAATTACAATATATTGCTATTTAACACTAATATATATATATATATATATATATATATATATATATATATATATATATATATATATATATATATATATATATATATATATATATATATATATATATATATATATATATATATATATATATATATATGCAAAAAATGTTAAAGGGCAATACAGCACTTCTACTACCTGCATTTGTCTGGTGCGTGACTTTTCTGATTGATGTTAAATATTAAATAAAAAGATTTTTTTACCTTGAAATTTTAAATATTTTATTTATCTGCCATTTTGCTTCGCAAACATGAATTTTTACCACAATTTTACCATCTTATCTCTTTGTTACACTTAATGCTTGCACGAGATTTGACATTAATATAATAAGTAGTTTTTCAGGCTGATTCTTTAATAATTTCATAGTTTGCAATTTTATTTTACTATCTTGGATTCGTACCAAAATGTTATCAGTTAATTCCTATGTAACATCTCCATAGTTTGTAGCATATATATATATATATATATATATATATATATATATATATATATATATATATATATATATATATATATATATATATATATATATATATATATATATATATATATATATATATATATATATATATATATATATATATATATATATATATATATATATATATATATATATATATATATATATATATATATATATATATATATATATATATATATATATATATATATATATATATATATATATATATATATATATATATATATATATATATATATATATATATATATATATATATATATATATATATATATATATATATATATATATATATATATATATATATATATATATATATATATATATATATATATATATATATATATATATATATATATATATATATATATATATATATATATATATATATATATATATATATATATATATATATATATATATATATATATATATATATATATATATATATATATATATATATATATATATATATATATATATATATATATATATATATATATATATATATATATATATATATATATATATATATATATATATATATATATATATATATATATATATATATATATATATATATATATATATATATATATATATATATATATATATATATATATATATATATATATATATATATATATATATATATATATATATATATATATATATATATATATATATATATATATATATATATATATATATATATATATATATATATATATATATATATATATATATATATATATATATATATATATATATATATATATATATATATATATATATATATATATATATATATATATATATATATATATATATATATATATGCTATATATATATATATATATATATATATATATATATATATATATATATATATATATATATATATATATATATATATATATATATATATATATATATATACAAACTATGGGGATCTCGGAAACCGCGATAGTGTTATATAGGAATTAACTGATAACATTTGTTTTTTTTCTTTAGTTTATTCAAACAGGTATTATAAAATGAATAAAGCTTTGTTACTGGAACTTTTTCTGCTCTAAAAGATGGTGTCTTCAAAATAAAACCTGATGTTTTTGTCCGGGGAAACTTTTATTTATGAAAATACAGAGTTCCGTCCAAGAATCTCCCGTAAAGTACATATAACTAACCTCAAAATATTATATTTAATTAATTCTTTATTGTTGACAGGGTTCACGCTATCATCTAAATAACAAAACAAATAATAGCAATTATAAATACATCCAGTCTTGTGCTCCATTGAATCGTTAAATTATTTTATTGTTCATGATAAGTATGGTTATAAGTAATGGGGAGTTTATGCACTCTTTAACACTTATTTTTATTTAGTGACAGGAAATATAAAGTATGTAAAGTTTTTTTGATTACTAATAAACAAAAGTATACGTTGTCTATATGCAAAAAATGTTAAAAGGCAATACAGCACTTCTACTACCAGCATTTGTCTGGTGTGTGACTTTTCTGATTGATGTTAAATATTAAATAAAAAGATTTTTTTACCTTGAAATTTTAAATATTTTATTTATCTGCCATTTTGCTTCGCAAACATGAATTTTTACCACAATTTCACCATTTTATCTCTTTGTTACACTTAATACATATATATATATATATATATATATATATATATATATATATATATATATATATATATTATATATATATATATATATATATATATATATATATATATATATATATATATATATATATATATATATATATATATATATATATATATATATTTCAAAACTTAATAACTCGGGTTTAGATTAAACAAACCTAATGGCGTTTTTTGTGTAACTATATCTTTTTTATTTCTCTCGTAAAAAAAGTATTGTAATTGTGAAAAATCACCCTCCGAGTTTTTTTCGGCTCATTACGTTTCAGGGTCCTTAGATACTTAAAAACTTGTTTTTCGCAATCCCGTTGGTCCATCTGTCTATTAGCGGCATAGCTAGAGAACTACTTACCCGATTGACTTCAAGATTTGGTCAAAAATTAGGGGTTATATGGGGATGACCCGGTAACATTTCGGTAAAACTACACTATGGCAATACAAAATGACGATCTAGTGAATTGTTAAAAATATTATTATTAAAAAATTACCAATTTTTCTCAAATTGCACAAAAATCAAGTGTTATGTAGAAATCAACTCGTTAAATTCTGGTACGAATCCAAGATGGCAGAACCAAATGGTGGCCAAATAAAATGTTTGTAATCGTGAAAAAGTCACCCTCCCAGGTTTTTACATATCTTCAGATTCTAAAGTCCCTAGATACCAAAAAATATGTGTTAGATAAAATATACTCAAAATGTTTAAAAATTTAATTTTTAGGAAAACGGAAGTGTGAGAAAAATGTTCTCTGTTTAGCTAGGTACGGAAAATTTTGACCTGAAAAAACATTTATGGGATATGGCCAACCTTTTAAACAAATCTGCAGCTTAATAAAGAGACGAATTAAAAATATACAGCATTGGTTTAAGGAAACTAATTAATTTCTTATAAACGAATTAAAATGTATTCCCATCTTATAAATTGGCACTCATTATTATTTTTAACGGGAAAATTTTAATTGGAATATGTCGACCGGTTCTTAACCTCAAAGTGACCTTTAAATATATCGTAATACAATTCAAAACATTTAGATTGAGTTACGCTCATTTACTATGCGTTATGTGTGGCCAACGACGCTGGGGAAAAATTTTAAATAAATTGCTATTTTATCGGCAATTCAAATGCCTGATGAAAAAATCGGAAGGTGTGGCTTTTACGAATTACACAATTTTTTTATTTTCAATAAATTAGTCTCTTTGTTACACTTAATGCTATACCGTAATACAATAAAAATAATTGGTAAATTAGCTTTACCCATACCTTAATAAGCTTAAATGGAAATATTCATTTATATAACAAATAAGTTTGGTACACACTTACTTTTAATAATGCATTTTTAGAAATATTATCATTTCGTTTATATGTGTCGCCTGTGAAGGAAAATAAAAGTTATTACAGGAACACACTCACATAGTTTGAGCTTTATATATATATATATATATATATATATATATATATATATATATATATATATATATATATATATATATATATATATATATATATATATATATATATATATTTATATATATATAATAAATAAAAAAAGCAATTTAGTTACACAAAAAACGCCATTAGGTTTGTTTAATCTAAACCCGAGTTATTAAGTTTTAGAAATATATATATATATATATATATATATATATATATATATATATATATATATATTATAATATATATATATATATATACATATAAATATAAAGATATATATGTATATATAAATATATATAAAAACCGCGATAGTGTTACATAGGAATTAACTGATAACATTTTGGTACGAATCCTATGAAATTATTAAAGAATCAGCCTGATAAACTACTTATTATATTAATGTACAAACAATACACAAGCCACAAACAACTAAGTGTAACAAAACCCAAAAGATAAAATCAAACTGAAATTGTGGTAAAAATTCATGTTTGCCAAGCAAAAGTGGCAGATAAATAAAATATTCAAAATTTCAAGGTAAAATAATCTTTTTATTTAATATTTAACATCATCAGGAAAATCACACACCAAACAAATGCTGGGTGTAGAAGTGCTGTATTGCCCTTATACATTTTTTGCATATATATATATATATATATATATATATATATATATATATATATATATATATATATATATATATATATATATATATATATATATATATATATATATATATATATATATATATATATATATATATATATATATATATGGGGGTATAAATCGCGTCGCAGTCACCAACACTTCAGTGTAACAAAGAGATAAAATGGTGAAATTGTGGTAAAAATTCATGTTTGCGAAGCAAAATGGCAGATAAATAAAATATTTAAAATTTCAACGTAAAAAATCTTTTTATTTAATATTTAACATCAATCAGAAAAGTCACACACCAGACAAATGCTGGTAGTAGAAGTGCTGTATTGCCTTTTAACATTTTTTGCATATAGACAACGTATACTTTTGTTTATTAGTAATCAAAAAAACTTTATATACTTTATATTTCCTGTCACTAAATAAAAATAAGTGTTAAAGAGTGCATAAACTCCCCATTACTTATAACCATATTTATCATCAACAATAAAATAATTTAACGATTTAATGGAGCACAAGACTGGATGTATTTATAATTGCTATTATTTGTTTTGTTATTTAGATGATAGCGTGAACCCTGTCAACAATAAAGAATTAATTAAATATAATATTTTGAGGTTAGTTAGATGTACTTTACGGGAGATTCTTGAACGGAACTCTGTATTTTCATAAATAAAAGTTTCCCCGGACAAAAACATCAGATTTAATTTTGAAGACACCATCTTTTAGAGCAGAAAAAGTTCAAGTAACAGTACATCGGGTAAGAACTTTTTAGCTATGCCTCGAACAATCATACAGATAGACCGACAGAATCGAGAAAACATGTTTTTCGAAACGAACAGATCTGAAAAAACCCTCTTGCGTGGAAAGAAAAAAGGGTACAAATATAAATAATACAATAAATATATGTTATCAAGGCTGAAAACGAAGTTTTACGCAGAAAGAATTCTCAACAAATAAAACCATGGATGGCACAGGAAACAATACACTTGATCCGAAAAAACTTAAACATGAAAAAAAAACCGGCAAATTTCCTTTACACCGAACTTCCCTCGTTATTAATTTTTCCTTTTGTTTGAAATAGTAAAGTGTGACCCAATTTAATTCTGGGCGTAATCATTTAGTAACACACATATACTATCTGTTCCAAGTATTTATTTATTGGGCGCCAATTTGTTCCACCATATTGGATTCGTACCAATATTTTACCAGTTTCTACCTATGCCACGCTTGAGCATAATTTAAAACAAATTGAATCAGTAGTTTTTACTACATTTTATCACGATGTAACTCTCTAAAAAACATATTGGTGCCCATAATTTAATTTAAGACGTTTACACCCGTCCGGCACAGTTACTTTTTTACCCTCACATGTATAAATAGAACTTAACGGTGAACCATTGTTTTAATATTAACAGAAAAATCTAGTAGCCCGAAAACTACTAAATATTAACACGAATTAGTGTTCGTATTGATATTCCAAAGCGGATTTACAGCAGATATAGACCTCGTTATCAGCTTTCAGGGATTATGTGGTCAATAATTTATTATCCCTTTCGATGAATTAACTAGTAGATGACCTTGACACAATGATTAATTCGTTAAAAACAAATGAACTAACATCTAAGAACACTTTATAAAGTTTCATTGTGTATAATAAATAATAAGAATACCCGATACACTATCCTGATAAGAAAAATTGAGAAATTTTTCATTGTTAAATTGTTTTATTGCACGATTATTAACCACAAAATAAACGGGTAATATGCAAGGTATCCTGTAAACATAATACAAAGATTCCATAAACATTATCATTTAATTTATTAAATCATCGTTTTAATATAAGTTGAAGGATGTTAGCAATTAGCGTAGACAGAGGGGGGCATTAAGAGCCCGCGCCTCTCACTCCTTGACCAAACAATGTTTTCCACAAATATTCAAACAAACAATAGTGTTAATAATGAGAGAATGAACAAGTAATATGTCAGGTTGTCCCTGTGGACTCTGAGTGCATGCATTGGTCGTGTGCGTTACCTCAGGTGTCTGGTCCTACACACTATACACACTAATTTTCGATTCTATTTTACTAATATCATAACCCTGATAGATATTTTTGATTGACAAACGTCCGATAGTCCGATATATCCGATCACGGATATATATGCTATATATTTATTTGTAAAAATCTCAGTTAAAAAAAAAGTAGCTATTTAGAAGTTAGGAATACTAGACGTAACCACTTTCTGAGCAGTTAGAGTGAAATGTTATTAGAACTTTTTTGTAGCCAAAAAAATGCTCCATCCGCGGGTCTGGAAATAATTTCGAGTACTATTCGCAGCAAACTACAAATTGAGGTTAAAGTTGGAAGTTAAATTATCAACTTAAAAAAATTGCAGTATTTTTACCGTTAATATTTTGAGTCTAAAAGTTTTAGACTCGAAATATGGTCATGGTCTACCCAAAAATCTTTTGCTTCATAAAAAAATACCATACAAATATATATATATATATATATATATATATATATATATATATATATATATATATATATATATATATATATATATATATATATATATATATATATATATATATATATATATATATATATATATATATATATATATATATATATATATATATATATATATATATATATATATATATATATATATATATATATATATATATATATATATATATATATATATATATTTATATATATATATATATATATATATATATATATATATATATATATATATATATATATATATATATATATATATATATATATATATATATATATATATATATATATATATATATATATATATATATATATATATATATGTATATTTATATATATTTATATTTATATATATTTATATATATTTACAATTCAGGTTTCGAAAAGCATGCCATCTTCAGAGCTAAAACAAATGCGATATAAAATCTACTTTTAAAATTTAATAGCTTACAATCAACACAGTAGCATCGTTTGGTACCTGTAATCGACTGGCAATCGATCAAGATCCTTATGGTATTTATAAATATAAAGTATAGTTAACATTTGTTAAAGACTATCAATGTAAATAATAATTATTGTATGTATTAAAAAAAATTAGTGCTTTATTATAATATTACATTTAGCTCATCTGATATTTCCACTTCAATTGCAGATAAGAGCTATTTACAATTTTGTGTACATTGTCCGAAATATATCATTGTTATTACCAAAATTTAAATCGTCACAGGCGGTTATATTTTGCTAAATAAAGCATTTTATTAATGTAAAATATAGCAAAGATTACCTACCCAAAAATTAGAATACTGACATTAGTAGAAAACATTACCATTTTTTGTCCTTTAGTAAAAAGCGATGTATTGCAACTGATTTAATGATATTGACAAATATGTATAACTGATGGCTTTTTTTAATGATATAAGCAAAAGTTATGTTCTTACTTGAACTATTAACTTGTATGAGGTCAACCTAAAAATAAAAATGGTAAAACCCTAGTATATTTACAGGTTGAAAATTTAATGTATTCTACATGCACTTTTCTAAAAACCGAGCCGTAATAGAATAGAAAATGTTCCAGTGCTAATGCATAATTTAGCATTCATTTGGGACTAGTCTGCTGAATAAGTATTCTAACTTTTTTCAAGAGCTCAATAGATCTTTATCTCATTATGCATTTTTGTACTTGTTAGCTTAATTGCATACTGTTTTATTTTGCAGTGTTGTACATTATTAATGAAACCAAAAAACAGTCTTAAAAATGGCTTTAATTATTTTAGTAAAATGTATTATCACAAATACCTATTAGTTTAAACCTTTTGTGTATACTTTTTATAGTCTATTTTTTATAAAATGACCAAAACGTTATAACACTGGAAAGTTGTAGGATAATATTTATGCAGCTAGGTGTAGCAGAATACAAATGCCACAATATACATTATCGGAAAAAATCGGTAAATTTCCTTTACCCGAAACTTTCATCGTTATGAATCCTTCCCTTTATTAGTAGTATTAATAGAGAAGTGTAACCCAATTTAGTTCAGTACATAGTCACAGTACATATGTGCCTATGCCACATTTAACTTTTGGGCATAATTTAAAATAAATTCAATAAGTAGTTTTTACATTGACACGTACCGCCATTTCGCTACGTCATGTTCAATTCGTACCAGTTTATCCCATTTTCATATTTAATTTTTCTGCATATCAGTATTGTTGTAACCGTTGGATCCCAGATATTAAGTTTCTAAATGATTTTCGTTAACGATCCTCTTGTTATGTTAGAGTTGTGTATTATTTGGGGTTAGTATCCAGTAAAAAAAACAATAGCCTCTTTTTAAATTGTCGAAGTTTCGCAACTTGATTGTTGCATCCTCAGGACACAAATAAATTTTATATCCTGCATGAAACCCATATTATCAGTCTTTACCGACTCCGTTGGTCGACCGTTAACGAAAACCATTTAGAAACTTAATTATTATTATTTTTAATAACATTACACAACAACAAAGTTGTTTTTAAAGATCTATGTTATTACTAATAAAATCCAGCAATCTATAAATCCTTGCTGCTTAAGATATTTTAGCTCAATTTTCTTTAAAACTTTTCCAATTAACAGTTTTCTGAATTCTATTATTAAGTAACAGGTTTCATTATAGGAAAATTGTTTTGGGTTTGAGATCTAGAAATTCGAATGATATGAGGCATTTTATGAGAAAATTATTGTATATATGGCCTCGAGTAGAGAACACTTAAAAGTAAAATTGCCGCTTGAGATAATGTAATATTTGTTTTTCTTTTTAGCACTGATTATACAGAAGAACACTCGTTTCCAAGTTCCACATCCAAAACTGAAATACGGCGGCATTTACAATATTTGGGTAGTTATATAGAGTTACTGATTATCATAGATTCTTACCGTCATCACCACCACAGAAGTGAATTTTTGTATGTTTACATATAATACACCAGGGCCAGGGACTATTTCTATATTATAAAACATTCAGCTTCCTTAATTAACGCCACCTTTCTTTTATCACTCTATATACGAACATACCCTCTCCACTTGACCAGGTAGCAATTTTCTTCTATGTGTTGTATAGAATTACTGTTTTTCGCACTAAACAGGGTAGCCCTAGAGATTTCAATGTGATTTGTTAAAAAAAAACGACGAATCATATCAAATTTATTTTATTTTTTGTATAATTTTTTTTCATTATACCCGGTAATCCTGAGGATATAAAATTGCCAATAATTATCTATTTCCATAATGTCAAGCTTCTCTAAATAGAAAGAGGTAAAATGGTGCAACTTAGTTTGCATACAAAAGCAATTATTTTTCCTTTATATTTATCGGTACTTTAGGGTGTGACCCTCCTCCCTAAAAAGAGAATTACAATTATTTATATATATATATATATATATATATATATATATATATAGATACAAGAATATACAAATATATATAGAAAAGATCCGAAATTTTCTCAAGTCTTCACGTTTCAGGGTCCCTACATGACGAAAATCATGTTTTCTCAATTCCGTCGGTCTGTCTGTTCGCGGTGTAGCTAAAAACTACTTACTCAGTTGACTTGAAATTTTGGTTAAAAATGAAGGGTCATATGGGGATGACCTGGTAACATTTTGGTAAAAATCTAATATGGCCAAAACAAAATGGCGGCCTACTGAAATCTTATAAAAAATGAGATGGCGGAAAAAATGGCGGTATAATAAAATATTTAAAAATTCAGTCTGAAAAACTACTTAATGAATTGTGTGCCATATATGGTATGGGGTCAACTATTAAAACAGTGTTACTAATTCAAGACGGCGAAACAAAATTGCGACCAAATAAAGTTTTTGTAATCGTGAAAATATCACTCTCTCAGGTTTTATATATCTTCACGTTTCAGCGTCCCTAGATGCCAAAGAACATGTTTTATTAATTCCGCCGGTCCTCTATCGGTCTATCTACTAGTTCGCGACATTGCTTAAAAATTAAGGGTCATATGGTGATGCCCTGGTAATATTTTAATAAAAATCCAATATGGCGGAACAATGTTAAAAAAATTGTTAGAGTGGTGTATTATTTGGAGTTAAGATCCAGTAACAAAACAAGCTTTTTTTAAATTGTCGACGTTTCGCAACTTAATTGTTGCATCCTCAGGAGACATATATAGATCCTATGTTTAGATACTCTATTGGTCCGCATATATTTTCCAGATATTAATATTTCTAGATGGCTAAACATCCTTCCCCATATTATCAGTCTTTACCTACTACACTGGTCCCCAGATATTAAGATTCTAAATGGTTTTTGCTAAGGATCCTCTAGTTTTTATGTTAGAGTGGTGTACATAGTCGACGTTTCGCAAATTTATTGTTGCATCTTTAGGACAAATGTGTAGATTCTATATCCTGCATCAACCTCATATTATCAGTTTTTGGCTACTCCGTTGATCCGCAGGTAAAATTTCCCAGATATTAAGTGTCTAAATGGTTTTCGTTAACAATCCTTTTGTTGTTATGTCAGGGTGGTGCATTATTTGGGATTAGGATCCAGTTAAAAATATATATGTCTGTTTTTAAATCATCGACGATTTGCAACTTTATTGTTGTATCCTCAGGACACATATAGATTCTATATCCTGGATCCATTGGACACCAGATATTTTTCATAAAAAAAAAAAATATATATATATATATATATATATATATATATATTTTAATTTGTATATATATATATACAGGGTGTTCAGCTAAGGGTGGCTGTCGACCATATCTCAGAAAGTATTTACCCTAGGTTATCAGGAAAAATTTAATAAGTAAATCGGCAAAAATAAAAAGCTGTAAATTATTTCCGACTTTGTAAGTCTGCCGCTATCTGCCGTATCGAAAATACTTTTTTGTAATCTACTAATAATTCCAAAACTTTTTGTTTCAACTATTTTTCTCTAAATTTTCAAATAAAGGAAGGGGGGAGGAGTAAACATTGGATTCAAAGAAATGAAATAACTTTTGCTTGGATTAACCGATTTTAACGATTTTTTTTTGTTTTAAGGAGATTATGTGTAAGTTTCTTCGAGAATATTATTATTTAGATTTTATTTTTTTCCTTGCCGCTAGATGGCATTTTATTACAAAGTCGCAAACTTTTGTTATTTTCTCTAAAATTTCAAATACAATGGTATTTTTTTCTTTACTTAGAAAAAAAGAACATGAAAAAATACATAAACTGGAGAAAACCGTGGGTTAATATTTTTATTCGTGTCTGAGTTATTTTGAATTAACTTTATTTTTTGACAAAATGTGATGTCACTCACTTTAAATTTGCTTTCCGCATTTATTAGGTATGCTGCCATCTCATTAGGACTTGGAATGAGCTATGCTGAGCATAAAATTATGCATCAAGTGTGTAAAATGACTATTTTTTAACTAATATGAATATTGTAGCACGAGTCTTAGCGAGTGTCTGAAGTTATTTGTTAATTTGTATTATAAATTTTTAGTTACTCATTGCTTTAAAAATGAAATTTAAGCGTCTCGAATAGTGCATAAGCGAGTAATTTACGCGCGATTGTAGAAAAAAGTATTTTAAAATTTAATTTGAAAGCCTAAACTATGAGAGAACCGCGAAATCAATTACGTACTTTATTAAAAAATAAATTTAATTGTAATGAAACTATAAAAACTACACATTAAAACAAAATTTGTAATAAACTTCTAACATGTTCATAATGTCTACCATCCATTTGAATATACATTCACTGAGTCTATCAAAGGTTGAAAATACAGCGGGTTTCCATTTCCGCCCTGGATATGCTGTTGATAGCGTTTTGGATTCGATGAATTATATCTTCTCGTGTTGTAGGGCGAGTTTTGAACACTAGATCTTTAAGCCTACCCTACAAATAAAAATCAAGGCAGGTCAAATCGGGGGATCTGTGTGGCCGAGGAAATATTGACCCCCTTCCAATCCAACGATTGGTAAAACGTTCGTCCAAATAATGTCAAACATTTCGGGAAAAATGGGCAGGACAGCCGTCGTGCTGAAACCACATATTCCTTATTACTTCCTTATTAAAAGTCCGGGTAAGTCATTAATTAAAAAATCTAAATAACTCTCACCGTTTAAACTTTGTTCAAAAATGAACGGGCCTATGATTTTAACATCAATGATTCTGCATCAAACGTTGACAGTCCATCGGTGCTGATTATCC
The DNA here is from genome assembly GCA_030620095.1 of Kuschelorhynchus macadamiae. Taxonomy (NCBI): domain Eukaryota; kingdom Metazoa; phylum Arthropoda; class Insecta; order Coleoptera; family Curculionidae; genus Kuschelorhynchus; species Kuschelorhynchus macadamiae. Next base: position 1,725,402 of record JAUTXW010000613.1, on the reverse strand, counting down.
GCTTCTCGCATCCAATGTGGATTGGTATCCGTCCAGTAGTGCATATTATGCAAATTTAGTTTACCAGTATTAGTGAAGGTAGCTTCGTCGGCCCATAATATCTTAGATAAAAAAAGCTTGTCTTCGTTTACCATATTACGAAGCCAATAGCAATGGTTCACCCTGTTGTCAAAATCCGTCTCTGATAACGCTTGATGTACAACAATATGATATGGATGCATTTTAAAATCACGTAAAGTCTCTTGAAATTTCACGTATACTTGCGTGAGGTAAAAGGTGAATGTAAGCCAGGACATTTGTTATATTTTCCTCATTTCTGGCGGGGCGATTTCTTCTTTGGACAGGAAGAGGCTGTACTTGACCTGTTTCCTTTAACCGTCTTGCTAAACGCTTAAAGACTTTCCAGGAATTATGACGCCGATCAGGATAACGCAGAGCGTATTGGCGCGAAGCAATTAATACGTTTTCAAAATTTTGAAGGAAAATAGCTAACATAGCAACACAGCCTCTTCATTAGAATACAAATTTTAAACAATAACAATTCAAACTGATACTAAATAAAAACTGAAATGTATATCTCTCAAAAATAGTAATTAGTAATGGCCGCCCTTATTGCTTTTGTTTATAAGTCATGGCCTACCAAGAGGACCGGGTCACTTAGATTTTAATAAAGTAGGTAGTCGATTTAGAAAACAATTTTTTTCGCGTTTTCTTTGATGGTTTTTTCACCAAAATGAAAAAAAAATTTCTTTTAATGCTCGTCGTAGTCCATTCCAAGGCTTACTTAGACGAGAGCATATCTAAATATGCGGAAGGCAAATTTAAAGTGGGTGGCATCACATTTTGTCAAAAAATAAAGTTATTTGAAAATAGCTCAGACACGAATAAAGATATCAATCAGCGGTTTTCACCAGTTTATGTATTTTTTCATGTTCTTTTTTTCTAAGTCAAGAGAAAAATACAATTGTATTTGAAATTTTAGAGAAAATAACAAAAGTTTGCGACTTTGTCAGAAACTGCCATCTAGCGGCTAGGAAAAAAATAAAATCTAAATATTAATATTCTCGAAGAAACTTACACAAAATTTCTTTAAAACAAAAAAAAAACGTTAAAATCGGTTAATCCAAACAAAAGTTATTTAATTTCTTTGAATCCAATGTTTACCCCTCCCCCTCCCTTTATTTGACAATTTAAAGAAAAAAAGTTGAAACGAAAAGTTTTGGAATTGTTAGTAGAATAAAAAAAAGTATTTTTGATAAGGGTTAATTGGGAGTATTTTTGAATAAAACCGTGTTTTCTACTTTACGGTTGGTATTGCGCCCTCTAGCGGTAGACTTATAAAGTCGAAAATAATTTACAGCTTTTTATTTTTGCCAATTTACTTATTAAAATTTTTGCCTATATATGTATATATATATATATATATATATATATATATATATATATATATATATATATGTGTGTAGACTATATATATAAAAGCTAAATATATATACATATATATAATTATAAAACATATATATATATATATATATATATATATATATATATATATATTATATATATATATATATATATATATATACATATATATACATATATATTTACAATTGACGTTTCGAAACGCATGCCGTCTTCAGAGCTTAAACAAATTTTTATAGGTTCAAAATATGTGCTAATATCCTGGATATAACGCTAAAACGACATTTTCACATACAAAATGGACAACACATGCGATATAAAATCTACTTTTAAAATTTAATAGCTTATAATCAACACAGTAGCATCGTTTGGTACCAGTAATCGACTGGCAATCGATAAAGATCCTTATGGTATTTATAAATATAAAGTATAGTTAACATTTTTTTCTATGCAAACTAAGTTGCACCATTTTACCTCTTTTTATTTAGAAAAGCTTGACATTATAGAAATAGATAAATATTTGCAATTTCAAGGAACTTTTATATCCTCAGGATTACCGGGTATAATGAAAAAAAAAATTTATACAAGATAAATTTTGATATGATTCGTCGTTTTTTTTTAACAAATCACATTGAAATAAAAAAATCTCTAGGGCTACCCTGTTTAGTGCGAAAAACAGTAATTCTATACAACACATAGAAGAAAATTGCTACCCGGTCAAGTGGAGAGAGTATGTTCGTATATAGAGTGATAAAAGAAAGTTGGCGTTAATTAAGGAAGCTGAATGTTTTATAATATAGAAATAATCCCTGGCCCTGGTGTATTATATGTGAACATATAAAAATTCACTTCTGTGGTGGTGATGACGGTAAGAATCTATGTTAATCAGTAACTCTATATAACTACCCAAATATTGTAAATGCCGCCGTATTTCAGTTTTGGATGTGGAACTTGGAAACGAGTGTTCTTCTGTATAATCAGTAGCAAAAAGAAAAACAAATATTACATTATCTCATTCGGCAATTTTAGTTTCAAGTGTTCTCTACTCGAGGGCATATGTACAATAATTTTCTCTTAAAATGCCTCATATCATTCGAATTTCTAGATTTCAAACCCAAAATAATTTTCCTATAATGAAACCTGTTACTTAATAATAGAATTCAGAAAACAAGAGTTTAATTAATTATGTAATTGCTTTTATTATATATTTTCTACTCTCCGTCTTATCCTGTTTGGTCTACGAATATCGAATTACAGTCACTGCAAGATAAACAAATAACACAGGATCCTTTCAGAATAACGATATTTGGTTTTAATTATCTATCTGTTAATTGGAAAAGTTTTAAAGAAAATAGAGCTAAAATATCTTAAGCATCAAGGATTTATAGATTGCTGAATTTTATTAGTAATAACATAGATCTTTAAAAACAACTTTGCTGTTGTGTAGTGTTATTTTCCATGATAGAGTACAGGATATGAGAATTCAAATAAATATTAAGTCAGCTGACAAATTCAATATTATGTATTTCTGCATATGTAAATTTTAAAGGTAAAAATAATACAGATACTTTTAATATGAAAAGAGCATTGATTGTTTTTAAAATGTGCGATTTATAATGAGAGAAGCGCACGCACACAATACATATTAAAAACGCTTTCCGTGAAGTTGTAAAGAATTCGTCTCTAGATGCCGAAAAACATGTTTTCTCAATTCCGTCGGTCTGTCTGCCTGTCTGTGTGTCTGTCTACCTCTAAGATAGCGGAACAAAATGGCGGCCAAATAAAACGTTAAAAAAATACTACTAAACCCTACTAATCCATTTTACTTCAAATTTTCACAAGAATCGATAAACTGGTAAAATTTTGATGAGAAGCATCTATGGTCATCGATTGCATCTAAAGGATGCAATTTTGGTTTAATGTAGAGGTAAATTAACTTAATAATTATTAAGAGAATTTGCTAACAGTTCTTGCAAAACAGCAGTCAATATTATATTTTATTTTGAAAATATTCTAGTTTTTTTTGCTTTATTTGTGGTGAGCAATTTAGTGGAATCTCCTTTTTTAACTGGATTTTCTTCTTTCGATCCACCGAATTAGTTCCTCAGAATGTCATAGATGTTTTTAAATGTTGTTTTATTCGGATAGGTTGAAGATAATTCCCGCTTTCCTTCCTTTAAACCATTTGCAGTGAAATAAGGGCCAGTGTTTAGGACCTTTAATTAAATGATTTAACGGCCGATTAAGATAATCGGCGTTTTAGATATGTCAAAAATATCAATGTTACATTGGCGATGATACATTCTAACCACTGATTAATATTATCGACTTTTAAATAAGTAAACGAGGCAACGCCGCGTTACTCTTCTAAAAATCAGAATTTTTCGATAATCTAAGTTCTAAGATGTAGCGCCTGGAGTTATGTATTTAATCTTTGTTTTTTTTTTCAAGGTAATTGCAATTGCAATAAAAATAAAAAGTAAGTAGTGATAACTTGTCTGTGGGCAGAGAACTTTAAAAATCGCGGCCTAATTAAATCTTTAAAATACTAAAAACATGTATCCATTTAAGTTAAAATTTTCCAGAAAAATCAAGTGTCAAGCAGAAATGAAAAATTTGTACCTATCCTATACGGCGAAAGAAAATGGCGGCATTATTAAAATTTTAAATAGTCGTAAAATAAAAAACCATCTTTTTATAAAGGGAAATATATGTCACAATTGATTTGTTTTATATATAATGTAAAAAAAAATCAACAAACGTTTCTATCACACACAGATGTTTTTTTGACAAATATATAGATATTTTGTAAATTGTATTTGTAATTTTCCTATAATATCTGGGACTCGGATACAACAATTGTTAAAGCCCATTTAACGAAATAATAAATAATAAATAAAATTGACACATATTGATATATTTATACTGTGTTAATTTATTACCAAATAAGTATATGAATATATTATAATATTATTCTATACGTGTTGGAATCTGTTACGAGGAAAGTTCCGGGTAAAAGCCATTTTACTGACTTTTTATATGTTGTTGTCCCCAACCTGTACTTAATTTTTTAAATATATGGGCGCATTCCAGTTAGTTTCGGCCCTATGGCGGTTAATAGGCGTAACATCATGAATTAAAATAATTATCAGTATTCAATAATTTACAAGAATGAAACTCAAAAGACAATTTCAAATTAACTTTCAACATTATAGTTAGTTTCATGCTGGCTTGAAAAACAATATACAAAGTGGTCAAAGTTAAATTTCATAATTTTTTTTTGCAGACCTTTCTACTAAAGCTAATACTTTATAGTTTTTCAAAAAAACAGAAACTATAATTTTTAGCTAGTTTACATGCCAATCAAACTAAAAAAATTTAAAATTTTGAAATCAAGTATTTTCTATTTGAAATGCTTTTTCGATCCCGTCTGTCCCAATCCCGATTACACTATTGTTTTACCGTTTACTAATATTTAGTTAATCTATAGTAGTTTAGCTTTAGTTATTCATCCGCCGTAGTAGTAAAATATAGATATATACAATTCCAAATTATAAAAACTGAGGGTTTGAAAAAAAACGTCCTACTCTTGGTTTAATTCGACAAGATACATCGTTTATCAGAAAAATTGATTTGATAATAAATAATTGCATCATTTCGTTTCTACTTTCAACTGAACATTGTGTGTTCACTGCCTTTAATACCATTTAAGATAATTTTCAAATAATCAGTTTTTCTTAAAAACGGTCTATCCTATCGAGTTAAGTACCTTTCTTTCTTTACTAGAAAATTTCAAGCTTTTATTTTATAAAAATCTACGCAAAAAAAAGTTCGGCGACTTTCTACCTCCGTTCGGGATGCCCCTGATTTAGTAAAGATGTTTTTGACCACAGGGTCGGCTAAGCATATAAATATTACCAAAGTAACCAAATTTCATAATCTAGTCTTTAAACGTTTTGAAAATGTTTAAGAAAGACAATCTTCAGAGGGATTCATTTTAGGGGCAGTAGGAAGCAATTTTCGATATATGCTTACATGACATTTAAATCTTTTTCTAGGACATAAATTACTGTGTTGAAATATTGACTTTTAACCTCGAGCTACCCTATATATATATATATATATATATATATATATATATATATATATATATGTGTGTGTGTGTGTAACTAATGCAGAAAGAACTTATATAAAAAGATAAAACTGAATGCAGGTGAGAATCCAGAAAATTGCTGCCTTCAAGAGGAATTTGCAATTCAATCTATCGGAATACTAAGGACCGATTGCAATAGTGTAGCTCTCCTCCCGATTGTGAAATCAAGCCTCATTTGCATGAAAAAGCTAAATGGGATTTCAAATAGATTACATCCGCAAGCTAAATTAGTTTCTGGCTTATGAATGTTTTTCGTGTGGAGCCTCAGAAATTCCGACGACAGTGGCATTCTAGAAACCGGTTGTAAAAACGCCCGTGGCAGTACTGCCGCGTTCTCTATAAAGGTACTGTGAAGTGCAAATAAATGCACGTTTCGGTACTTGGAGAACATCGACGGAACCTCCGACTTTTGTTAGGTGGAGTCATTAAAAAAGCCCACCACGGTTTAATGCAAAGGCGCATTATTTTTAGGTCTCAGGCCTTCGTAGTATGTTTAAATAAAAAAATTTTACCAGTAGCACTTTAGTGAGATAGTTTGGAAGCTTTCACCGGTTAAGTCAATTGAGAAATCATGGTTCTTGGGTTAAGAACGTCTCTATTGAAATTACATCCCAACGTTTCGCCTGCCATTGCACAAAGCCACTTCAAGGATCTTTATTTTACGAGATCAAAATTACAGTAATTCTAACTTTTAAAAAGATTATAAATTCTGATCTATAACAATCATTTATACATTTTAATGAGACAGTGTACCATTAAAATTAATTTAGTTACCGAAGTGTTGACCAGGGTGGAATATAAAGGAAATTTTTAAATATGTACACAATATCGACATTATACAAATCTTTGAAATTATTTAGAATAGCGACATCTTAAAAAAGAAATTAATACATTACTTTATATGTTAATATAAACTTAGTTTCGTATTAAAACAAGTAATCCAGAGAGTCTCCTTTACTGTTCTTTCCCTAAATTTATGGGTAGTGAGAATATCAGCCTATTAATGTAACACAACCTCCCATTGGTTGTTTTATACGGATAGTCTCATGGCCATTCATTTTCATAAAAATTAAAAATTTACCTAATGGCGGTATCCTAAATAAAAATATTTTACGGTTTGCCAGCAGAAAAGATAAAGCACCAGTTAATGGCAGATGTTTAAATTTAGACGAAAGGTGCCCAGGTAAATAGAAAATTTCAACTATTTAAATAGCTGCAGAAGTAACTAATACCACTCGATCATCCAAAAACCAATTTTTGTCTTTTGCTTAAACTCTAAGATACATCACGCGAAAACAAAAGATATTTTGTCGCCTGTCTTATATCCAAAAAAGCCCACAAAAAGTGTTGAGTAGCACTGCGCCACATTAAATATCTAATTTTTTTAAATTGTGTTCCTCATATGAATTCGTAGTGCGTATACCAACAGCTTTTATTGCCTAATATTTAATTGGTTACAAGTTGTATATTAAAAATATGACATAGCACTTATTCATTACAAGTTTTTATTAATAAGTTAAAAATGATTTGTAGGTAGTCAAAACCAAAAAATTTTTTTCCAAAATAAAAAAATCCAATAATTTCTTCAAGTATTTTAACGTGCTTAGCATCATATTCATTAAAATAAAAGTCGTTTTAATTTCTTAGTTATTCTAAACCTATGGTATATATATATACAATCCAACATTTAGTACAGTATGCTCCTAAATTCTGGCGCGATTCTGTCAAGCTATTTCAAAATGGCGACCGTAGAAAATTTAATAAGAAAAGTACGGAATAAAACTAATGTTGCCTCACTCAATAAGTTTCAGAGAAAACGCTAGGACAAAGTCATCTTCCAAAAGCTCTTGGATAAAATATATTTTATAAATGTGTTTCAAAAACCTTCCAACCGTACCTCAAGACGTATCATTATTTTGGGCCAATGAAACTGTTGAAACGCGTGGATTTTCCTGCAAAGATAATGAAATGTTCAATTTTTCATTGTCGTCTAAAACACGTGGCCCTCCATTTCTGGGCAAGTCCTTTACTGTACCATGTTCCTCAAATTTGTGGAATATCTTACTAACAGTATCCTGTGAGATTTGATGTTATGGATATTTAGCATTAAACAAAGCGCACACTTCTTTTTGACTTCTCATTTTATCTCTACAATATCAAGACTTCGATACGCTGCCTTTCGGACAATACCATTTTTATTAAGATAATTATAATTTAATAATACCAAAATTTACAAGTAATTACAAGTAATTCTTTTTAGAAAATGCCCAACAATTATTGCATTATCTCTGCAGGAAAATCCACACGTTTCAACAGTTTCATTGGCCCAAAATCATTTTACGTCTAGAGGTATAATTGGCAGGTTTTTGAAAGCACATAAATACCATCCTTATAAAGTATATCTTGTCCAAGAGCTTTTAGTACATGATTATGACAGGTGTTTTCAATTTTGTGAGGAAATGATGAGACGGTGTGACGAGAAAAATAGGTTTCCCCATAACATATTATTTTCGAATTAATGTACATTCTTTCTAAACGGAGTGGTTAAAAGACACAATTATCATTTCTGGAGTCAGGAAAATGCATCCTGGATATGTGAAGCTCATACGCAGCGTCCCCAGAAAGCAAATGTTTGGGCAGGTATAATTAATAACCGAGTTATAGAACTACTCTTTTTTGAAGAAAACCTTACAGCTGAACGATACCTGGACTTCTTAACATTTGAGTTGATGTCTGCTCTAGCTGTTCTTTTTCCTAACGAAGTAGATCCAGATATACCTAATTAAACAATTTGATCTCAACAAGACGGTGCTCCACCACATTTTGGTGTCAATGTGAAAGGATATTTACATGAAGTATTTACAGGTCGCTGGATCGCACGACGTGGTTCAATTGATTGGTCAAGGTCAAGGTCCCCAGATTTAACGCCTTTAGACTACTTTTTTTGGGGACATCTAAAAGAGAAGGTTTACTAAAACAGGCCAAATAATATTAAAGATTTGAAAACCAGAATTCGAGTGGAGTCAAGTAACAAACCGGCTGAAGCCATTCGGTATTCCGTGGACGGATTTTATCATTGTCTGAGAGCATGCCGAGTAGCGGGTGGGGGACATTTTTAGAATTTGCGACGTTAAACAACCTTTTTATTTTGTTTTGTTTTACCTTGCTGTTTTATTAATTTTATTTCTTTTATTTTTGACAAAACAAACTATTGTAGAGTTTTTGAAAGCACTAAACAGATATCTAGTGTTAGATGAAAAAGTAAATTCATTAGTGAAATAGGTTTTTTTTTATTTTGAATGGTAGTCATTTTGAAATAGCTTGACAGAATTACGCATACAGTATGAGATAAGAGCTTTCCAATGATGTATCACAAGCTGTATGTTGCCATTTAAAAAAAAGGTCGATGACGTCATGCCTTTGACAAATGTCAATACAAAAACCAATGAATTACGTCAAAATGTGAGCAATTAAGAAACTAATTTAAAGGGTCTGAGCGTTTTTTCAAAAAGTTATTGGTTGAGGCTTTATTAATTATTACATATATACATTATATATATATATATATATATATATTATATATATATATATATATATATATATATATATATATATATATATATATATATATATATATATATATATATATATATATATATATATATATATATATATATATATATATATATATATATATATATATATATATATATATATATATATATATATATATATATATATATATATATATATATATATATATATATATATATATATATATATATATATATATATATATATATATATATATATATATATATATATATATATATATATATATATATATATATATATATATATATATATATATATATATATATATGCCTACAGCCTAAAATTGAAAACTTAAAGGACTGTATACACGTTCAAAGTAATGAAACAAAAAGGTCTGTATAACATGTAAATACGCCAACTGCAAAGTCATCATCGATGCTACCTACAAATAAGTACATCGAGTGATAAACGCAACAAATATGAGCAAGGCCAAAAAGCCGAAAAAAAAAAAGAAAAGATTGAATCAAACGATATACTTACACGTCAGTCGTTCACTGACAAGTTCACAAGTTATACAGACCTTTTTGTTTCATTAAAATTAAAGTGTCTTTTGGCTGACTGTATATTAATATACTCATAAAGCGATTTATTAAAATTTATGTAAATTTTATTTTTCTTTCGGTGTATTTATGTTCATCAAAGTGGCTTCTGAAATTCTCCGAAGATTAAAATATAAAGCACGACAAAAATTCTATTTTAGAATATTCTAAATTCGGTCTCTTGTTTAAACCGATATAGCACGATCTTTTTGATATGAAAACGGCCGAGGCCTTACTGAATATTATGTTATGAATTTAAATTCTTACCGAGGTTTTTAGCTATTTTTTGTTTTTCCATAATTATATACTAGATGAATGCCTAAAATCAGAACAAAAAAATGTCTTTAAAAATTTTAATTTTAGGCTAGATGGAAAATATTACATTTTTTAAAACACGAAGTTTTTGATAAATTTTTATTGGGATTTAATTGGTAAATTTCCAGACAACAATAATTACATCGACTAGCGGTTCCGCTGAAACGTCCTGAATTTTTAATATGTGATGGCCTCCTTAACTTATTTGAGGGTTTATTGGAAAGTTTTGGAGCTATGGCGTAAATAATGTAGATTTAAAGAGAGTAATTTTAATAATCGATATTGGTATACGCACTACGAACACATACGACAAACATAAATTGAAAAAATCAAATATACCATGTTTTCTAGGGCAATTGAACATTTTTTAATGTTTTTTTTTGCAATTTATTTGTGTTCAGAAACTAACCTATATTTATTTAACTAAGACACTAGTTAAGGCAACCGCAAGTTCAACATCTTATAATGGGAATCGTTTTTAATATATTTATCGTAAATAAAACCACCTATTTTATGTTTTTATTTTAGTAATAAATATGACAGACTAATAGGTACTGATTTACTGGATTAATTGGAAGTCATTGTAGATGTTAATAAAACAAAGATACTTACACCAAATTTTAGGATATTCATAATTTATGAGCGTGAAGTTGATAGGACAAAAGAAAATGATTATACACTAAAAAACTATTAAATGGAAATTCTGGTAAAAATAAAAAGGTTGTTAAACTACCAATAAAATACGAAAAAGGTTTATCCCTTACCGATTTTATTAAATTTGGCGATTAAATCGAATAGCTAGCTAATGTAGAAAATTATTTTGCTTTTACTACAATAACCAATGTGCGTAATGAAAATATCACAACAAATATTTCCAAACCTTTTAAGGTTGTACTTTTAAACTTTAATGAATTAAATTTTATTAAAAAAATAGTCGATAACGACATCGGAATCAAACAATCAAATACAAAATTATTAGGAAATACCTTGCTAAAATCAAATTAAAAAATTTGCTACTAGCACACTACAATTTAGAAGAACGTAAAGCTCTTAGGGTTTTATGTTTCAAATTCCGTGACATTTTATTGCGATCAAATATCCCGGACCTTTATAAATCGAATTCAAGAATAGATTGACTGACGACTCAACAATTTTTACGGAAATATATAGTTACCCAGAAATACACAAAAACGAAGTAAAAACACAAATACAAAAGATGTGAAACCAACGAATTATACAACACCTGTTCTATGGGCAAGTTCAATCTGGATCGTACCCAAAAATATGTGGGATTCACATGATGAAACATCGATTACCGTAAACTAAATAAACGCTCAATAATTGACAAGTATTCGCTGTCTAATATTGCATATATTTTCGATAAACTTGGCAAAGGTCAATAATTTTCAAGCCTAGACTTGGCCAATGGATTTCATCGAATTGAATTGATTCCGAAGATGTACAAAAAACCGCATTCTCTACATTTAACTTAAGTTAAACTTATACACTTCGGCTTAAAAAACGCGCCATTGACTTCTCTAAAAGTGATGGATAACATTTTGTTGAAGAATGTCTCGTTTACTTTGACGATATCGTATTGTTTAGCACATCGTTACCCTTGTAACGATGTGACTTGTCCTTACATATTCTAAGACTAAGACAAGCAAACTTCAAAGTGCAACTTGACAAATCCAAATTTGCCCAAAAAGAAGTAAATTATATTACATTACCGGTAAAGAACTAAAACCCAACCCCGATATAATTATTGAAATCACAAAAAAATCCTGTTCCAAAAACACCTGAACACATAAAAAGCTTTTTAGGGTTATCAGGTTATTACCGTAAATGTATAAACGATTTCCCTAAAATAACTAAACCTTTAGCCTATTGTCTAAGTATATAAAAATCACTTAGACGCCATTTTATCACAAAGAACTGCTGCCCCTAATAAACCAATCCCGTTTACATCTAGGACTCTAAACGAAAAGGAAACTCGATATAGTACTATCGAAAAAGAATTGCTTGCAATCTTATGGGTATTCAAATATTTCAGACCATATGTATTTAGTGAAAAATTTACCTATATAAAACGATCATCGACCCCTTGTTTGGTTATTTAAATTAGGAGTACCCAATAGCAAGCTAGTAAAAATTCTAGAAGAATTCGATTAAGATATAGTCTATAAAAAAGGCAAACTAAATACCGATGACGATGTTCTATCTATAATTGAAATAAATTGAATGAAAATTAATCAATAATTAATAAGCCTGATAATTTTGAACAAGACCAATTCAAAAGTGTCGAATATCTCCGCACTATTGCTGAAAGTTTTAATACCTCTGAATCTAACCCATGTTGTCATAACCAATCTTTAGCTGATAAATAAAGAAACGAAAGCCAAAAAAATTTAAATTTTATCTAACCTACAAATTAAACAAAACAAATTAAAAAAACTTAAAACTCAACATGAAAAAATGTCCAACTTACAAACGCAACATTCTACATTTTAGATGAAATAAGAAATAATAAAATAAATCAAATTTTAGTTCTTTCATACGTATACCCTAAATTGGACGTAAAACAAATTCTGGGATACTAGAAAGATTAATTAGCAACAAAGCCCAATTAAATAAGAATAGAAAGTTTCCCCTCAATAATTATTGAACACATGAAATTAATTAAAGAAAATTATCCGAAGAATAACGATAATTTAATGAACTGCCCAATAATTGCCTATAATAATAAGGCAACTAATCATATCCCTTTTGAAGTTTGGGCATACAAGTTTGAGAGATGCTAATGAAATGTTTACAAAACAAAAACATAATTACCGATGGTCTCGAAAATAAACACTTTACTATAGAACAAACTATATTTAAACAAAACTAAGAGAATGGTAGCATATACAGTTTCCAAACTATTAGAACCAAATAACGCATAGACGTATATTTCAAAATTGACTTTACCCATCCGGTATTTAAAACCGCGACAGACCATAAACTATTAAAATTAGACAACGTTAATCTAAACAAAATAAGCGTTATTAAAAGTGCGTTAGAAATTAAAAAACAAGAAATTGATTCTATTGGAAACAGTTCCATAGATTTTTAAATATTAGGGGCTGGACTGTACTATTGTATTGTATTTTTATTTTACTAATATTATTTTTTGCCAAGTTCTATCGCACATATAAATACTTTGGGCGAATAACTGAAGGCGTCGTTAACCATTTTCGTCGTATCAGTTACATTAAAGTCCATGTTTTTTAATTTTGATTTTTGTTTTAAAGTCATTTACACGGGTTGAACCTAAAACTCATTTAATGATTTTTACTTCCCTCGTTAAAGGGAAGTATTGTAATCGCCAAAAAATCACCCTTAATTCCGTCTGTCTGTGTGTTTGTCTGTTCGCGGCATAGCTAAAAAACTACTTACCCGATTGACTTCAAATTTTGATTAAAAATTAAGGATCATATGGGGTGAGTAAGAATCAGTGAACTAGATAGAGTAAAACCTCGGAATAAACAAAGTATTACGGTATTAAAAAAAAGTGGTTTAGTGGTTTTTAAATCATCATTCAATTCTCTTTTGTTTTGTAACCGACTTAAATATTTATGTTTCTTTATATCTTCTAAGGCCTCCGACAGAGAGTCATAGATACACGCCATGTTTTGTCAACAAAGTTAGTTGAATATCTTGTCAGTTCTCGAAGAATAGCATAGACCTCCGACAGAAATATACCGTCCAGTATATTTCGAAGGGACAGCTGTCACTGATATTCTTGAAAGCTCTAAATACCCCGGGGTCGGTAAATGCTTTACCAGCTATTCATCATTCTCTGAGAAACAAAAATAATATTGGATCTTAATCCCGTATTTATTAAAGTAACCCTTTTCAACATTTCATTTTTGTCTAATCTAATAATTTAAAACCGGCACGTCATTTATTTCAGAGCTAGATGTAACTTTTTCGTTATATATGAAGCGATATATAGCAATCTTTTAACGGTGAATGACATACAAACGGCCGGTGCCCGGCTTAGTACTAAATTATGCATCGGCGTTCGGACGAACTTCCAGCCTTTATTACGCCTAGTTTTTGGTAAAGTGCATTTGGAATATATTAAACATAAGAGAGCAAATATAAAATTTTGAACTTTGGAGAAAGAAAATTCATTCAATTACAGATATCAATGATTGACTGTTGACTATTTTGTTTATAGAATTGCAGCTTATTAAAGAGTGAGACATTAGAAAACAGATACACGCAAAACTTATACATATTTTTTATTGCTTGGTAATATTTAGTCAAAATAAAATTCACAAAATATAGAAAATAAGACGTTGAAAAGTAAACACGGTTTAGAGTTACTCGGATATCCTCTTAACCAGGATACACATAGTCAATGGTATATTCTTACGAATGCAGCTGCTAACGTACGACTTAACATAGGTTTGATTCGTATCCGGCGATGCTAAATATATGGAAAATAGTGTTTAATTTAGAATATTGGCATATTCTCAGGTTCGATTGAGCTGAAATTTGGCATATCTATACTATTATATAAAAGACTTAGTTGACTGTACCATTGACTGACTCACTTATCACGCTCCAGCTCAAACCGCTTGAGGTAAGAGACCGAATTTTGGCATACGGGTTGATTTTAGGGTGTAGAGATTCGATAAGAAGGGATTTTGCACAAATTCCAAGGGGGTGAAACCACCTGCTAAATATTACAATATTTTTTATTTAAAAAACGGTCGGAAAAACACTTGAACACGTGTTTTTAATTTATTTTTTACATATTTTAGGATTTTTTATAAATTCATACAGGGTGTTCAAAGGGGTGAAATCACCACTTAAATAATACAATATTTTTTAAACCGGTTAGTTTTTCAAAAATACGCTTGAACACGAGTTTTTTAATTTATTTTTTACATATAAACCATCCCTTAAATATTATAATATATTTTATTTAAAAAACCGTTAGTTATTCGGAAAACGCTTGAACATAATATGCTTTATATTTTATTTTTTTACATATTTTAAATTTTTTTGAAAACCGAGACAGGATATCCAAGGGGCTCAAACCACCCCTCAAATATTATATTATTTATTTAAAAAACAGGTGTTTTTGTTTTATTTTATTACATATTTTAAGATTTTTTATAAATTGAAGCAATTTTTATTTATCTGTTTCAAACAGGGAATTCACACGATAAAGATTTGCAAATTGTCTTAAAAAAGACATATAAGGTCAGAACTCATTGAATATATAAACCACCAAAAACCTTATATTTCATTACAATTGAAACATTGATTTATTATTATAATTCACCTATTAACCTAAATATATCCATAAGAGTTACGTTACGTCGATTGCGGATGGTGTCTATTTTCACAGGTCTAATATTTTCGATTTCTCAATGGTCATCCATAGATGAGGGCCCAAACAGAGATGTGGCATGCGGGTTGCAGGTGACCTACCTAGCCGAATTTTCGATAATTACAATTATTATTGGAGACATTATCTGGTTTTTCTTGTAGAAATCACAGTTTATGTAGGTATTTAATGTTTCATAATGGTATTTGTATGAGAATACTAGTTGGTAAAATAATCTTCAATGATGCTGATCTTCCCTCCCTTGCTTTTGCTTTCTCGATCACGTGACCTTCTACTGCGCGCTCAGTTACGAAGGCTTACTTAAAGAAATCAGGACGATTCCCTTCCTGCTTGACAGTTCGTCCATCTAACAGTAAAAATGTGCTAAGCCTCTTTACATCTATTCGTTAGTTTTTTTGTTCAATATAGAACCGCGTTGCGAAAGAAAATATGTTTTTACTAAGAGGCCGCCACAACATCAATAGGTGAGTTTTTTTGTCGATGAATCCTTTTTTTTTGTCGTCTGTTGCTTTCCCGAGCAGATTTTTCTTTTTTATACCGAGGACCTGTCTTAGAATATCCTTTTCTATATATATGTATATATATATATATATATATATATATATAAATATATATAAATATATATATATATATATATATATATATATATATTTGATCTTTATTGTATTATTGAAAACTTAGCCAAAATCATAGGCCCATTATTATATTTTTTTTTTAGCTCCCGAAAACCAGCAGACAGGTAAATGCGCATTTATACATGTATGATTGTACCATTTCAAATATATAGGTATATTTTCACGTTCATTTGCTTTACCCATTTTTTTTTATAATTTACAGGTCTACTGCTATTTGGCTTAAGTTTATTTACACGATAAATCACATTTTAGGTTTCTTTTTTTTTATGTTGATCCACATTTAACTGCAGCACACGAATTTATTAGTTTTATGTAAAATCCAAGTTTCGTTATATCTCCCTTGTTTCCGTTTTCATAGCTAACATCTAACCTAACCGAATTTTTTTGTATTACGTAATTTATAATTTTTTGTATTTATATGTATAAGCATATTTATTTTAATATTTTTTTATATTAATTATTTATTATAATTAAATTCTTGATACCTTAAAAATAAACCTCCTTTTTTCATTTAATTTCTGCTCAGTTTACTTAGTTCGCTGTTCAACAAATACAGCTTTTAAGATTAATTTATTATCCGAAAACTAAGTTGGCGCCTACTAAAATTTATTACATCGTAATCAATTAGTAAGTAAAACGTTAGTTTTTTTTGAAAATCCACGCCTCAGTCCCCTGAGCGTAGCCCCGCATTTCCACTTTGTGGCATCATAAAATAAAAAAAAATAAAAAATAAAAAAGGTACAAAATTCATACAGGGCTTTTAAAAAATCAGGTAATTGATTAATTTTTGCTTCTTTCTCAAACTGTTTGCCGTAGAAACCTGAGCTTGTGCAAACAGCTGGATTTTAGAGTGCAGAGGTTCGATAAAAAGGGATTCTTCGGAACTCAGTTTCCAAGGGGGCGAAACTACCCCTTAAAAAATTAACTCCAAAAAACAGCACAGCAGATAAAGTAAATCTAGCTTTATTGGAAAAAATTACTACTTCGCCATTAATATGCTACTCAATAGATGTAGCTATCACCAAGAAAGTGCGGTTAATTATCCTGTCGAGTTCCTACACTCTCTAAACTCTCTAAACCCTTCAGGAATCCCTCCTCATGAGTTAACTTTAAAAGTAGGGGCACCAGTGATGCTTATTCGAAATTTAAAACCACCAAAATTGTGTAATGGAATTCGGCTACAGGTTACAACATTACAAAACAAAGTAATACAGTCTACTATTATTTCTGGCCCTGGTCTGGGAGAAACAATTTTTATACCACGTATCCCTTTAATTTCCTTTAAAGCTTTGTTTCGCCATGCCAATTAACAAAGCTTAAGGTCAATCTTTCAGTAGAACTGGAGTAAACTTGCGTTACGATTATTTTTCCCATGGTCAACTCTATGTCGCATGCTCTAGAGTAAGTGCGCTTAGTAGCTTAGCTATTTTATAGCCAGAGAATGGAACAATAAACGTGGTTTATAAAGAGGTACTCAAATGAGGCGATTTAAGTACGTCTTTACATTCTTTTCATTATATATATATATATATATATATATATATATATATATGTATAGGTATATATATATATATATATATATATATATATATATATAGTTCGCGCGACTGTACAATTTTACCCTATTGTTATATAAACAAATTGGAGATGGCACTCCAAAATGTTATATGTAATACAGTTCAATTAAAAAAGCGGTATCACGGGGTTCCTAAAAATGCAAATTAGGATTCTTTATATGTTGTCTTTTTACTGTAAATTAACTGAAGGTTTTCGAGTTTGGAAGTTGAATAAGATAACACAAGCTTTTATTAAAATGGACTAAAAATAAAAAATTACGTATTGTGCTTTGATTGGATCACATTACGCTATTAATATTACTTAACAAAGTTAAAAGCTTACCGCTAGATAATTATTGCTGTCTGGTATAACAGTTTTGCTGACGTTTCGCCAAAATCACATTTGGCATTTTCGAAGCTTTTCTTCTCGCGTCCGAATAGAGATATATATATATATATATATATATATATATATATATATATATATATATATGTATATATACACCGGTAGCTCGCGAAGACATTTCTGATAGCTCACACACAACATATTCTGGTAGCTCACACACAACACATAGAAAGAACGTATGTTTTCATTCGAAATGGGAAGAACAGTATTTTTTTACAGAAATTAAAGGTAAAAATGTATGTTTGTTATGTAATGCCTGTGTTTCGGTTGATAAAAAAGGAAATAATGAGAGACATTATAGAAGTGTACATCCGAATTTTGAAAGGTATTTACCGTTACATGCTGCTAGCAGAAAAGAAAAGTTGAAACAATTAAAGGACCAGTTAATTGGACAACAGTCAATATTTTTAAAAGTAGTTGACAAAAATAAGTCTGCAACGGAAGCATTATACCATCTGTTCCAAATAATTGCACAAAAAAAGAAACCGTATGAAGACAAGGAAATGATAAAACAGGCGATTTTAGAAGCTGCAGATTCCTTATTTTCCAACTTTAAAAATAAAGACGAAATAGTTTCAGCAATAAAATATATGCAACTTTCTGCTAAAAACTGACTTAGATGACTGTGTTTATTTCTCTCTTCAACTTTGATGAATCAACAGATGTGGTTGATACCTCCCAGATGGCCATGTACGTCAGGATGGTTTTTAGTGATTTTATGATTAAAGAAGATGTTCTGATGTTTATTCCACTAAACGATATACCACTGGACAGGAATTGTTTTCTCATTTAAACAGTTTTTTTTATATCTTCTGAGAAAATTACAATTTCAAAATTGGTATGCTTGAAAACTTACGGGGCTCCAGCTATGGTGGGTTGTGATAAGGGTTCTGTGTTACCATTGTATTATTCATCAGCAAGTATTATGTGGAAATGTTTTAAAACTAAACGTCATGAAATTGGTAGTAAGAATTGTAAACAAGATTAGAGCTCACCCATTACAAAGATTATTCAAAATCTTAACCGATGAAATTGATTGTCAGTATGGGGATCTACTTCTTCACTCTGAAGTGCGGTGGTTAAGTATAGTCTGCCATAGTTCCATTTTTCAAACAACGCGGCGAACCGATTCAGGAACAGGAAAATTCAATTTAGCTTAGAGATTTTGGGTTTCTTGTGGACATTACAGACAAGATTAATGAACTCAATTTGCAACTTCAGGGTAGTGATAAAAAGCTGGCGGAAATGATCTACGATATAAATGCATTCATTAAAAGACTTGAGTTTTGGGAGCAAACCTTAATCAAACATGATATCAAGCATTTTCTGTTCTTTCAGAGAAGATCCAAATCCAATAGAACCGTAACTTCAAAAATCGGTTTAACGATTTCAACAAAATGGCATTGGTGGCTCAATTTGCTGTTTCACCCTTCATGGAAATTGATATCCAACAGTTTGGAACTTGTGTTGTGCAGAACTTTGGCGAAGACATTTAGCATTGAAATCGTTAGTTTCAAGTACAAAATGTATCTTGCCTATAGTAAGTAAAGACAAATATTCGGTTCAATGTCGTGTTGCCTTAAAAATGAAAGAGTCATTTACTTCAACCTATTTGTGCGAATCTTGTTTCTCCAATATAAAGTTTATTAAGAACAAATACTGCAACCGCCTTACAGATGAACATTTGGAACGAATGGCTGTATCAAATTACACTGCAAACATTAAAAAAATTATCGACGGGTCCGAGTGATAACCTTCTCATTGAACGCATGCATTTTTTATTACATGTTTTTGTTTAAAATTTTAATTATAATGTTTTGTTTACTTTTATTAAGTCGTATGTGACATGCCATTACGACAGTATAAAAATTTTGTTTATTTTTTAGGTATGTATTAGTATTAGTTAAGTTCTTATTAAGGCTGGCTTAAACGCGGATTACAAGTGGGTAGCTCACGGTTTATTTCTAAATTATTAAAGTAGCTCAACACCTTGAAAAGGTTGACCACTGCTGAAAAGGGTTAGAGCTGTAAAATCTAAACCGGAAACCCTTCATAAGAGTTAGCGTATCCCGTTCAGAAAAATCAATAATAGTACCTAGTAACACAAAATGTTTGAGTGGTATTCCAATGTTCTGACAGCTTTAAGCTAATTTTTTAGGTCTAGTTTAATATTTGGGAGTTCTCTATGACAGAAAACGTAGCTTCCACATAATAATGAACATATAACTTTGGAAAATGTCAACACATTAAGAGTTAATCATTAAGTACAGACTTAACAATCCTCTAAACTACATTTTTATATCAACACTAACAAACGCAACTATTCCAAATTTAATTTTTCCTTAGTTTATCTATTATTTTTTAAACACGAAGTCATCCTTAAAATAAATCTTTATGTATGATACCCACCTGAGGGTGAATGCGATATCCCTTTGATGTGCTGTTTATAAGGTTAAATAAAGGATAAACTCAAAACCAAAGAATCGCCTTAAAATATTTCCCGTCGTATATATCTCCATTTGCTGAGTTTATTATCAAAGACGATTTTTTAGGGCGTATTGATGTATAAAACTACTTCTAAGTATATTTTATATACAGATCTGGCTCTCTGAAAATATTATATAGCTTGAAATTACATTTTTTTCAACAGGTAACGCGTATTTTTGATGGATTCCTTTTGATCTATATTTAATAATAACATTATTAATTAACAGCGTCGATAATTAGCTGTCATTTGCAGCTCACAGAAACCATTTTCGTTTAAATGAAGAAATAATATGTTCTCAAAAATATCAATTTTCTTTATAAATAACTGACTTTTACTCTTAATGATCCATGTCAATATTTTATAAAAAAGAAGATAGAAAACGCATTGACAGTTTTTCGAATCTGTTTTTTATTTTTTTTAACTAAAAGTATGAACTCATTTGTAAAAAAGCGGTATGGCAAATGAACGACAAAAAACGGCTTACACATTGTTGAAAGTGGTTTGGCCCTAGCATCCCTCATTAGAATGTTTTTTGGTATTACTTTTATGCAGTACTTCCAAACAAGATATTAAAGTAGTTCTATTGGCTGATTCTGAGTAACTAAATAATAGGCTATATCTTTATGTTCTCTTATACGGTCTAGTTAATAATTTTTCATTGCTAACCCTTTCCTTTCAAACCGCAACTTTAGGAGTGACTAATGAACAGTTATTAAAAAGTCTTCATTTTTTTGTATTTAAGAATACTGGTTTATTTTTCGATATAAATTTGCCTATTTTTTTTTTCAATTTTATTTCTATATGACTGTAGTTTCACCGTTATCCTCTCTATTTATAATCATAAAATAAGTATGTCTATTTTAAAAGTAACAGTCACTAGTTATTTGCTCTTCAGACTGCACGAGGTAAACTTCGAGTCGCTCAGCGCCATACTGGCTCAAGTGCAAATTTTAATTTTTTGCAGCTATCTGTGCAAAGTATACTTATTTTTCCAATGTTTAAACCCAAAGTGGCTCAAATGAGCTTCCTCAACTAATAAATAGATGGTGCGCGTAGAACGCTTGGGCCAATTTTAGTTTTGTGCTGTATTTGAGATTCATAGTGGCCCAAGTGGTAATTAGGCGACGTTGATTTTCAGATGACAGTGTGAACTTTGACAATGCGAATAAGGTGGTGATGATTAAAGCTTCTTTTTAACGACATATTTTCCTGCTATAGTTAAAAAACTATTAAATAGTATTTCTCCAAATAACCAGGTACATTTTGTGCATATAAATAGTATGCCAATATTTAGATTTAGGCATATTATTTTTCATTTCTTAATTACTTTCTGGCCACAAAATTTCCTCCTCCTCAACATATTTAGAAGTGTGTGGAGTTTGTCATACTGGCTTTATTAATAAAATAACTATTAAAAATCTTTTAATTATATCGATTTTATTCATAAAATGACTTGATTATTGGGTTTTAATTATTTAATGGTAATAATAATGATTTTCAGGAATTTCTAAATGGCGATATCCACCGCAATATATGACGGCTCCTCTAGTCCTCGTGAGCCAAGCGAATCTGTACATCAGTACAGTACATCCAGTGAAAGTGAAGATTTTACACCCGCTTCTAGTGACCAAATCGACAGACCAAGAAAACGAACAAAACGTTAACGAAAGCAGAGCGGTTTGAAGAAACAGGTTAGGGAATGTAATAGAAATTCGAGAAATGAGTAAATCAATAATATTGTCCATAAAAGGACATAGTTTGATGGTGAATACTAGCGTTTTCATAAATGTCATACTTTGATATTAATTTAGACCAACCAAACGTACGCATATATTTGAAGATTTTTGCAACTTGGCAAATTTTGACCTATGAACAACCTGTATCAATTCCCAAGTGAAATTAGTTAACAAGAATTGCAGCTAATCAAAACAAACGTAACAAAACTAGAATTTATACATTACCTGGGGGGAAATATGGTCAATGTTTATAAAACTTTTTTAAACATTCATTACGAGTCTCGGAAGGTAGATTAACTAGGGCATCAATAAATCAGACCACTGATAGAGTCGCTCTCACACCACCCATCGACAAAAGAGGAAATCATCCCGCAAACAATAGAACCAGTAGTGAAGCTCTGGAAAGTATAAAATCATTTATAAACAAATCTGCAAGGTACACCTCCCATTACAGTCGATCAATGAACCCCAATAGAAAATATCTTTCACCACACTTGAACACGCTATAAAACTTCGGTTCCAAATGTATCAAAGTTCATTTTCAGTCAAATATATGAACATTTCAATCTTGTGTTTCCACTTCCACGGACACATGTAAGAAATGCGATTTTAATATACTGATAAAAAATCTAGAAGGCGACGAAAATAAAAAATAGAAGTTGATAAAGAAAAACATTTGTGAATGGCAGTGGCAGCCCGTAAAGGCATGAGAGATGATCCTAGAATAAATACAGATACCACAACTTGTATTGCTTTTGATTTAATGAAAACGTTACCAACATCGAACATCACGATATGTGTCGCCTATGGTAAGAGGCAACTTCGAACCTATTGCCTGGACATTTACAACCTAAAAATAAAAAAGCGCATTTGTACGTATGGCACGAAGGAATAATCTCCCGTGGACTTGAAGAAATTGGCTGCTGCTTAATGCGCTACATCAAAAACCTTCTGACAACACCAAATCTTATGTACAGCGAACAGTACGGAGGTCAGAACCGCAATATTAAGATGGCAGTGGTCTGCATGAACATTATAGCATGCATTGATTTTAATTCAAAGCAAATTGATTACACATTTTTAGAATCATTTTTAGAATCACAAGGTAGATAAGAGTGTGTCTACCTTGTAATAGAGATTTCGGGACTATAGAAAAACGAAAACGTTTTAACAGCAAAATTTATGTACCAATTTACCGGATTAAGTAATTTCATCTGCAAGGAAATCTAACAGGTTTGAGAATGTAAAAATGGAGAAAGAAGATTTTAGAAGTACAAAAAATTTGAAAACGCTGATTACGAATAGAAAAAAAATAGGATTCAAGGCTGAAGATCTATTCAATATATACAAGTATTCAAATAATAAAGGAGTACTGCTTAATAACGTGAGTTAAATATCTTACTTTCGAAAATCACTTTTTAAAAGAATTTATTTCGAAAAAATAAGAATTTACAATTTTGACTAACAGAGTAACTACATGCAAATGCTCGAAGGTTAACTGCAAGTGAAGTTAATTATTTTACAATTTGCTTAAATATATACAAAAGTGCAAACTAGACAATATTATACAGTGGCAGGTGTTCATGATGTCAGCCTGGGTGTATGACCGGGTGCTTGACCTGTGCGTCACATATCTCCTCCCTCCTTGAGTTCGGAAAACAAGTGTTGACTGGTTTTTCGATCTTCTAATTCAATTTGGATTTTTGGGCAATTTTCGTTTCTTTTGGGTTGCTTCTTGCATTTCCAAATTTTTCTTGAGACATATGCTAGGCTGATAACAATTAATAAGATTAAAATTGTTAGTGGAGTAATCCAATGGTTTACTGATACTCCGGGTGTATTTAATGTATGAAATTGGACAGTTGACAGGATCTTCTGTGCTTTATTTAATTCTTCTAAATTTACTTCTTCGAGTTGTAGTTTTTGATTTGTTTTTTCTTGTTGAATATACGAAAATTTGGGCAGCTCCAATACATATTGAAGTTCTGTCTTTTTCGCTTTTTTGTATGTTTTGTTGTTGATTTCTATTGAATATGAAGGTATGACGACTATACTGGGTTCTTTAACTTTGTAGAGTCCCCATTGGCATTTGCTTTTTATAATTGTCTCATTGAATGGGATAATCAGGATCTCTTCTCCATTGAGACGCTGAATTGTTGTTTTCTTATAGTGGATGTCGGTTAATGGACATTCGTTTTTCGTTGTGGTTAGCAGCTTGTAAAGGCAGGGTTCATCTTTCGATAGTGTGTTTTGTTGGCAGATGAAGATGTCTTTTAATTGCGGACATTCTTCTGTTGTGGTCCAATAGTCTTCTTTCGTGAGCAGTATGTAAGGGTTATTTAGGGATATAGTTTGGTTAAGGATTGGAATAAGGTATATTTTATATAACACAAATTGTGTGGGAATAACGATTGGTGCGTGTATAGAAAATAGAATTATATTATTTTTTATTATTACTTGAACAGAAATATATTTATAGTAATTAATTAATTCGTTAAATTTAGATATGCGATTTTTTCCGTATAGATCCTGTATATTATTTATCATTTTATTAATTTGTTTAGGATTAAGAATAGAGTTATGCATCGTATTTACATGAGCAAATGAAATTGCATTTTCTACATTATTTATTATTTGATTCAACGTATTTAATTGAAACATAATGTTATCTAATATTACAGATAAATATAAGGCATTGCTTGTATTTGCTTCTGCGTCCTCTAATAAGTTTAATTTCTTAAGTACCATATTTTGATTTATTTTAAGTGTTTCTAGACTTTGTTTATAGGCGTTTATAACATTTGATAGTACAGTATGTTCGTTCTTTATTTCCTGTTGTATGTTGTTGTTGGTTTTGTTGTAAAGTGTCAAAGTACTTATTGTACCTTTCTTCGTCACCATTTGTTCACTTTGCCAACAGCGTTAAATAAACCTCTTTTAGATCTGGAAGGTTTATGAAATAATTTTGTATTAGCTAATATTGTTTGTAGGTAGTCAAATGTTTGTTTATATTTATGGGTGGTTAGAGTTGAGAAGTTTTCGGTTGTATTAGTGTTAATTATTGTTTCGTTGCATTTTTCTAATAGATGCTGTATATTATAAAGGCAGTTTTCGATTTGTGTAAGATTTATGTGATAGAGAGATGTGTGTTGTGTTGTGGTAATGTATGTTTGTCCTAGGGATAAAGGAAGGATAGGATTTTTAAGTCCTTTGACGTCTAAGGTTGTAACGATGGGTAATACCAGAAGTAGAAGGAAGTGTCTCATCTGAAACAATTAGATGTCGTTGTGGTTTAAGTATGTTTTTGTGAATGTTTTTGTTTTGAGTAGTAATAACATTTTCTCGGTCCACTATTGGAGTATTTACTTTTTTATACTTAGGATGTTCTTTTTTTGTCTAATTGTGATTTTTGTGGGAAAGTTTTTGTAAATAACGGTTTTTGAGAATCGATCGGAATTTCGTCTTGTCGGTTTTTATTGGCTTTATCTAGGTTTGATTTTTGTTGGGAGATTAGTTTTTCCTGAATTTCTTGATTCATTATTTTTATGTTTTCCGAATGTTCTTGCATATATTGGGATAATTTTTGTTCTTCGGAAAGCTCTAAAGGATTTTTATAATCGAGTTTGCCTCGGACAATTTGAAAAGGCGTATATTTTAGAGCACTATGATTAGAATTATTATATGATAAAATTGCATAGTTCATTAGTGTAATAATGTTTTCTTTCGGTTTTTTGTCTTTTATTGTGAGGATGGTTTCATTTAGTGTTGAGTGTAGTCATTCTATAGGACTATTTGAATTTTTGTTGTGTGGTGTACAATAATGAATTTCTATCTGATGAAGAGCGCATAGGTTTTGAATAATTTTATTTTTAAAAGCTGTGCCATTATCGGTAGTTATTTTTCGGGGTAATCCGTAATGATTAAAATAAATTAGTAGTTTATTAGCGATTTCTGTGCTTGTTGGAGTAAGTAAAGGATATGCTTGTCCTAATTTTGAAAAGCTATCAATTAAAGTTAAAAATGAGGTATTATGTGTTTTATATACGTCTATGTATATATGGTCAAACAATTCATATCCTATGGGTGTGGGTTTGAATACTAACTTATTTGGGTGTCTTTTGTATTTAGATTTTTGACAGATTTCACACATGTTTATGTATGTTTTTACGTCGTTTTCTAAGTTTGGCCAATAGAAATTTTTCTCTAATGCTATAATATTCTCTTGTACACCTCGATGCGATGTTTTTGTCTCGTTGTAGTATTTTATTTTAAGTTGTTGTTCGTCAGTGTCTGTTATATCTTCTAAAAGAGTATTTGATATATACAGTGTGAACACATTATTTTTAAAATATTTTTGGAAGATTTTCAGAACGATTGGTTCGATTATTTTACTTTTAAAATGTAAACAATAGGTGTTTTTTGGCGTAAAGTGTTCTTTTATTATTTTACAAATAGCTTCTTCCGAAGGGTCGTTATTTAGAAACACATATGTTCGATGTTTGTCAAAAATTTGCTGTTTTTGTACTTTAATTTGATTATTATTAGAATACTTAAAAATTATTTGATTTTTTTACACATTCAGGGATTTTTGTACATAAGGCGCTCCTATTATTGGATTTTCTACACTAGAAAGTTGTGTTTCTAAATCACTAGTAGGTTTTTTTTTTTGGTTTAATTACAATATCGGAGATTATGTTTATTTTTTGACTTTTAGATTGTTTGGGTATGTCTTTTTCGTCAGCAATTGTGCCTAAGATTTCGTCAAGATCTTCATATGGTAGAGGAAGTATTTCGTCAGGGTCGAAGTTTGGTAATATGGAAAGTTGGTCGTCTTCGATAGGGTTAATTTGAATTCGTGAGAGTGAATCTGCGTTTGTGTTTTGTTTACCTTTTTTGTAGATAATTTCGTAGTCGTATTCCTCTAGCTTTAAGTGCCATCTCACTAGTTTAGAATTAGGCTCTTTGGTTGAAAATAGCCATTGAAGGGGCTTATGGTCGGTGACAATTTTAAATCGGGTACCAAAAAGATACGGCCTAAAATATTTTTTGGCCCAAACTATTGCAAGTAGTTTTTTTTCAATAGTGCTGTAATTAAGCTCCGCAGGATTAAGAGTGCGTGATGCATAAGCTATAGGAAAATCTTTACCTATTGGACCTTGTGATAGGACGACTCCGATAGCGTAGTTTGAGGCGTCGGTTGTGAGATTAAAAGGCTGAGAAAAATCTGGATGTTGAAGTATAGGGTCGTTCATTAAAATATTTTTACAGGTTTCAAAGCTATTTACAAATTCGGGGGTGTGTTCGACCTTGTGATCCTTCTTTAAACAGTTTGTTAATGGTTTAGTTAGGTGGGAAAAGTTTTTTATAAATTTCCTATAACATCCAACTAGGCCCAGAAAAGATTTTATTTCTTTGGGTGTTTTGGGAATTGGAAATTTTTGAATTGCTTCGATTTTCTTTGGGTTTGGTTTTATACCATCGGCTGTTATAACGTGACCCAGGAATTCGACTGTTTTACAGAGAAATTCGGATTTGTCGAGCTGAATTTTGAGATTGTGCTCTCGAAGTCTTTTGAAAACAGCTTTTATATTGCCCATGTGTTCTTGTAGGGACGTAGAAAAAATTATGATATCATCCATGTATACTAAACATATTTTGCCTTGAAGTTCTTTTAGGACGTTATCCATGACTCTTTGGAAGGTAGCAGGTGCATTTTTTAGTCCAAATGGCATGCGAATAAATTCGTAATGTCCGTTTTCAACATTAAAGGCTGTTTTAGGAATGGAGTCAGGGTGCATTTCGATCTGATGGAATCCGGATGCTAAGTCAAGTGTGGTAAAATATTGACTTCTGCCGAGTTTATCTAGTATATCGGAGATGTTAGGTATTGGATACCTATCGTCGATCGATTTCTCGTTAATTTTACGGTAATCTATCACAATGCGCCATTTTTGTTTGCCTGAGGCGTCAGCTTTTTTTGGGACTATCCAAACTGGGGAAGACCAAGGGCTAGAAGATGGGCGTATGATACCGTCATTTAACATTTGAGGAATTTGTGTTTGGACCTCCTGTTTATGAATATATGGGTACCTGTATGATTTGGTATGGACGGGGATATCGTCTGTGGTCTTAATTTCATGTTTGACTTGGTGTGTGAAGCTTAATTGTTCATTGGGTTTATGTAGTACATCGGGGAATTGTGCAATTAATTTTTGCAATTCCGATTTTTCTTCGACGTTCAGGTGTTTTGAACGAATAAGAAAAATCACATTTTTCTCCAGAATTTTCGAATGTGTAGCATTCGGATTGAATTTGCTCGATATTAAAAATTTCAAAGTTTTGAGATTGAAAAAATTGGGCTTTTTCTCTTATAGAGTTTGGGTCGAAATGTATCAGGACACTTTCATTGGTAAGGTTTCGAATTTCAAGAGGGACTGAGCTATTTTTTACTGTTAAGAGAGAGGGTGGAATTTCTATAATATTATTATGGATGTGGGGCATAAATATTTCTGTGTCGTCGGGAATATTAGTAGAAATATTTTTTAAAATTATAAATTGTGGTGGCACTTCAATTTTTTGAATATTAAAATCGTCACGATACGTTAAAGGTATTTGTACAGTATCTGTTTAAAGTTTTTTATTTGTTATGTCTATATTTAGGTTTAGTTTTCGTAAATCTCTTATGCCAATGATACCGTCAAAGTATTCGTGAAAATTATATAAAATAAATTCAAGTTCAGTATTAATATTGTATTCATTTAGCAAAGGAATTTTTGCTTTATACTGGGTGTTCGTATTACCGGTGCATGTTACAAGAGTATGTTTTGATGTATAAATCAAGTGTGGAAAATGTTGTTCGGCTATATAGGGTCTGATGCGGGATGTGTGGCTTCCTGTGTCGATTAAAAGTTTTGCTGGTGGGTTTTTCAACTCTATATAAGGAAGCGAGTTTAATTGAAAGCTATTAAGATTTAGGGCGGATTGTTTTCCTGAGAGTGGTTCTGAAAATTTTCGGGGTATATGGGATTATTTTCGTTTTCCTCGAAACTTTCGAGATCGGGTTGGTATTCAGTGTTTTCTAAACTTTGGAATACAGGTTCTTCTGTATAATAATTTTCAGGTACATCGTTTTCTGAATATACAGGGGTTCCATCTGCTAGGTAAGTTAGTTCAGTAAAAACTAGTGGATTCCTTTGATAGTTATTAAAATTTGAATTTTGACGTATAGTGGGTCTTTGTGAATATCTAGTCTGCATAGTAGGCATTCTACTTGATGTGGACATGGATGTTGGATGACCTGTAGGTTTGTTAGAATTTTCTTTAGAAAATACATCTCTTGGTTTTCCAAAAACTTGTCTGTTTGTTGAAAAATGATGTTGAATTGGCCTATTTTGTATATTTATAGGTTGCGTGGGGAAATTTGGTTTTGGCGTAAAATTATTATTACCAAAACTTGGAAATTGGTTTTGGAATGGTCTTGATGTCACATTATTTGCATTTGGAAAATACGGTGTAAAATTATTAGATATGGGTGTAGACTGATAATTATATGCAGGCTGTGGATTTCGTTGCATTTGAATAGGTCTATTTTGTATTGGCATATTTTGTTTTGGGACAAACGCGCGGGCATTTGTTTGTTGTTCTAGCAAAGAATGGTTAAGTACGATAGAATTTGCATCTTCGATATTTTCAGGATTTCTAAACATTAATATTGTCCGTAATTCAGTGGGTGAGTTTGACGTAAGAACAGTGACTGCTGTTAATTTGGTTTGTTCTATTAAAGCATGTTTTGTGCCAGTACTTAAACTACTATCAGATGCTATTTTCAGACACTTTCATTTTTATTTCTGCTTAAAAAGTTTAATTGCTGCGCTAAAACTTGTCTATTTACACGATCACCAAATTTTTGCCTAAGGGCTATTTTAATTCGGGGCCAGGATGTAAGGTCTGGCCTACATAATAAAAAATCACCTGCTTCTTCAACTATTTTAGAACATATGGAAGCAAATACAAATTCTTTAAGAGAGTCATCTGCTGTAATAGCTATAAAAAATTCTAAATGTTCGCATCTACCAGTAAAATTCTTTAAGGTATGTGCAATTTCTTTTGCGGCAGTAAGCGATGTCATATTTATAACAGAATCGGTAATAGTTATATTAGATACATCACTAATTAAATTTTCGAGTTCGCAGTCTGACATTCAAATCAAATCTTAATATAACGAAAAATAAATTCGCAATTCAAAGAATAATTTAAAATATCAACACACAACAATTTACAAAAAAAAATAAGGGGAGGAAAGGAAAGCTCACTTACGATATGTTTTTCTGAATCGCAACTGTGGGATTTTCTTTCTGGTGGTTCGTAAATCTCAGCAAACAGTTGAAACTGACGATCCTCTGGGACAGGGCTTCGGGAACACACTTTCCAAACTCTGCCAAAAGGTCTTCTGAGATCCTAGACAATATTATACAGTGGCAGGTGTTCATGATGTCAGCCTGGGTGTATGACCGGGTGCTTGACCTGTGCGTCACATATCTCGTGAAGGTAGCCAAGAGGGATATAGACACCAGACAGATTCAAGACAATGTACAGCGTGACTTTTTGTGTCCTGCAGGAAGGCCGATTGATAAACTAAAGTACAGTGACCTGCAAGCACTTCTTCCTAGATAGTACTAATATAGTAGCACTAATATTTCATGATTTTTATAATAATCTGACTACCAATAATAACGCCCAATGCTTATGCTTAAAAATATATTAAAAGGAGGCTCACACGCACAAAACCGTTTTCTTTGTTTAGTCAGATTGTCCCCGAAGCAGAACCAAAACATTTTAAGCATAAAATTCGAATAGACGAATTTGTTACCCGTCTCCTATTAAATATGGCAAGAAGACAAAGGTTCTGTTGGGCTATTCTAGATGTACACCTAAGTTATTTCACTAATTAAATGCTATGTAGTAATAGAGGAAATTACCGCTTTATTAAAGGATTTTTTGATTTTAATTTCAAACGTGTATAACCATTTGGCGACCTATTTGTAGTGGGAGATGATTTATTTCCTAATAATTCAAAAAAAAGTTGATACAATGTAGATCATATGAGAATCTTTTTCAATACTAATTTCTCGTAAAAATGTACGATAAAAGTTGGTGCTGTAAAAAGGAAAAATAGTTTTGATAGATATACAGGGCTTAAAAAAAATTAAAATGCAACGTGCCTGGAACTATTACTTAGAATTTAGTTTAAAGACGGTTGCTATTTTTTTGCATAGCGATCTAATGCAGATTTTGCTATCTTAATAATTCTAGAAAGTGACTACCTATCGTTAACCTGAGAAGTGATTTTAAACATTAGTATAAACACTTCGTTTTCAAGATGCGTGGTGTTAAAATATAAATATGTTTTCTGACATATTCCCAATATTTGTAAAGTTTTTTATTACTAATTTAGTACACGATCAACTAAGCCTGATGTCAATAAAGCGATTAAATAAATACTAGAAAAATCTACAGGACTTAATTTTTTCCTGTTTGCGATTCCTACTACCCTTTTAAAATTAACAAACAAAAATTAAATTCCGTATTCCACTGAGTAAATTTTTGATGTTTTAAGTTTACAATATTTTGCACCATTTAAAAATTAGAAGTGGAACTTAAACCCTCAAACGCAGGACTTCGAGATCAGTTGCTATGCATTTACTGACGTATTTAGTGAGAGCTCTATGTTAATGAATGTTCGGATTATGTACAATTATTATTTAACTTCATCATATAAGGAGAAAGCTGTTTTATCGTCATCATCATCATCATCATCATCAAATAGCCTATCTCGTCCACTACTGAACATAGGCTCCTCTCAATAATTTCCATAAATCCCGATCTCAGTAAAAGTTTCAGTTCAGTTCAGGCTGGATCCAATCTCTCAACATAATTCTTAGCGTGGAACGCTCCATGGCTTGCTGAGCCAATTTAACCTTATTCATTGATCCTTTTGGGTCAAAGTCTCACATCCATGTTAATACCGGCATGACACACTGATCAAAAATTTTCCCCTTCAAGCATATAGGAATGTTATACTTCAAAAAAAATGCTTTAGTTTTTCGAAGGCCGCCCATGCTAAATCAATTCTCCTCTCAATCTCGCAAGTCTGATTGTCTATGTCCATTTTTATTTCGTGGCCTAGGTATTTGTAGGTTGCAACTTAAAAAATTTGGTGTTCTTCTCTCAATATATTTTGCCTGGTAACTAGATTGGTCATGAACTGTGTTTTAGAAGTGTTAATTTGAGGCCCACTTTGTGCCAAAGTTGCTGACATATTCTTACCACAAATAATTATAAACTGCCATCGCTGCAGTTACAATGAGTATACCTTAAATTAGGTATGTATGAAAAGACGTTTTGCTTGATGCCAAAAAGTTCTCGAATACAGTCCTAGCAGTGTACGTCGTAAAATTTAAGGTCGGCCGAGGCTTAAGGCCAATCAAGGGCGGTTTTACGATGAGGGGATAATGAGGTAATTAACTCCCCCCCCCCCAGACCGGTCAAACATCATTTGTAATTTACATATTTTTACTTGAAAATTACGTTAAAAAACTCGGCTAGGAAACACTATAGCACAAGTGCGACCTGTTGGATTGTTGTAAATATAAACAATGTAATTAATAAATTTGCTGCATGAAAAATATTGGACGTTATTCTATAATTATTTATTAGAGGCTATTTTTTTTTCACTTATGCCACAACAAGTATGATACAAAATATGGGTATTTATGTTGTTCTCATACCATTTACAATAAAACATATTATCAAATTTTTTTGAATTAACCCCCCCCCCACAAAAGTTTTCTAAAATCGCCCTTGAGGCCAACGTGGTGTTAATTGGTGCCACGTCCAAATATGGTGAAATACTAGTCTTATTAATTTCCGTTTATGTCTTCAATGATAATTAGGCAGGCACCAACCTATACATAGCAGATCTAGCCTAGAGTATATATTTAATAAATAAGAAAAAAATAGTAAAACGCTCTAGTCAGTCAATTTAATTTTTTGATATTTTAATGTATCTTGCCTCAAGAGGAAAATAAAATAGATGCTAGAAGTTAAAGCTACATACACAACCAAAAAAGTGTATTGTCCAGAAAGAACCACGAAGCGGCTGGCCGATTTATAAAACAAATTGCAAATGATATTTTAAAATATTCATTTTACATGTCTTCACTATATTTAAACATGGAGTGAAAATTACTAATATAATATATTAACCATCATTAGTCATGACTAATGTAAAGAACTAACAAATTAATTTAAAAATAAGTAGTATCATTTTATAACAATTACAATTAATACCTGAAAAATGGTAGTATTCAATTAGGAAATATTCCGGGGATACGGCCACATCGAGACAGGCCGGTGTAGGGTGATATAAGCTACGACAAACGTTATAGCATGGGGATGTGTGCGAACGTACTACGTACCGCGTGAATTAGTAGCTGAAGTCTAGCATGTGAAATGATGGAATCGGCTAGCCGAGCCACCGTCTATAATAAATATATTAGAATGTCTGTGGACGGTGGCCCACGGACTGCTGTTAATGGCATTATTTGAATGATAGTCAAGCAACGATATACTATCTAACGATACCTACCTATTTTGCTATGTGCCCAGAAAATAATAAACTACATTTTGGTTTTGTGCGCTTTTAGAATGTTTGCAAAATTATTTTTGAAAAATATTTACCTTCTTTTTTAAAAAGACACATTTCCCTGTATATTTTCTGGTACGGCCCGGTCGACCTTGCCTCCCCTAAGAGGCCGTCACTGGGTTCTAGTTTGGGAAACGTTATTGAACACCAAGTGTATTGTAATACTCAACAATTAGAGACCTCTTCAAATTATGAGTACTCCTTCTTTTTCAACTGTGAATGTGTGTCTCCGGCTTTAACCCTGTACAAATGACTTAAAATGTTACAAACTTTGCCTGATTATGATTCATTATAGTTATAATAATTTATAAATATTTATTTAATATTACTTTGTTAATGAATAATCTAAAATCCAAACAAATGACAAGTTATTGTGAAAGTACAGAGGATGGAAAATGTCAAAGTGAGATTTGCAAAAAACAACCTCTAATATTGTACAAAATATTGAAATTAAAAATTATATATTTCAAAAATATAGTGATTCTTCTAGGTTACAATCCATATAAACAACAAAATATACCTTAAAATTAATTAAAAATTAACATTTATAAAGCAAAATATTTTTTGGCAAAACCATACCACTAAGGTCGCCGAAAGGTAGAAAATAGCACTGCAGATTTTCTAGAAAATATGTCAAATAATGAATAGAACTATTTTGAAGTTTTCTTAGGCCCCTTAAAGTTGAATTTACTTAACAAGAAGTAGCACGTTATATAAAAATATTACTTAAAAGTTTATCCTACCTTAAAACTGAGATTATATGGAAATTCCTACGATCTGTTACCATTAAGACGTCTCATGACAGTTGTTTTAACTAACAGTGTTGTCATAAGAAGACGAAATTATCACATATTGATAAAAATCCAACATGGCAAAATAAAACGGCAGCATTACAATATGTAAAAAAATCTTTGTTAAGTTACTTCTGATATAGGTATAACTTTTGTGTCAATTCATAATGGTGGAATAAAGTGGCGGCCTAATGAGATGTTCAAAAATTCAGTAGCTGAAAACTACTTATCCAATTGACTTCAAATTTTGCAGGGATAGGCTAGTAAATTTTTTGTGCGTATCCTATATAGCATAACAATATTTAAATGTTCGGTTAAATTCTCCTTCCTGGAATAAAACCTTCTATTTGAGGAAAAGTAATAAAGAATTATTTTTTGTACCTAAACTATGTAAATAATGTTATTATAAATAATAATAAATTAATTAAAAACTTAACAAAAAACGGAAGTACAATACAATTTATAGGATTTGTATAAACTTATTATCAAATAATTTATTTTCTATGATCTAAAATATTTTTATCTTAGAATATATAAGACTATTTTATTTCAGAACATTCTCTTTTTGTATTTATGGCTGAAATAGAGCTTCAATTCAAGATAAACCGAATGAACTTTCAATTCGCGCTAATGCTGAAAGGGTTGTTACAAACCATAGTCTTAAAATGAACCATAAAAAAATAAAATATCCAAACTTTCAAAAAAATTAACAAAACAAAACAATTCGTAAAGGAGACTCCAAAATCAAATTAAAAGCCTTAAACCCGATAAATGAAAGAAAATGGCCATAATGTACTCTTACGACTACGATACAAAATTAAAGAATTCCTTAGTGACGTAAATACTTACAGATAATTAAAAAGTGATTTAACTACCTCTTATCAAGCAAAAAATACTATGTTAATAAAAAAATCGTTAAACAAAAAACTTAAAACTGATATACTCACACCTGCCAGCGTTTTCAAGATTACGATGATGTAACACCCTCTATACATTTTTAAAAAATCTTAAAATATGTGAAAAAATAATATAAAATACACGAGTTTAAGCGTGTTTCCTAAAAACTAACCGTTTTTCAAATTAAAAATATTGTAATATTTAAGGGTATTTAAGGGGCGAAATGGTAAGACCTATAAAAAATGCTTAGTTTTTTCAGTAGAACATCATGACTTTTTTGAACCCTCCTGTATACATAAATATATATATCCTTTAGGTAAAGGTGGCCTATAGCTGCAACTTTCGTATTTAAACCTTTCTTCTATATTTCTACTTCCGAGCTAAACCCTGATACGGTTATTTAATGCTTAAATAGTAAATGACATATTAGAGAGAACAAATTTCACACACTCTGTAATTAAATCAAAAGACAATACCCTAGTTATCTACTTTCACATAAAAAATAGCTATGAATATGTAAAATGCTTTAAAATTATTTTGACAGTTGCAGTTCGTTTGTTTTTATCTTTTCTTCAATGTGCATGGCTTACTCATATATAAAAACTTTAATTTTTGTTGAGCCAAATTTATTGTAAAATATTCCAATTTCATAAATTGATGATATTTCACGTGTTTATTGACCGACTTTGCTCACCGTAGTCTTTTATTACTCAGAAATGAATATGCTTTAATATTCTGTAAAAATCAAATATACAGGGTGTAACACAAAATTACTAATGCCCTTTAAATTATGACAAATTTTAGGCGCATACGTCATCTTGAATTCCTTTAAAATGACAAAAATTTATGTTTGAGCCTCTAGCTTATTAACTTATCTTATAAACTAGCCCAAACCAAATAAAATCGGTGAAGTAACAACAGGTAACAAAGAAAAACCCAATTTTGGTAACGGTACAAAACATTTCATTTGGCGCATTGAACGTTATAACGACCTTTAGTAAATTACTGATATCTCACACCATTTTGCCCAAGTCTTAAATTACTCAAAAGTGAATAGACTTCAGGATTACGTGAAAATCTACAGGGTGTCACAAAAAAGTTTCAACGTCTTTTAAATTAATGTATATTTTAGGCGCATCCGTCATCTTGAATTTCTTTAAAATGTCACAAATGTATGTTTGACCCTCTAGCTTATTTATTTCTCTTTTAAACAAGCCCAAAACAAATAAAATCGTTCAAGTAACAAATTAATTACAGGGGAAAAACAAAATTCGGGTTTCTTTTGGAACCTATATATATATATATATATATATATATATATATATATATATATATATATATATATATATATATATATATATATATATATATATATATATATATATATATATATATATATATATATATATATATATATATATATATATATATATATATATATATATATATATATATATATATATATATATATATATATATATATATATATATATTATTCAATTTGTTTCTTAAACCTGGTATATATTAATTGGACTTCTTTCTTGGGTATAGGTTTATTTGCAAAATCAAATAATGGGATTAACTTGACGTTTCGCCTATCATAGTAGGCTTTCTCAAAAATTGCTCATTCCTTTATTATTTTTTTTTTGTTATATATGGCTTTCCTTACCTATCTACAATTAATTTGAAAAACATTTAGTGGTCTAATTATAAAATGACATTTACAATTTTTCTAAAACTGATTTAAAATTTTATACTATTGACAATAATTATTACAAAATTAATAAAATAAGGTTACATACCTCGAAAAATCCATGTTGATTATTTATTTATATTTGAATGATAGGTAGCAAGTTAGTGGTTGGTGTGAACACCTTTTTACCTAAAACTGTGCCATGAGTTGCCTGGCAAACTCAGGCAACAGCAGCACTAGAATAATTGCATTAATTGCATAGTACTTACTAAGACTTAAATATAAATTTTTGTAATGGATGTAGAATTGAAACTTGCAAATACGTAAATTTCGAAGCAGTAGGTACGGATTTTGTTCCACTCGGAGTTTGGCAACCTGCTTGCAAGTATATTTATGCAGCCATTTCAATTTGAACAATGCTGATATTTTGATCATCCCTTGTGCTAATACTCCCGATCCTTGTACTCGCATACCCTGTAACCAAATTTATCTTTGGATACTGTAATAATTAATTAGATTTAAGCAAACGTTTCTGTCGACAGCGTTTCGCGAGAAGATACTTACGTTTCTCCATTTACATTTTACTAGGGCGTTTGCTATTATCGTGTACGAATGTATGCAAAAGGTAATGAAATTTCACTGCTATCTTGTTCTCTGTTGCTCTGTTGCCCACTAGGAATTATTGTCGAATGGCATTTATAGTAGGAATATAGCAATTTAAGCTAATATTTAGCTGCACAATGTGTCGAGAATTAGAAGATAGAGTATGTAATAAACACATGCTAGATGTATTTCGAGGCGTCTGAAATATATTTTCTTTGATTATTTTTAAGGGACTATTTCAAACAGAAGCATGTATAACCCAACAAGAGTGACGTGGCAGCTATAACAGTATCTACGGAGGTGTCAGTATTTAAAAATCATGTGAAAAATAGGGTCAAAATAGAATGTATGGTGTTAATTGCAGCGGATTGCAAAAGACCCAGATCGATATATTTATAGGATTTAATCGAAATTTGATATAACTTTATTATAGTGTATCATCTTAATACAGTTGGCAACCAAACTTAAATAAATAAACGCTCTAGAACTGTATAAATTTTTTAAAAATCTAAAAAACTATAAGGCAACACTGCAAAAAAATCGGTAAATTTCCTTTACCTGGAACTTCCCTCATTATGAATCCTTTACTTCTCTAAGAAGGAATAGGGAAGTACGACCCAATTTAGTTTGGTAGATAGTCATTTATCAATACTTACATATTTTTTTATTGTGCGCTATTTTATTCCACCATTTTACAAATTGTGCGTGTTTCTACCTACTACTAATTTTAAATAAATTGAATAAGTAGTTTTTACAGCGACGTATCGTAATTTTGTCATG
Source organism: Kuschelorhynchus macadamiae (assembly GCA_030620095.1). Classification (NCBI taxonomy): domain Eukaryota; kingdom Metazoa; phylum Arthropoda; class Insecta; order Coleoptera; family Curculionidae; genus Kuschelorhynchus; species Kuschelorhynchus macadamiae. Next base: position 1,686,665 of record JAUTXW010000613.1, on the reverse strand, counting down.
TTGAATTCGCACCAGTTTATCTCTGTATCACATTTAATTTTTGTGCAAAACTTGAATTCGATCGAATAAGAAGATTTTTTTGGTTTTTTAAACATTTTATTTGGACGCCATTTTTTTCGCTATAAATTTACTAATTTTTCTATATACCACACCGAATGCTTGCACAAAGTTTGAAATTAATCTAGTAAATAGTTTTTCAGACTGATTTGTAAATATTTTATTAGGCCGCAATTTTGTTTTCCAAAATATTACCAGTTTATTCCTATATATTAATTGATTTTGGTGCAAAATTTGAGGTAAACTGGATAATTAATTTTTCAGTAATAATTTTTTAACGTTTCACTAGGCCGCCATCTTGTTACGCCATATTGGATTTGTACCCAAATATTACCAGGAAATTCCTATATAACCATTAAATTTTGTCCAAAATTTGAAGTTGATCGCGTAATTAGTTTTCAAGCTATTCGTCGAACTGACAGACAGACAGACCAACAGAATTGATAAAACATAATATTTGGCATTTAGGAACGCTAAAACGTAAAGATAAACTTTTTATTTGTCCGCCATTTTGAATTCTTACCACAGTCATAGGAGTTCTTCTCTATACCACAATTAATTATTGCACAAAATTTTAAATCAGTCCATTAAATAGTTTTTTTCAGACATAATTTTTAAATTTTTTACTAAGCCTCCATTTTGTTTTGCCATCTTGGTTACGTACCAAAATTTTTCTAACTAATCCCTACATAGCATTTGATTTAAGTGCAAAATTTGTATACTCATACAATTAGTTCTTTACTAATATTTTTTTTACGTTTCATTAGGCTACCATTTCGTTTCGCCACTTTAGATTTTTACCAAAATGTCAAAAAAGGCATCCCCATATGACCCTTAATTTTTGACCAAAATTTGAAGTCAACGGGGTAAACAGTTTTTTAGCTGTTCCGCGAAAAACTAGACTGACTGACATCGTTGTAATGGATATACAGATTGCGCCAAACTCAGTAGTCTACTAGAAGAATCAGAGGAACAAATGAACAGAGAGAGAATTCATCTTATGTATATAGATGTAAAATGTTAATATGAAGCGCGATGTTTTCGCCGAATTGATAAAAGAATATCGTTGAATAGATGAAATACAAAATTGAAAATTAACCTGCGATGACGTCGATACGACGCAGTAATAATTGTTCTATTTATATCAAATAAATAAATGAAATAATGTTCATTAAAATTAACCGCAAAATTCTAAAAAAAATCGTGTTACCGATAAAAATCACATTCGTTTATTTCGTTCATTGCTTCAAAAAATAGCCTTTGGGTCGGGCTATCTTAACTTTGTAACAATAAAGAAAATAAACTGCTGCAGTTTTCAGGCAACACGATTTTTTTCAGAATGATATGGGTAATTTTTAAGCACTTGGAGTATTATAACTGAAAATTTGACTCAGGGCAAGGGTGAACATAAAGTTTTTTTATAATTTAAATTGTGCGCTTCTATCCTAAACTGAAGGCAATATTATTGCATTTTACGTTTTCTTTAGCATTTTAAATACCTTAACTGCCAAACGACTTAACGTGAAACAAAATGAATATCTTAATTTTTTATTTACTTTCTGAAACTAATACTAAAAGCTAAATATAGAAAAAACATCTAAAATGTTCAGTGCTTTTCTTTATTTTTTGATTCCTAGTTAGAGCTTCAACTGCTTTAACTATAGGGGATTGTGAGAAATTTTATAAACAAAAGTTGTCAAATTTTTCTCGTGCTATCTTTTTATTGTATCCAAAATAACAAAAAAAAAGATATTAGAAAGTTGTAAATTACATTTGTTGTAAATTACATTTATTGTATATAAATATATTAAAGAGGACACTATGTATATTATTATTTCTTTAAATGAAGTAAAAAGCTTCCTCTTTCAACAATCTAAAGGATCAATAGGAATTTATTGCCTTTTGTACCACGGTTTTTCCCAATCTTCTCGATTATCTTTAAATATAAAGGAATACTTATAATCGGTAAGAAGAGTCGCATTTAATAAAATAATAATATATTTAATGAAATAATAATATACAGAGTGTCCTATTTAAAAATATATGTTGTATATATTATTCAACTATCTATAATAATGACGACGAGAATCTTAAACGCGTATTTAAATGTTTCAAAAACAAAACAACAAATAAAATTCAATGTATCAATTGTAGTAAAATCTTTTATTTAAGATGCGCAAACGTAAAAAGCTCCAGGAGGGCAGGCAACCAACAGTACAAACCTTGCTCCTTCAACTTATGCAACCAGAGTGGTGCATCGGCAATCTAATTCGAGTCAAAAATCCTCGGATCCAAAAATATTCACAAATAACGTAAATATAAACAATGGTAATAAATATGCAAAAATAACCCAGAAAAACCCGGTAGCTCCAATACCCCAGAGCATAATATAGGGACATGCTATCTACTAAACCATTGCAACAACAAAAATTAACAATATTGGGGAATGAAAACTGCAAAAAAGAAGACTGAATTATAGGCTTTTTATGGTAGGGGGAAACGAAGTAACAAATGTTTTAAAATCAATTCCTAAGTTTGCGGCACTACATGTATCAAGTTTATATCCAGAAACCACTTTAAAAGTCCCGGAAGCAATTCTGGAAAATCACTTCCCCGAGGCAGAATTTGAAACACACATATCAAAACAGCTTGAGATATATTCCTCAAAGAAAGTCATTATTATCCAAGGAAACCCCAAAAAGGCATGGCAGAAGGAACTATGGCCTAGTGGCGTGCTAGCCCAAAAAAAAGCATATATACTGGGACAAGCATAATCACATCTAAAACTAAATAAAAAATAAATCCTACAGGACCTTCCTTTACTCGTACAAAACCTCAACATGGTAGTGTAATGATTTATATAATATCATGCTACAGAAAAGTAAGAAAAACTGACTTTATTGATAAAGTGAGAGAGGAAATTCACCGTGAAATATGTGCTGTGAAAATTAAAAATATTAATCTCATAGCAGCGTGTGTGTATACCGCTCACCATCGGGGAGCGTACCTTTATTTGTAGTGGTAGTAGTAGTAGGAGGGGACAAGCCCAGCGACTAGGCCTGAAAGGCTCTTTTCGCTGAGCCCGGGAGATGTACTTTTTTATTCAGACATCATATAATGAAGGACGCCTTGGCTACACCTGAGTGGTCTGACTGCCCGGAGAAGGGCGCGAGAAAAGGGGACCAAAATCGCCCTTCTAGGATGGGGAAAGCAATTAACGTCGGCGTGGTGTTCAGACCAGACGGGCCCTACAGTTTATCGAGAATTTACCCCCAAACCATGGAAAGTGAAATTCATTTTAACCTATATTTGTAAATAAAATTAGTCTCGTTTTATCTTTTCTTGATATTTTATGTTTTATATATGGTTTTTACATTAATACTCAAAATGATAAATCAGGTGATACCATAGACTTTTTTAAATATAATAAATAGTTTTAAGTTTAAGTTGCTCATGAATTAACCAACACGTATTACTGATACCTCCGAAAAATGCATTGACAACTACATCTCAAATATTGGGAAAGAGTGTTGCACTTCAGTATTTGACGGATTTATTTCCGATCATAAAAGTATTATCGATATCAAATCGTACATTTCAGACTTATGTCAGAACACTCAGTGCCCAACACATTGCAAAATTACGCCTGGAATGATCTCTTTAGTTAGTTTCAAAGTACTGATCTCTCTAAATTTGATTGATGAAATTTTTGTTTGCTAGGGATAACTCGGGTTTAAACTGTAAAAATGATAATAGGCTGGCCAGAAAGGCTTACAAGGACAAAAAAATTAGAATTCAGTTAATAAGTCACAGGAGATTTTTGAGGTTGGATAAAGAAACTGAACCAAAATCAGTGACTTACCCAGTGTCCCTTGCAAAATTTAACGAATGCTTTGTAACGATCACATTTCCACATTATAATTATTATACTAAAACTTAGGTATTCATTTTGGTGAAGGAGCTGGAAAAGGCTTGGATCTAATTTAATTGTTAAACGTATATTTAAAGTAGTGATTTTAGTGAAGGCGCCGGACATGGCATAAGTTCTTAAGAATAAATATGGTTTTATTAGTTGTCAGTTAGATTAGTGCATTTGGGGATTGCGAATGAATGGTAGAATGATTTTAATAATCGTTATTACAATTTTAAGAAATAATAAAATTTAATTTGTATTAATACATTATCCAGGGACAAGAAGTAATTTTTGAATATGCGCAATCATCTCTTCTTAACCGGAAATCGAGTGGGGAAAGGAGACAAGAAGGCAAGGAGTCTGGGTGAGAGGCGTCGCCATGTTTGTCTCGGTGTAAGTCTGAAAAGTTTGTTTTTATGGAGACGTTGCGAGACCGTATTTAAGTGCATATGTAAGACGACTAAGTCTTAAAAAAGGGACCTTTTAACCCCCAGGCCATTTATGCGAGTGTTAATCAATGTACTCTTTCGGAACGCCTTGTATAATGGGTTCCATAATGATGTAAAACATCCACTAAGCCATGGTTTGCTCGAGGGGTTCAAATTGTCCAAGTTGTTCAGCACAGTTATGCCGAATGAGGTTGTACCATGATGGTAGGCCACCACCCTCAGATTAAGAAGTATTCTTAATATCATCCACCACCATTAGCTGCTTCTTTCTGTGGACATGCCTTTACCACAATGTAGAAAGTTCTTAGCCCGATTACCAAGTTTAGTATTTAACCAACATATTCGATGGATCTTAAGGTATCAAGAAAAAGCATATTGTAAGTAATCTATAATCTATTGTATCATTTAATGTATTTTTTTAAATTTTGGTTAATATTACTTGGATGTGCCAGCGATGTGAAAGAAAATTATAAGAAATGTTATTGATAACCAGACAATAATTATTATTACGCACCAGGTCTCACTGGGCTGCTTCACAGAAATTTTTTACATCGGTGGTACGCCATTTTGTGGGCAAACTGCCATTTTGAGTTTCGCTATTGATTGAAGTGACTATTTCAATTATGGTTTGTGTTTATTGGATTTAATAACTCGCATGATTACAGATCATTTTTGCTTAATTTTCTAATAGTTCACTTTGATAATTTTTTTTGAAATTTTTGATTTTACTTAAACTAATGATAGAAATATTGTAAAATTTTCTATTGCTTAAAATATCTCAAATTAATTGCCAGAATATTTGGTGTTAATATAATGATCAAATGAACCCGAAGACTTGTGTATCTGTCATTATGAGACAGATAGGGCCTCTCGCTTAATGTATAAGGATAATAATATACAGACCCATCCAACATTCCTGTTAAATGTAATAAGGCACTTAAAAAAATTGGAAGTTATTAATTGTTCACTTCATCTATGCTATAAATCTAAATATTTTATGAATGTATTAATTTGCTTTTGCTCATTGCTATCTTTATATTATTTATCAGATGTACCCGAAGACTTGTGTCTCTATCATTATGTACGGTTAGAGCCTCTCGCTTAATGTTTAATGTTTGTTCCATTCTTGTTAAATGTTATGAGGCATTTAAAAGTACTAAAGGATCTTATGTTACAATATATATATATATATATATATATATATATATATATATATATATATATATATATATATATATATATATATATATATATATATATATATATATATATATATGCTATAAATATCTTGATAATTTGTAAAAATTTAATAATTTGCTTTTTACTCATCGCTATTTTCAAACAACTTCTTATTAACTATATGTAAAAATGGCATTTAATAACCGAAAGTGGTGCCTATTGTGATACATTATATACAATTTTCAATGTTTTAAATATACATATTTATCGGTCAAGTATAGCTTGGCTGGCGCCCATACAAATAACTTGCTGGTAAATCAAAGATCTTAACATCGATAAAAATATTAGTAACGTAAACTTATTACATCTATTTATTTAAACATTTACTTTGCATCTACGACCTTGCTCTCCAAATACAGAAAAGAGTTCCGGAGTGTGTAACAGTAAAAGGTAAATTATGTTTATTTACAGATTAGGAAATCTACTTCGAACAAAACATGTTACAGCTTTACAAATTTACCTTTGAGGCTTACATGTAAAATTTCTTGTGATAAAAAGAGAGCAGTGGATACGGTCTCCTACCATTTACAATGCAATAGAATCATTTTTCTTGCTACCTTTATCAACTATGAGGTGGAGAAATCAATTGGCAATCTCTCGAATAGTAGCGCAAAAGAGGTTTTTGATATAAGGAGTAAAATGACAAATCTTGGGTGGAATAGTAGATCCAATGACTCTCAGTATAAATAGCTGCTTTTGCTGGGGAATAGTCACTTCAAAACTAAAAAACTTCAAAGGTCTGTCCAATTTACATTAATGTATTTAACTTGCATTTGTTAAAAGAGAAACAACTTCTTTATGCAAAAATAATTTATGTCCAACAAATTTTGTTTTCCAAAGAGTTATATCGATAACTGTCGGCATTTTGAGGCCCCTCGAAGGCTTTCAACTGTGTCTGTCATGACACCCTACCGGGTAAATGTCCTCTATGGGATCTGAAGATATGCCCTGGGAACTATTCACTCCTACTGAGCCAGGCGCTACCTGCTAGCAGAATGCAATGGTGTGAGGTCTTCAGTATTACACGTAAAGATGGGTATCTTACAGGGGTCAATCTTGGGTCTAATCTACTATATTAACTTAAGTTACTGAATACCATTTAATATGCGGAGGGCAGAGAACTGGTTCAGTTCGAATTTACTTTTACTCAATAATGAAAAAGCTGTAACAAGGGAATTTTTCTTGTGACGTTCTAACTATCGAGAAGAAGTGAAGTTTTGGGACTCTACTTGGACAGAGGTGTTACATTTAGGACACACAGAGCATCTTTCCGCGAGGCTCTCCAGTACAGTCTTTTTAATCAGGAGAATGTTCGAAAATGCTTCGGGAGAGGTATTGGGAACTGCCTACTTGGGTTAATTTCAGAGCCAGTTTCTCTATGGTATTTTATTTTGGAGAAACTCCTCAAATCCGTCTGTTATTTTTAAACAACAAAAATTTGTTATTCGTATGACTGCCAAACTGCCTTATAGAGAATCATGCCGAACTTAGTTTAAACAATTAAAAATTATGACAGTTCCAATTCTTTTTGTCTATCAATGTCTACTATATGTAAAATCAAATCTAAATAAACTTGTAACACATGAATTTTTACGTTCTTAAGATACTATACAGGAATCATTGATTGTTTTGCCACATCATCGATTGACCTTGAACCAGAGAATTTTTATGATCACTTTAATAAAATTATGTAATAGTTTACCTAATGAAATCAAAAATTTAACAATTAATGACATTGAAAAGACCATTAAAATTAATTTATTATCTAGGTATTCTCATAACTTATGACTTCCTAGGTGATTGTCTTTAGAAACTATCATAGGATTGAAATGACTGGATAAAACGAAAATGCTGTAAATGTATGTATGTATTAATTTATTGTTTATCTGTTGCTTCAATCTCTAGGACCTGTTCTTTGTACTTTTAAATATTAATGGCAAGAGTTAAGTTTTATAGTGTGCATTAAGTTTAACTTTATCTAGTTTTAATTCTGACAACTCCTCTGCATGGGGCTCATAATGTTTTCCTCAAGGGGTCAAGGTGTTCTGACTAGTTCTAGGCACCATTTTTGACGGTGCTCAAACAATGTAACTGTTAATCAGCAAATAAAAAACTATAATTTTTTTTTGTGTTGCGATTACCACGTAGTCCGTGTTACGTGGTACTGTTTAGTAAACCAACTACGCCAGTTCAGAAACGATGAATGAATGATTTCGTTGGAGACATCTAGCTGGTTGTACTGCTAGCTTTGTGAGATCATAGAATGTACAATGGCTCCAGTGTGCGATTTCTGCATTAGGTAAGTAATTTTGCGACTCTCACTTTTTACTTTGTCTATTTTCATTAAATGTTCTACACATGACTGCTTTATGCCACCAAACACGCCTCTTACTAGTAGAATTTTGTATTCCTTATGTAATGATGTAAGTCGATATATCAAGTCCCTATATTTATCAATCTTCTCCCGTTCTTTTACAGGTATATTCGTTTCTGCTGAGCTCGAGAATTCCACAACATATACGATTTTAGCCTGTTTGTCCTGCACCACTAGATCTGGTTTATTTCCTTGCATTTTGGTATAAGTGGAGAAGGGGAAATTCCAATATATCTGTTTCCAGACCTGTCGAGCTGTAATGGACAGTTGTCCTGGTCTGTGCCATATCCACACCTGAGATGATAATACAATACCTTTAATGCTGTATTATGCCTATTTAGATAAAAGATAGCTACCATAGGTGAGCATGCAGATAGAAGATGCACTAAAGTCTCGGGATGGCGGTGGCATCTACGACATAGAGTATATATGTCTTGTTTAAGAATTTCCCGTTTGTAGACCAGTATGTTGTATACTCCATCTTGCCCCCTGGTGATGATGGGAGGAACTGTCACGTTCGGAGACCCGGGCATGTCCTTGCTGTATGTCTCGCCCTAAAATGTCAACTTCTTGCTTTTTCAAAGCGTTTTTTTTTTTGATCAGCAGCCCTCTTTGCATGTCAAAATATGAATGCTCCTTTGTTACCTAACTCATGCTGTTTGACAAACCCTATAAAGGGGTCAGTAGCGTTTAGAATATTCCATGCCGAATTTATCACTGTTCTGTTATATACCATTTCAGCGTTTACAAGACCTCGTCCTTGGCATATAGATTCTCGTTACTGATGCATTAGGATGAAATACCCTGTTTTTGGTCATTATACTCCGCGTATCTCCATCAAGAACACTAATTTAGTCGACCCACCATTTGACTGTTCCAAAGTTATGCAAGATAATTGCTAGGGTAAGAATTTTCGTGGATGTTACTTTATTGGGGCCGAATAATTGTGACGATCGTATGTCTTGCAAGAGTTCCTTGGATCATTTTTAAGGTCTCTTAGTTCTCCGTCCTCATGCACATATATTTGGTCAATTCCAAGATAAGTGTAAATTCAGTTCGCTTCTGAGTGTTGAATAATATTACCCTCAATCAGTTAAATGTTCTCAGCGGTTTGAAGTATTCTACCGCATTAAAAGCAGACTCCACTTCTCATGGTCTAGCTCCATTTCGACATTATCACTAAATGCTTAAACGATATTTAGGCATACTACTACAGATGCGTGATTTTATAGGTTTTGTTGCCTGGTGGCCCGGCTCTATGTCCATTAGCTCCAACGATAAGGGTAGAAGGGTGATCCAGAAGTGAAGTGAGCTAAGCGAGTTTCCTTGGAAGACGCCCTGCCGATAATTGACGTAGCACAGAGGTTCCCGGTCTTCCCGAGAACAAACCTTGTCCTCCAGAGGCCTAGGAAGTTCTTCAGATGCATAATTAAATTCGGGCTAATTTTAAAATGATTCATAAGAGTAAATATTATGTCGTGGAAAAAACTGTCGAAGGCCTTTCTACACCAAGACGCAAATTATTTATCAATGACATGGGTAGTCATTGATACATAACTTGCGTCTTGGTATATCGATCGGTCGAAGAGCGAATTATCTTTTATCCCAAATACACACCCCTTTTTGACCCTCTTTGCTCAATAAAACCATCGCACAAGGATCCTATGGAGGATTCTCTCATAAATTATAGACCGTATTTAAGCAGCATGTGATAAGCCTATAATATTTTGGATCACTTGGGTCTCCTTTCATATATAGTAGGGTGGTGCGCATTTCAGGTAGCCACGACGGGACAGGGGTCACTCCTTGAATGATTGAGGCAAACATTATTTCTAGATGTTTGTGTGTGGATGGGAGATATTCCCACCAGAACCCGTTCATACGGTCTATGTCTGGGACATAGAAGTTTTTCATCCTTCTTATAGTGGGTGTCAGCTCTTCTTCCTCGACTTCTCCAATTTGGAGATTTGAGTTTGCATCAGCCAGTTTATTTTCTCAAATTATTTGAAAATTTTTTATAAACACTGAATTCGCATTAATTGCATTTCGATGTCAAGATGTTCAAGACACAAAACGGAAAGCTTCTGTATGCATCGCTCTTTTTCTGCATCGATTGCCACTAAGTTGAGAGTCTGATGTTTTTGGTAATTACTAGCAAATCTTTAAATTTCGTTTCTGAATGTTATTTTATTCTCCCGCAGCACAGCGACTTGAGAAGCATTTTACGTTGTTGATTTTATCTTCCTTTACAGTTGTTTAATTTGGTTTTTTAATTTTGTTTCTGATTTCTAAGATATTTCTCGGTCCAGTCAGCTAAATGTGGATGTTTCGTAAGCCATATTTGGGTCGCTTTCATTGTCACTTATCATAAGTTCGTTGTTATTCATATGTCCGTTCGATCTGCACGGTTGGGGCGTTAGGCTGTGTGCCCTGGTCTGTGTTTGGCTGCTTCCAACTTCTCCGTGTCCGCCATCCGAGAGAGGAGCATTGTCAGTAACCGTTGCTCGAGTTTCCTGAGCCCGGTAAAGATGGGTAGGGGGTTGGTCTTTCCCATCCATTATTATTATGGTTATATTCATCCCTTTAATTAATTTACAGGGTGACACTGAAAATGTTACACCTTGATGGTTTCCATAAGATGCAATACAAACATAATATGCTATAGATCAAGGTTTCTTCCTTAAAAATGGGGAAATCAGAGTGATTGAAAAAATAAAATAATAATAATAATAAGACGTTTATTAGTTACCAATAAATACAGTTAACGAATTAACTTAAAATAACAATTATTATTATGATAATTATCATGGTAACTAACGGGCCTTGTTTTCAGATTTCAGGGAATGTTCATTCCCCGGATTTTGTTGAGGCCAAAAATATAAGAAATGAAAAAGAAATTTAAAAGCAGCTAGCAGTTAAATATTTTTTTAAAAAAATTGAAAAAAAAACATAGAAGCAAAAAAAGCACACACTAAAAGGAAAATGGAAGATGGATAAGGATAGGGAAAAAGGAAAGTATTAAGTTTCAAATTTAGCATTTTGTGGCATAGACAATCAATTAAATATGGTTTAGAAGAAGTAGTTTGGTTTTTCTCTTGAAAACTTTGTCTGAGACAGTAAAATCATTCATTTTGAATTTGTTTATTAAATGTGCAATTAAATAAGAAAAAGACCTTTTAAAAAATTCTTTGTTGTGTGACGGTATAGTTAATAGATTTTTTCGTCTTATATTAAGATTGTGCACATCAGTACGATAAGTTATTTTTTTGTGCAAATATGGTGGAGTCTTAAACTTAAGAATTTTATAAAAAAGGACAAGAGCATGTAAGACTCGTCTATTGTGCATATTCAACCAATTCGCTTCTTTTAACTTATGAGAAATGTGTTCACGTCTTCTTATACCAAAAATAAGCCTTAAGGAATTTTGGAGTTTTTGTAATCTATTAGCATCGGCATTATCAAGACAAGGTCCATAGATGGTGTCACATAAGTTTAATGGTGATAACACTAGTGCATCACAAAGCATTTTCTTAATGTTATAGCTCAAAAAGTGCCTTTGCGAAAATATTGTTTTTGAGGCGGAATATCCACTTTTTAGTTTAAGAGCAACATGTTCCTTAAATCTAAGTTTATGATCCATTATGAGTCCCAGATTTTTGGCAGAGTTTTTAAAATCTATTGGATCATTATTTATGTGTAGATTTAAATTATCTAAAATATTCATTTGATTGTTATCACTACAAAAAAGAATAGCTACTGATTTGGTTGGGTTAATCTTTAAGAGGAGCTTTTGAGTTTCACTATATAAAGTGTCCAAATCCGCATTAATGCACCTATTGGCCTCAGCTATATCAGTACTTTTAATTGAATAATATACCTAGGTATCATCTGCGTAGCAATGATGGCTACAATTTCGAAATTTATTTATTAATTGCGACGAATAGAGAGTATATAGTAACGGACCCAGAATGCTACCCTGAGGCACCCCAGAGGCAACATTAAGGGCTTTCGACATTTTACCATCAAGTACTACTCTTTGTTTTCTGTCCGACAAAAAAGAAGACACCAGTGCCACCGCAGAATCGCTAAAACCCAGACACGGCAACAATAATACACAGCCAATAATATTTCGTGGTTGACCATGTCAAAAGCTTGAGTAAAATCCAAAAGAACCAAAACAATAGCTAGATTATTATCAAGGGCTTTAAATATATCATCCGTTACCTGAGATAATGCGGTTGCACAACCATAACCTTTACGGAAGCCAGACTGATATTCAGGGATCAAATTACTAGTATTTAAATACTAAATTATTTGCTGTTCCATGACTTTTTCTAATAGTTTAGAGAGAACTGGAAGAATCGATATTGAACGGATTTGTTTAAATTCAGTAGGATTTTTAACTTTAGGCAGCAGAATAACATTGGCTTCCTTCCATTGATCTGGAAATGATTTTTTTCTAAACAAACATTTATAATGTGAGTTAGTGGATTAATTATGGCAGGACAACAAAGTAAAATAAGTGTAATATTGAAATTATCAGCTCCAAATGCTTTAATCTTTATGGTTTTTAGAATGGAAATTAATGTATCTTGTGTTATCAGCCTAAATTTAAATTCATTTTGTGTAATTTTATGGTCCTTAAAATTCTTAATATATTCTTCATCAGGCTTATTGTTATTTTTATTTATATTAGTAAAATAAGTATTAAGTTCATCTACATTTTGCAAGGAATTGGGAAGTTGTATATTTTGTTTTTTAGAAATATTAATTTTATTTAATTCTTGCCATGCTTCTTTATTACTGCACACTCCAAACCTATATGTTAAATACGCCCTTTTTTCCGATTTGATTGCGCTAGTAGTAAGATTTCTATACTGCTTGTATGTGTTCCAGTCCTCCCAATTTTTGGTGTTTCTAAACTTATTAAGGTCCTATTACGAAGCCTCTGCATTAATCTAATATTAGGAGTAATCCATGGTCTGTATGGCTTATTTTTACCTCTGATATTTTTTAAGAGAGCATGCAGGTTTATAACGTCGAATAATGATTGGTTGAAAAAATCAACTTTGCTATTTATGTCCGCCATATGATACATTATGTGCCAAGGTATTAGTTCGATATCAGATTGAAATCGCTTATTGTTAACAGTTTGTAAATTTCTGTATGTAAAGTTATAAGTATTAGATTTGGGTTCTCCAAAATTTATGTCGCAATAAATGAGCATATGGTCCGATATCTCAACATCCCTTATTCCGCAAACCTTGATTGAATCTATATTTGAAAAAAGCAAATCAATTAAGGACATGTATGTATTTGATATTCTAGTAGGTTCAGTTATATGCTGTTGCAAACCATAGACCTCAGTAATTTCACATAACGGGGCTTTTGCATTTAATTCGAGAAAGTTTATATTAAAATCATCTAGTAATAAAAGAGAATCATAGACAGTATAAAAATCGGTCATAATACTTTCAAGACTAGAATAGAATAAGTTTAAGTCACCCCAGGAGGACGGTATATATTGCCTATTAAAATTTTTGTGTTGTTTACTTTTATTTCAATCCAAATATGTTCTAGAAAAGGGCAGGTTTCTCTAAGCATAACACGAAACTCAATACTTGCCTTTATATACGCAGCGACACCACCACCTCTACCTAGCCTATCTATCTATCCCTTATAAAATTGTAATTTTGTAATTCCATGATCCGATCGGCGATATCTGCATGTAACCATGTCTCAGACACACCAATCAAATCATACTAAAAGTCAGCTACATGGCCTTGAAAAATGTGAAAATTATTTGACATTGATCTTGCATTAATATGCGCGCACGAAAACATTTATCATAAAAATATAAAACGAGGTACTTATCCCTGCTAAAAACAAACAACAAAAAAAAGGAGTAAAAGATACGAGGATAAAGGAAAGGAGGTTACCAAAAAGTATATGCTTAGTTAGAAAAAGAAATTTAAGTAAAAACCAACTGCTTATAATTAATTATACAAATATCACCCTAGCAACAAGGAAAAAAGTAAAATAAAAAAAATTATTTCACTCCTAGAAGTCTGCGCTCCGATAATTAAAACCGGCGACACTAGTACAAAAAAGTAGCACACAAAAGACTGTATTACCTAATAAAGTAATAATTTTAGTTAACTTTTTAATTAATTATTTAATTTCTAGCATTGTTTAGATTTTTCTATCGTTTATGTCTTTGACAGTAGGCATACATTTACATATTATTATTAATTATTAGAGTTTGTTTGAAAATGTACCGTAAAAACATATGCCCTATAAATATACTTGACGTGAATAAAAACTATTTCTATGTACAGTACCTTTTATGTCCTTAAAATGCGTATTGCACCCACATATAATATCAATAAGAATTTCACATTTTAATCACCATTAATTAAATCATTAAGGGTTTGTTCATCCCGAATTAATTTTCGCACTCCACCAGATTGCACATACACAAGACCATTAAAAGTCCATGCTTCCGAACTAAATGCCTCGCGAGCCCCTTTTAATAATTGTAAATTCGCCACAGTTAACAATTCTGTGATTAGAATCCGAGAGCCTTTCAGATGTTTTTTAGCCGAAAATACCTGATCTCGCATCCAGCGACAAGCGAACTGAACAACAAGTGGCAGTAAAGAATAAGGCTACAAGAGTGTTGCATCTGGAATATGATATTTAAACTGGTAAAGTACACACGGAAAATCAAAAGTTTGGATGAAGTCTCCCAATACGAACTTCGGGGTCCCATTTTTAGAAATGACGTCTAAAACAAGTAAACCGAGCCATCTATGAAAAGCAAATGAATAAAATCAAGTATTAGTTTGTTATAATATATAATTAGAAAAAAGACGGACTGATCGCGAACACACCTTGTGGTGAAATTGGCAACCCTGTCAAATATATTCGCCATGCCTCCCGGTGGCGTAAGTATTTTTGAGATAATATGTCATTTACATTTTCCAAGAATCTATCATTGCTTCTCGACATTAGCCTGTTTGCCAAACTATTATTGCGAACAGAGTAAATAAACAAGGTAACCCAGAAGTTCGTGGAATAAATTACCACGTAGAAATTTTTATAACTGATTATTAAATAGCTTAATATAATTAACTCTGTGAACGAAGCAGTGTTAGCTGTAATTTAAAACGTATGTAATTATTATTTTTTAAGCCTCTTCAAAAAAGGAGGTTATCAATTCGACCCTATGGACACCTTCGGAATGGTTCGAAAAATTTGGATGAAATTTCCAGGGTGGTACCGGAGTAGTCCCAAAGAGTTTTTGCGATAAATTTGAAATACTTTAATATTGCCTTGGATTTGGTGTATGGATTTAATTAAGCCAAGAACTAATTAACCAAAAAAGTCATTTCACCGCACCCTGATGAAATCTATTTCTTCTTCAGATTATTTCGGTAGTTCCAAGTTTTAATGAATGTTAAAAATATCAAGTACACACAAAACGTTTCTTGTGACAATAAGTGATGTGAGAAGCGAGGGAGGGGGACGATTTCAAAAATATTATGTTTTACGTGATTTTCGGGGTTTTTAATAGCACAGAGTTCAATTTCACTATTCATTTATTAATTTTGACTTTTGATGAGGTGTATTGCTGATTTGCAATCGACCCAGTAGTTAGTTTTATATTTCACTGGGAACGTCCAAAAATTTTAACCTAGGTTTAGGCCTCGAACACTTTAAAGCTGACCTTTGCAATAAAACTTTGTGTAAATAGAACTAAAAATGAGGAAATAAAAATGTTTATAAAAATAAAACTGACTTACTAAAAAGGCATTAAAAAGTAAAAAATAATAATTTATTAGGTCTTGAAAATTTGGTTTTATCAAATTAATAAGAAAGGCAGTGATTAAACATTATATTGGTGGTATTAGATTCAAAACATTCAATACAAAATGTCTTGTTGTAGATAAGTTATTAAGCATTACTTTGATACCGGCTTTATAAAGTTAACCTTTCAAGATGAAATAAACTATTATTTTTTAATTTTGATTGCTTTTTTATGTAGGTGGTTCTGTTTTTAAATTTTTATTTATTTAAAACCATAAAGCACAGGATATAATCAGAAAAGTTGCAGTCGCATGTTGATAAAGTATTATGCTTTTCAAACTTTTCATGTTTGTGACATTTTCAAGCTGTGCGGTGTTTAATTTAATTAAGAAAATTGTATGAACTTGCTTTATTCGCAAAAAAGGGACGATTTAAATCCAAAAGTTTGTTTTCGGTGGTAAGAAGGATTACGTCATAGCAGTGCTGTAGACGAAGGAAAAATTTGAGAGAAAATCAGTTAAGTCTTCGGCTAATGGCGTTAGAAATATAAGCAAATGGTGTAGCGATGTTGTCGTATTTTTCGTTTCCTCTACGCTAAGTGAGAAGACCTAAATTGTTTTATCTATAACTAATTAAAAAATGCGTTTATATTTGTGAAATTGTAAGTCCCAATATTCCTCATAACATTTTATTCTATTACACAGCATATTTTCACCCATGCTTATATATGTTTTGTTTTTGTAGGTTTTCTTGGACCGTAACTTTTATATATATTTTTTTTTGGTTTTTTATTTTCTTGGGATTTTCTTAGGGTCTTTGTAAAAGTAAGACGTGTTTATGTTCTTATTTTACAAGGACTCTAAGAAAATCCCAAAAAAATAAATAACCAAAAAAAAATATATATATAAGTTACGGACGAGAGAACCTACAAAAACAACACATATATAAGCATGGGTTAATAAATATGTGAATAAGAACATAAACACATCTTACTTTTACAAAGACCCTAAGAAAATCCCAAGAAAATAAAAAACCCGAAAAAATATATATAAAAGTTACGGTCCAAGAAAACCTACAAAAACAAAACATACATAAGCATGGGTGAAAATATGTTGTCTTACAAGAACTTAGCTGAAATTTACGGAGAAGTAATTGTTACTCAAATGAAACTATATTCTAATACCTATCTAAAACTATGTAAACAAAAATGTATTCTGAAGAAGGTCAAAATAGACCGAAACGTTAATAAATATGTGAATAAGAACATAAACACATCTTACTTTTACAAGGACCCTAAGAAAATCCCAAGAAAATAAAAAACCAAAAAAAATATATATAAAAGTTACGATCCAAGAAAACCTACAAAAACAATAAATATATATATATATATATATATATATATATATATATATATATATATATATATAGATATATACATCTCATGTCTATTATGAAGCCCGGTATATCCCACAGACTACCCGAATCCCGGCCTAAATATTGGTTTAAACAAAGTGTATTTTATTGAAAAACAATTTAAATCTTACAGTTATTGCAAGCAAATGCAGAGGGGTAACTTTTTCTTGATATACAGAAATCGTTATATTTTCCAGGTTTTATGAATCCCATACGTTTTTAGAAAATAAGAAGCCCGCTGTGTAAAAATGTATATACTTGTTGAATTATACGAAGCCCAGTTGCGTTGCCAATATGCTCAAGCAATACAAGCATTTTTATTTATTCTTAACAGTTATCATACTTATTTTTTATTAATAGAGAATTATATTAAGTAAACATTTTTAACTGTGAATAGGGTAATTCGAAAAACTGAAGAAGTCATTTTTGTAATAGACTAATATTTTCTATGCGTTAATAGAAAAAATGGTTTTATTATATTTACTACAATTTCAAGTATTATATTTCAAAGTATTGTATTGTGATTATCAATCAGATTATTAATGCAAGAAAATATTTTTGGTTTTGTTGTGGTACTTTACCATTTGTTTTATTTTGATTTGATCGTATGTGGCGTTTGAATTAATCACCAATTAATGAAAAAATATAAAGGTTTATAGATTGTGGTTACCTCCATATGTAAAAACCCTTGGTCTGAAAATAAATGTTTAAGAACTTATAGTTTATCTGTTAAAAATTATTGCACATTTAAGGGTCGTAATCATTACTAACTAACAAAAGAAAATAAAACTAATTCTTTGGATATAAAACTTTAGTAAAAAAATATGTAGTTATTTACATATTTAAAGTACTAACTGCTGTCAAGTACTATTTTTAACAATATGATTATATAATACAAGAAAATGTTTATTATTATTTTTTTGACACCTTACCACTCACCGCTATAAAAAATGTAAAGTTTTAATAGTGCAGCATTATTTAAGTCTATATAGTTACTAACACACTAAAACTAACTGCTTTCAAGTACTATTTACAAGAATCGGACGGGGGGGTAATTGGAACCAATTGTTCAAAAAGATTTAAAGTTCCCCATCAGTGGGGTATTTATGACGTCATTTTAATGAAGGTTTTGTTTTAAAATTTAAAAAATGCATTAAATGTGTTGACAATACGTGTTCATAGTTTAAAACTGATTCAGGTAAGATATGTTTTATCTCTTTTATAATGTTAAATAGATCTAAAAGGTTGTAATATTTACTAGATAAAACTTAAATATTGTGAAATGAGATCTTCCATCTTAGTTATGAATGAATGATTTAGACTTGTCTACAAGGATACATCACCCATCCCCTAACAAATATTTTCTAATGTTTTTAAGAAAACGGGGGCTTCACAAGAATCAAAGGAAGCATCCATTTAGTACGAAAGCTCTCACGGCTGGAGTCAACTAAGAAATCCTGGTTCTTTGGTTTAGACCTTGTCAAATTGAAATTTGTTTCCTATTTACAAAATTACAATTTGACCATTTTTTCCCATTTTCCACGAGCCATGTGTGCCATGACCAATCATAAATATACATTTCCATTAATAAGTTCTAAACAGTTCAAAAAATTAAATTAATGTAAAAGACCAAGAAGTTACAGATCAGAATAAGGAATTTTCATTTATAGTAAAAATGGTTAGTGGCACTGTAGTAAACATTCCTGTGAGGTAAAAGAACTCGCAACCTAGGAAAAAGTAATGCCCTATAAAGTGTTCTCAAATGTTTCATAGCCACTCTGTAGGCATTATTCACAGCATACAGTACATCAAATGTCCCATAATAAAAACTAAAAAAATTAAAATATTAACACTCCCTATCTCAAAAACGAAGGCCTTGCAGTCACATGTTAATATGAACTTCTAGCCCTAAAGTGAGCCAAAAATTATGTCCTACATTTTTTGTCACCAACCAAAAAAACACCCTGTATCAAAGTAATTACAAAATTTGGACACTTAATACAATTTGATATTAGCTCGAAAGCTGGCCTATGTTTCATTGCTAAATCTGCTTAAAAGCAGATTTTTTTTTAATATATATATCTATATATATATATATATATATATATATATATATATATATATATCCTGTTAATGCTTAGAATATACTCTTGCTATTGCACAGGCGGGACTAGTGCCTCACAACCATATGCCAAGTGTGTCCAAAAAAGTATGCAACATATGGAACACTTTATTAAGTAGGTATACATTAATAAATTTTTATTTCTGATTAAAGTTGGTGCTTATAGAAAAAAATAGTTTAGACAGTAATACACTTTAGGTCAGATATACAGGGTTATTAAAACATACAAACAAATGGATTTCAACACTAAAAATATATATATATATATATATATATATATATATATATATATATATATATATATATATATATTATATATATATATATATATATATATATATATATATATATATATATATATATATATATATATATATATATATATATATATATATATATATATATATATATATATATATATATATATATATATATATATATATATATATATATATATATATATATATATATATATATATATATGAATTCTCGGTTAAGCGGTCTGTGGTGTATGTCAAACAAAAACAAAAAATCTCATTTATCCATCAATCCTCTATATTTCGCCATTGATTAATGGCTTCCTCAGGAGGTAAATAGCTAAAATACAACACTAATGAATTAACAGTACAATCAAAATAATACAAACTTACATTCAGAGTTACCATACAGAACGTTAAACAAATTTTATTTAAAAAACATTGGTAAAAAAAAACAAACGTGTTGAAGGTCGCCTGGCTAACTCACATCGTAGATGCTTAAAAAGAAATGCATTCAGGTGTTCGTAAAATACAGAATTTATACTCGACGCGGGAGCGTCGGTAGGTAAAGATATACAGTTTCAAACAATAAACTTGCAACCACACTAACGGGTTCAACAAAAATACAAGGCTACAATACCAAAGTGCATAGAAATACAGTGGTGCTAAACAAGAATGTTACAATAAATGAAACTTATAGAATTATCTTTATCCTTATTTATATGTATCATTTCCAAAAATGTTCTTTTTTTATAATTACCTTCACGTTCTAAAATTTTTGTGTTGTTAACGTCAAATCTATGGCCCAGATTTTGAAAGTGATGTACTAAAGCACACGATCTTTTATCTATTCTACTATCGCTTTTCTGTTGAATAATACGGTCTTTTAAGCTTTGACTAGTTTGACCTGTTGTATTTTTGCATATACGGTGTTTTGTCTGTAGTTTTTGTCAATAATTGACCAATTTTTAATGTATTATATTTAGTCACTTTTATATTGGCACATGAACTAAAATGCTTAATTACGTTGTCAGTAAATTCAACAACATAACGTAGCTTTTTATTTTTAAAATTTGTCTGTATATAATCCTCCGTTGGTCCGTCAAATATGTTGGAGTTATAAATCAGCTTTAACGTTACATCTCTCGGGTACCCGTTATTTAAAAACAAGTTTAAAAGGATCCTTAAATTTGTCTTTAATAATTGTGGTTCTGATAAATGAGTGATTCTGTTTTTCATGGCTATCAATGTGTTCCACTTTTGATTTTTTGGGTGATTCGAAAAATAATTTATATACCTCCCCGATGATGTAGGTTTTTGATACCAATCTAGAATAACAGCATTATTACGATCTGATCTAATTACCAACGTGTCCAGAAAAGGAATACTATTATTTGTTTCACTTTCCAAAGTAAATTGTATATGTTTATTATAACAATTAAATTATTATTATCAATTTGATCAGATGGAATTTAACAGATAATGTCATCAACAAACTTATAGAAAAATGGAAGCCTAAACGGAAGTTTTTCTATAATTTTATCCAAAATGAAGTCCATGACAATCTGTGCCAAAATGGGCTGATGGGAGAACCCATAGGGGTATCAAAGATTTGTTGATAGGAGTTGTTATCAAATGAAGAATAACAGTTATTACATAAAAAATTCAAAACACTAAAAAAGTTGTCCTATGATAAGGTCGTGTTATTTTCAATTTTTTGCCATTGGGCTTGCAAAATTTCCTTAACTAGTTGAAATGGTATGTTTGTAAACAATGAAACGACATCTAATGAAATCAAAACATAGCCGTGGGGCAAAATCACACCATTAACAGCATTTACAAAAACAAAAGTATCACTGACGTTATAATCTGTTCTATTCGCAAGTGAAGTGGTTAAGATGTTTGTCAGCCACTTTGATAAGTTGTAAGTAGCCGAGCCTATGCAGCTCACTATAGGTCTTAAAGGAACATTTGGCTTGTGAATCTTAGATAAGCAATACAGTTTTGGGGCGATGGAGTTGTAAGTGGTTAAGTTTTTTGCTGTACTATCATTGATTTCTTTATTATTTTTCAATATTTTAATTAAATTATTTAAATCAAGTTGTACTTTTGGGGTAAGATCCCCAGTAACCAACCTGTACGTATTGGCGTCATTTAATAACGTTTTGGTTTTTATAATGTATTCATTCTTATTCATCACCACCGTGCATCCACCCTTATCCGCCTGAAGGACATAAATTTCATTTCAATCAAATTTCTGAAAGATAATTCTATAAATTTCAGATCAGATGTTGATCAGCTTAGTACCATTTACTGTAACATTCTTGTTTAGCACCATTGTATTTCTATGTACTTTGGTACTGTGGCCTTGTATTTTTGTTGAACCCGTTAGTGTGGTTGCAGGTTTATTGTTTGAAACTGTATATTTTTACCTACCGACGCTCCCGCGTCGAATATAAATTCTGTATTTTACGAACACATGAATGCATTTCGTTTTAAGCATCTACGATGTGAGTTAGCCAGGGGACCTTCAACACGTTTGTTTTTTTTACCAATGTTTTTTAAATAAAATTTGTTTAACGTTCTGTATGGTAACTCTGAATGTAAGTTTGTATTATTTTGATTGTACTGTTAATTCATTAGTGTTGTATTTTAGCTATTTACCTCCTGAGCAAGCCATTAATCAATGGCGAAATATAGAGGATTGATGGATAAATGAGATTTTTTGTTTTTGTTTGACACACACCACAGACCGCTTACCCGAGAATTCAAACCAGCTGATATATATATATATATATATATATATATATATATATATATATATATATATATATATATATATATATATATATATATATATATATATATATATATATATATATATATATATATATATATATATATATATATATATATATATAGTTTTATTGCAAAGGTCAGTTTTAAAGTTTTTGAGGCCTAAACTTAGGTTAAAATTTTAGACGTCCCAAATGAAATATAAAAGTACCTACTGTGTCGATTGCAAATCAGCAATACACGTCATCAAAAATCAAAATGGGTAGTAAAATTGAACTTGCTATTAAAAACACCGAAAATCATGTAAAACATGATGTTTTTGTAATAAACTCCTTTTCCCCTTGGTCCCTCAACCCTCGCTTCACACTTCATTCATTGTCACAAGAAACTTTTTGTGTCAAAACTAAAGATACTTGATACATCTGGGTGCGGTGAAATGCTTTTTTAGTTAATAAATTTTTGGCTTAAATAAATCTGTTCACTAAATTCCAAGGCATTATTAAAGTGTTTCAGATTTATCGCAAAAACTTTATGTGACTACTCCGGAACTACCCTGAAAATTTCATCCAAATTTTTCAAACCATTCCAAAGGTCTCCATAGGGTCGAATTAATAATCTCCTTTTTTGAAGACCGTTAAAAAATAATAATTACATAAGTTTTAAATTACAGCTAACACTGCTTGGGTTTGAGTTAATTATATTAAGCTATTTAATAATCAGTTATAAAATCTTCTACGTGGTAATTTATACCACGAACTTCTCGATTACTTGTTTATTTAATCTGTTCGCAATAATAGTTTGGCAAACAGGCTAATCTCGAGGAGCAATGATAGATTCTTGGAAAATGTAAATGACATATTATCTCAAAAATACCTACGCCACCGGGAGGCATCGCGAATATATTTGACAGGGTTGCCAATTTCACCACAAGGTGTGTGCGCGATCAGTCCGTCTTTTTCCTAATTACATATAATAACAAGTTAATATTTGATTTTACTCATTTTCTTTTAGACGTCATTTCTAAAACTGGGACCCTGAAGTTCGAAGTAGAAGACTTCATTCTAATTTGCCGTGTATAGATTACCAGTTAAAATATCATATTCCAGATTCAACATGCTTGTAGCCTTATTCTTTGCTGCCATTTTATTTTTTCAACTATTCTGATTTCTCATTTTTTAAGGAAGATACCTTGATCTATAGCTTATTATGTCTCTATTCTATCTCATGGAAACTATCAAGGTGTTACACTTTCAATGTTACCCAGTAAATTCATTAAAGGGATTTTGAAGAAATATGGTACGACTTGGATTTGAAATATCGAAATCTGATAGATTCTGAATATAATAATATTAATAATGGATGGAAAAGGCCAACCCCCTACCCATCCATACGCGGCTCAGGACACCTAAGCAACGGTTAACCACAATGCTCCTCTCTCGGATGGAGGACACGGAGAAGCTGGGAGCAACCAAAATACAGACCAGGGTACACAGCCTAATTCCCCAATCGTGCAGATCGTACGGACCTCTGACGTAAGAACGAACTTATGATCAGTTACAATGAAAGCGAACCAAATATGGTTTACGAAACCTTGATATCTTAGAAATCAGAAACCAACCTAAAAAACCGAATTAAACAACTGTAAAGGAAGATAAAATCAACAAGGCAAAATGCTTCCCAAGTGGCTGCGCTGCAGGAGAATATAATAACAAAAAGACTATTCACAAAGAAGAATAAAAGATTTGCCAGACTCTCAACGAGTGGCAATCGGTGCGGAAATAAAGCGATGCATACAGAAGCATTCCGTTTTGAGTCTTGCTAGGAAAAAAGCTTTGCAAAAATTAAAATAAATAATACAACGCTTAAAACTTGGCAGAGTGTTCCACAAATCAAAAGCTAAGGAACCTAAGTATCCCGACCAAGAATGACTTGAGGCATTGTGGAAAGAACTGTATGGATATCGAAAAACAATTAACGCGAACTCAGTGTTTATAAAGAATTTTCAAATGTTTTGCGAATATAAACTGGCTGATGCAAACCCAAATCTGCAAATTAGAGAAGTCAACGAAGTAGAGCTATATATGACCGATTATTAAAATCAACTTTTAAAGCAATATAATAAATTATTTCAAATTTATTACTGAAAATCTCTGATAGAAAAAATTAATATGGCGCCATTTCGCCATTTTTTTCAATATACTTTCTATGGAGCTACTTCGGCACTACCTTAATACATCCTGTAAATTTTATTCAACTGATTTTCCCACTGATATGGCATAATCTCACTTACCTCTGGAACTTGTGGATTTAAAGCGTCCCTTTTTTGCATATAGAGCAAGTTTAATTAAAGTTTCTTTAAGTAAATTATTGAAAATAACTTCTCCAAATAACTGCAATACCTTACAGTCACAAATTTTGAAATTATGAATGATTCTAAATGAAATGCATATTAGTTTGTCAACAGCTAGCAGCTAGCGTTGCTGTTTATGATGTCCTTTAATTTTTGAAATAAAAAATAATAATAAATATGATTTAAATTTCGGCGAATATTTTACATGATCATTTATACCTCCAGTTTCTGTAATATCTTGTTTATTAAGGTAATACCACAAAGGATGTTCACTTGTAATTTGGCCACAGTAACAGTTTGACAAACACGCTATCTGGAGTGGCAATAATTGATTCATGGAGAATATAAAAAACGGGGTCTATTTTTATTTCCATGTCATTAAATATCCTCGTTACATATTATCGCCACCTGCAATAACATTGGCAAATTTATAATTATTTAGTTTACAGTAACACTAAGGCTAGTCATATTTTTAGTTACTGATTTCCACAATTGTTACCGTCACTATCCTGCTGGATTTGTCTATATTTACGTACCATGCACTCCATGAGTAGAAAGTTAATTGAGTCTAAATTGATAGGATGATACTATTGAGGGTATGTTACCCTCAATATTTTGAATGCATAATCAATTTTAGTTAATAAGATACTGGCCTTCTTTATTGATGAAAATAACAATTTATTGGTTTATAATACAATATTTTGTTTTTCTTGTTTCTTCTTTGAGCCCATTTCATTCACATGAATTATGACATATTTTCTTCTTCTTCTTCCTTATAAGATGTCAATTTAACACTTTGAGAACATTTGAGCGTGTAGAAAGTTTCAGCTTCGGCTTACATAGATCTTCGTTTATCATTTATCAAAGCTCCTTTCCTTTGCGTTAGTTTTATATGGAATGTTAAACGGACATTTTGCTGATGATTTTTCATTATTTATTTTAAGCCAGTTAGTAATCTGAAATGAAATTGAACATTATAATATTGCAATTAAATGTAATCTTTACCTCACAGGTTTTATTCATAATTCATTTTAATACGTTTTTAAAGTATCTTTAGCTTCTATAAATTATGGTAAAAGAATTTTGTTTTGTTTACAAATTATATTTTTCAGCATTCAGTCAGCTTTGAGAATGTATGCTTTTCGCTTCAGTTGTCATAATTTTAGCCCTGCTCAAGGGCAATTCGCCAGCTCTATTCGGGGGATACTAAGTATTGCCGGGTTCTGAACTTTTTTTTACTTATAGCGCCAGAAGTGAACGCCACATTTATTTTATGACATTAGGCTGGCAAAAGTTCCCTCTGAAGTGAGAAAGACCTGTGGAATGGGAACATCAAACTGGTTGGAAATTTCGGGAAGTGATTTGTTGGTCGGGTTTTCATGGCTGTCCTTAGAAGGTTAACATGTATCTGACTATGAATTAAAGTGGCATATCCATTTTTCATTTTCCATTTAATTCTGGCTTTTTCCTACAGTTGATCAACCAGTTTATTGCTGTGAACTGATTTCTCTTATATAGACAGAATGGTGTCCTGTACTTTTTTTACTATCCATACCATCCATGATGCCCGGAGTGTCTTTTTGTTGGTGGCGGATTACCACAAGGGGAAACCTCTAGATATGCTACAGGTAAGGCAATATTTCTGTAAATATGATATTGTTTTTTCATATTCCCTTTACATTTTATTTTTCTTGTAGTTCCGGTCTATAAGACTATCAGGATCTAATTCTTAATTTTATATTTATAAATTCTACATGTAGTAGTGTGATAAAAGAAAAAAATCATGAATTTTTAACTTCCCTGTGCGCTATTTAATTTAATTTTTATATTTACATATATGCGTAGCCAGATGGTTACAGGTTAATATAATAATAAATCATATGTCACATCTTTGATATGTTTTATATTTTACAAAGTGTTTTCTTGATGTATTTATTTTTATCATTCTAAAACTTAAACTCTAAAAAGTAAACTAAAATTCACATTTTAATTTTTTTTTATAAAACAGTTCTTTAAAAAAATGAGGAGACAAAGAAAGCAAAAAAAAGGAGGTCATTAAAATTTGACAGTCCTCACTTTATAAAGTGTTTTATTGAAAAGCCCTTCAACCTTTGTTAGCATTTAAATTTTGGTCCAGCTTTCGTCCTAACTGAGTCACAGTCAATTAGGTGGTGCCCCTGATAATTTCTAAAGGTGTACCAGAGGACCTGCCACTAGCATAGCTCTCCGAAAAAAGACCAGCTGCCGTTTGTATTGGCAAGTTCGTACGGTCATTACGCCATATTGCAACAACTATACTCTATTCAAAATTGCTGCTCTCCACAGCATTTAGCAACAGCGCCACTATATTGATCGGTTCTTCAAATTATAGGACAAAAGTGCTTATTTTTAAAGCGCCATAATTATAGGTATTCTCTACATCAAAAATAAAATAAAGAATTTTATTATGAATATTCTGTTACATTTAAATATCATTCTTAATGCTATAACACTAAAATAACACGTCTAATGTAGGTACTTACGGATTAAACTCCTTTTGAAGAAAATTTGTGGATTTATGTTGTGGCAAGATAATCTACAATTAGAGGGATTCAGACTTGGGATGGCTTTGAAAGGATTAGTATTGGTACTTTTTGTCTATGCTAGCTTTCCTAACATTAGCGGTACACGTCCGTGATTGGACTAGACCAAGCCCAAGGTGCCAATTAAATTATGATTTGCAATATTTTAAAGGCCATTCATTTTAAAACCTTTTTTTACCTAAACTAAAACCACTAAATGAAGCAAGAAACTGATTTACCAGTTTTAGCTGCCCATCCTGAATTAATATCTAACTAGGAAACTATACTTAAGTATTTTACTCACAAAGCGATAGTCTTCCTCAAACGTATTCTACCATAATTCCTACCTCTGCTTCCCAATCAATTCACTACTCTAACTAACTTAGCCACGTCATTATCCCCCTTATTTAACTCTGTTAGTATGCGCATAGTGTTATCACATTATATCAAATATGATATGGGAATATTGTAACCTAGTTCACAGGTTGGATACATCAATTGTAAATTTAGGTAAATATAATGGTCCCTTCTCATGCGATAAAGTGAATGCCATTAGTCATGCAAATGAGATTTGGTTCTCCCTTCAGAATCGGGAAATTGTTGTAATACCACCTATTTAATATTTCCTCATTGCGTTACTTAGTTTGTCATTTATTTCTAGATCATTAATTACAATTTATCCAAAATGCCCTCAAAGTGATTGATTTAAAATATTTTGATTGAAATACGACGTTCTGACTTTCTTTCTATCTTTTCTTTTCTATTTAATTAATGAAACTATCTGGATAAGCAGATTTATGATACTAATATTTTAAAAATTTAATTAGGCCGCCATTTTGATTCACCATAAAGGCTCCTTACCGATATTTTACCAGTTCATCCCTATATCATAGAGATTTTTTCGGCAAAATTTGGGGTAAAATCCTCCATACTCAATTTTTAAACAAAATTTGAAATCAATTGCATAAGTAGTTCTTTAGCGGTGGCGCTAAAAGATAGACAGACAGACTGACGGAATTGAAAAAAAAACATATTTTTCGGCATCTAAGGACCCCGAAACGTGAAGATCTGAAAAAATCTCAGAGGGTGATTTTTTTACAATTACAATATGGGAAAAAACCGGTTTTTTTGACAGCTGTTAATATATATTTTTTAAATAAATTAGGACACTAAAAGTTACATGAAACAGTGGAAACTATATTTAAAAATTTGAAGCAGTTCAAGAGTCACTATTTTTTTTATTGGAAGATATCATAATATTTTTTTCAATTAAATTACGCTAATAAAATTGCATGGAACTATGCAATCCGCATTTAAAAATTCGAAGTAGTTTACAAATAACGGAAAAAAAATCCGACATGTCAATTTTTTTTTTTTTTAATAAATTACTTCATAAAAGTTAGATAGAATTGTGAAAACCGTATTTAGAGATTTTAATCAGCTCCGAAGCCACAAAGAAAAACATTTTTTGGCAGCTGTCAATTTTATGGTTTACCTGTATAATAAAGACCTGCCAAATTGTCAAAAAAATCTCATCAAATAGTGAAACCCCCTAAAAAAACTACTCTAGAACTAGGCCCGAAAGATTAGATTTTTTTTAAATTATAATATCATATCAATTACTAGAAAATTCAGGAAAAAAAAACATTTTTCTGGCATGTCAATTTTTTTTAATAAATTACATCATAAAAGAATTATGAAAACCGTTTTTAGAAATTTAAATCAGTTCAAAAATCACGCGAAAACAATTTGTTTAGCAGCTTTAATTTTTTTTAAATATATTACACCTCTATAAGTTACCTGTAATATCGTATCTACTACCGAAAACCACAAATCGATATATTTTTTAATAAATTACGGCAATAAAAGTTTTATTTGACTGTGAAAACCGTATTTAAACATGTCAAGCCTTACACAATTACGGGGAAAAAGCATTTTTTTTACAGATGTAACCATGTTTTTTTCAAATTGATTACATTACATGGAACTGTAAAAACCGTATTTAAAATTTTTAGGTAGTTTAGGAATTACGGAACAAAAAACAAAAAATATTTTTTTAAATTAAATTATGCAATTAAAAGTTACATGAAACTGTTAAAACCATATTTAAACATTTTAAGCAGGTCAAGAGTTACGGAGAAAAAATATTTTTTTTGACAGATGAGAAAATATTTCTTTTCATATAACCACCAGAAGTTACATGTACTGGAAAAACCGTATTTTAAAATCTTAAGCAGCTCAAAAATTACAGGGAAT
Organism: Kuschelorhynchus macadamiae; assembly: GCA_030620095.1. Classification (NCBI taxonomy): domain Eukaryota; kingdom Metazoa; phylum Arthropoda; class Insecta; order Coleoptera; family Curculionidae; genus Kuschelorhynchus; species Kuschelorhynchus macadamiae. The sequence continues at coordinate 1,657,069 of JAUTXW010000613.1, read as the reverse complement.
TTTTTTTTGACAGCTGTATTTTATTATACATCTTTTTAAATAAATTGGGCCACTAACAATTACATGAAACTGTAAAAACCATATTTGATTATTTTAAGCAGTTCAAAAGATACTGGGAAAATAAACAATATTTTTAAAGCTGCTAAAATATTTTTTTTTTATTAAATTGCGCCTTTAAAAGGTATATCAAATTGAGAAAACCTTATTTTAAAGCATTAAATCATATTATCCTATCTATTGCCGAAAGCCTCAAATAGATACTTTAAATCCTCCGAGTTCTAGTAGAAAAAAGCTGCAAAAAAATTTACCTATTTAATTCTCAAAACTTCTAAATCTATACCTTAAACTTTAACCGATAAACTAGAAAAAAGTTACTGTTTTCAAATAAGGGTTTTTACTGAAATCGAAAAATATCATAAATGATCTTACGTCCACTAAATTTAATTTCTATACGCATGTATAATGTGATTGTACGAAGCATTTTTATTGTTTATTTACGAACATAATACGAACAGCAACAGCAAAGCCTAAAACTTGGGCCTTCGTTTATAGACGATTGCATTAAAGTTTATATATCCAGCTTTGCCTGTTTTTATTATTTCTATTCTAATTACGTTCAATTGGTAATGAAAATAGAACAAGAAATGTATGTTGGAATGTTATCAAATATATGCCGGATGTGCCTTAATTTATTCTATTTTACCGTCGATATTTCTTCTTACCCAGTCTCGAACCATTTGAGGAAATGTTCAATAATTTTTGGATTCGTGTCGTGTTAAAAAATTCGACTTTTCAAGATACAATAATGTAACAGAAAATAAAATCACAGTAAAGTCCACCCTAGGTCTCTCACGGAATACGATATTTATGTACACTAAACCTAAAAAAAACCAAAACTGCAAGAGGAAAGAGTAAATTATAGTAAAATTTAATTATGGTCAGTGTCGCTCAAAATGACCAAACGAAAAAAAAAATTTTTACACGCAGGTAGTGTTTCTGGTGAAAGCATTTAGTTCCAAACTTGAAAGAAAGTTTTGTCCTTTTTTCCTCCTCATTAATTTTGTCTTATGGTACTTTTTAATATATTAATTTTTAACGAATGACAGCAAAAAAAATAAAAAAAAATTCTTAAAGACGCGATAATCGTAATGTTTTTTTTTAAATTTGGTTTTAAAAAAGATTCGCAAAAAAAACAAAAAATGGAATGTTTTTTAAATATATCTGTGTTTTTAGAATATATAAAGTTTAAAAAATTGTGCAAAACAAATATTAAAATATATTCTAGATTAATATTAACCTACTAGAAACACTAGGAATAAAAAAACCACGCTGAAAATTAACCGTATTATTTAAAAACAAGACAAAAGGACCTTATTAATATTAGTTCTTTTTATTTTTAAAAAATCCAACATCCATCGCGACTATTATATACATTTTAACATCTAGACTGAAATCTGAATGTAGGCAATGTTTGTCCAATAAAAAAAACAACTTCTATAACCAATATACACATACCAAGGCAATGGTATTAATGTAGTGGGAAAGAATATGAAATTTCCTAATTTGTTATCCTTGGGTAACTTTTTCCAAACAATTCAATTTTTGAAATATATAAATAAAATAATAAATAAACTCATTATATTTCCCTAAATAAACAAACACATTATTTTATAAACAAACTAAATATAATTATGAAATTAAGAACACTCATTAACCCATTCTAAAGCAAATCGGAGAGTTTGCGATATACCTACTGTTCTACATAAAAGAGGAACAGACAGAAAGAGTTTAAAGCTTTTTTTGAAAGATAAAAGAATTAAGGATTTATAAAAAATAATATAAATGGTTATGAAAAAGTTGTTTATTCCAAAATAAGGAGGAACAAATTTTTATTTAACATAACTTGCCATAAGTCTAGATATGTAATTATTTAGAACTGATTGTTCATCACAATAAGCTTCCCACTATACCCAACCGTTCATATTATATTGGACTGTATTGTAGACAAAACAAAAACGTTACATTTAAATGTTGCAATGACACTAATAATGAAGTATAAAATAAATATAAAAAAATATAATTTTCGCATTGACAGCGGGAATGAGATAGCAATTTTAAATCCTATAAAATTTTAAGAAATCGATATTCGTCGGCGGGCGTTTCCAACTGAATTTGAGTCCAGGATATTAACGGTGGATTAAAATAAATTTCACGATCCATTAAGGGAGATAAATCAACTTTTTACTATTTATGAAATGTAAGACTAGTTTTTACTAAACATTAATTTTAAGATGAGGTAAGTAAATGAATTTAAAATCAGATTTATAAAGTTAGACATGTACGTTTTAACAACACATATATTTACCTTGTCCGGAAAGTATTAGTTTGTTAACGATTTATGAAAAAGATAAAGATATTTATTCCATAATAACCCTTTAAGTTTCAATAAATTGTGATGCAATGCATAAAATTGGTGTTCAAGTGATTAAAATCTGGAGGAATAAATTTTTATTTAACATAACTAGCCATAAATATATGTCGTAAGATATAGAATTATTTAGAACTGATTGTTCGTCCCGATGAGCTTCTCACAACATCCAACCATTTATTGAGCTGTATTCGAGACAAAACAAAAATGTTATATTTAAATGTTTGGCAAGTTGATTCCCCATCATGAGTAAACTAATGAGACTTACAAATAATGAAATATAAAATAAAAATAAAAAAAAACATAATTTTCGCTATGCCCGCGATCTTCTTACACTATCTCTATTTATATTTTTCTAACCCGCTACCTCACAAAAAAATATTTCAAGTGTGTATATAACTGCAATATTTCAAATTAAAATAGCCTATGAAAGATTAAATATGAAGAAGGTATTTTAAATCCTATAAAATGTTGAGAAGTCGATATCCGTCGTCGGGCGTTTCCAATTGAATTTAAATCCAGGATATTAACAGCGGATTAAAATAAATTTCGGGATCCATTAATGGAGCTAAATCAACTATATACTATTTTTGAAACATTAAACTTTAGTTTTTGGTAAACATCAATTTTAAGATGAGGTAAGTAGATGACTTCAAATCCAGATTTAGAAAGATAGACATATATATTTTAACAAGTAAACGTATATATACCTTGTCCGGAAAATATTAGTATGAGTTAATATCTCTAGTTTTTGTGAAGTTAAATTTGGCTTGCAGATGTACGAACAACTCGCTCATTTAGAAACAACTTTTGATAAGTGAAATTCCCTTCATACAACTGAATTATATAGGTGACTTAATGAAGGAACCATTTCTGCAGTGCTCTAGAATTAGATTTAAAAAAATGCCTGCCGCGCTAGCGCGAACTCCATTTCATTAGGTTAGCTAATTATCTACAAAATAGTTTTCTGCTATTTTAACATAATATTGAAAATTCTTTGCAAAGACACTTTCTAGTGTTTATGAAGAATATGAATCTATGTGCGGAGAAACAGAAAAAAAATCAAATATATGAAAAAGTAAAAATTCAGGGGATCGAAAATTGAATTTACAAATTCTGCTTTCATTAAACTCTCAGCCGCTATTTACCCATCTTTTTTTTATTATAAATGTATAATAACGTATATCTTAGCTAGTAGCATTCCTTGTTCATCTGTTTTCTTCTCGACAGCGTTGTCGTTGTACGTTGAGTACTGTTTAATCATATAAAAGACATAAGTTACGCTATTTTCCACATTTTCAATTGGAAAGTTGAACTGCTGAGTATTGGTAGATAGCAATTACTTTAAAGTTTTTTTTTTAATCTGGGTGTAAAATGCCCTGTGATAATTGCAGTTTGTCATTAATTATCTTCAATCGAGGACAGTGTGTAGTTTTTTTGGGGATCATGTTGCCTGCAACACGAGTGGAAATGAGATAGAGATACAGAGATTAATATTTTGGTTTACACTTGCTCCAGGGATTTATCGCAGACAGAATAATGTTAAAAAAATATACTACAAAAAAATGCAAAAAGGGACATGGTTCTATAAGGCACATCTACATTTAGAGGATGTACTATATTTAACTGTTTTATGGTTGAGACTGCCATTTCTTCGCCAAATCTTCATTATGAGAGAGCTGAAATGTAGTTTCCATACAGTAGTGGCCTGGAGTTCCTTCTGTTCAGAAATTTGCATCCAATGGGTCAAAGACGTGGAGGTCAAGAGAAAGTTGTTGAAATTGATGAAGCCAAATTTGGTAAAGAGAAAAAAGGTCATTTTGTTGGGTATTTAGCAGAATTTTTGTTTAAAACATCAAATAATGACAACAGTGAGATTCATAATTTTTTTTGTATAAATTGCTAACTTGTACAGATATTTACATACGGTAATGATGTCCTTTATGGTTTTTCGCTATTATTGCAATTTTTAAAAAACTACTTTCATAAATTTGCTTATTATACTAGAAAATTAAATGCGCTTTTAGGTTAAGTTAGGATTGGTTAGACTTGCTGTAGAGAAAGCGAACACGGTTGAATTTAGTAACCCTTAAGTGGGTAATCAGTCCCCGATGTTTTATACCCCACTCAGCACCCCAGTTTCACTCTCCGGTTCTGAAATATTCTTAATTTTTGTTAATTAATTGTTATAGTGGTTAGGTTAGATGTGGTTAGGTTTTTAGTGAAAATCGCGCACAGCGCGCCATATTTCTACCAATTGTATTTTGATTAATTTTTCAATTTAAAAAAAAATTCCAATAAATATGTTATGAAAACAAGTGTTTTGTTATGCAATTAATAAATTTTTTTTAGATAAAAAATCAAAACATGGAGCAGTCACATCGGTTAGGTCAGTCGTAAAATCTTTTAAATAAAAAAAACAAAAAAAGAGTAATTTTTTATCTGCGCAGGAAGGCGTAGTCAACACTGGTTATTTTAGTATTTTTTTGAATGAAATTATATACCTAAAAACATTAAGCTGATAAGAACAGATAATATATATTGTTCTAAGTCAAAGGTCGCGAAGAGGATTTCTGGCATCCGATTTTCTTGCTGTATTGTGATGTCATTATATGATACAGCTGTCAGAGTCGCAAGAGAAATTCCGACAGCTCGAAAAATCGCGTGTTTAGGTTAGGATCAGAGTTGTTTGTGTTGTTTTACTCCACCCAGCACCCCTATTTGCTCTCAGGTCCCGCATGCTTCTAAACTGAAAAAATACCAAAAAAAGTGATCTTTATCTCCTTAGGAAATTTTGTACTCTTTGTACATACTAGAAAGTGTCTGTATGGAGAAAATTTCTTAATATAACATAACAATTGAACATTCATAGCTGCAAAAAAAATCACCTATTTAGTACTCAAAACTCTTAAATCGATACCTTACACTTAAACAGAAAAACTAGAAAAAAGTTACTGTTTTCAAATAAGAGTTTATACATACCATATGAAGAATATATTGGAACAAGTAAACATCCCCATGATTATTTAAAAACGCTAAAGCATAGGTACAACATTCTCATCTAATGCACACATTCTAGTTATTTTGTGTTTGTGTATTTTTTTTAATAAAGAGAATATCAAGAGCTGAAAACTAAAAATATCATAGACGATCTTACGTCCACTAAATTTTCACTATTCAGGTGAAGTAGTGAAGAAGTGCTACTTAACCAGGAAAAATAAACAAGCAAACATCAAAATATATTTATAATATATATCTCTTAAAACTTAAGTTTTTACATTAATTTATTCACCTAATTGGCAAAAAATAAACTGTACATCTCGAATAAATATTTTACTTGACTGTTGGCGGCATGTCTTTTTAAAACTTTCAATCGAACAAATTATAACAACTATAACAGTGGGGCAAACCGCCTGGACTTTGCTAGAGGTGCTATGTTTAGTTTACGATTTTCCTACTACGTTGCCATGACAACGCCTATGCGATGACATCTACCGTATGGAAGATTAATGTTAACCAGCGCCATAAAATGCTCTCAGTGAATTGTCAACGCAGTACACTACACCCACGTGTCGTTCAGTTTGGGGTGGTTATTTACTTTTATTTTCGCGGATTTCGCTTCAACCGGTTAGTTCCTTTGCAGTTTGGTTGACTGTTTTGTGTTATATTTATTTATGGTGTTGTTACAACTTTATTTGGTGTCGGGTTTATTAATTTACATTATTATTGAATCCGATCACGGATGTGGTTTGTATTTTATTGGAAACTCCATTTAATCGATGGAAGGAACAAGATCAGAGTTTTAATCGTCATCCTGGTTTTCGGCGTACAAATGGTTATGTAGTAGTAAAACATTACAAACGTTGTTTTGCTGGCCTTGTTTACTACTTTCCAATAAATATTCAGTGTGGAAAAAGGAAGGATTTGCGGGTATGTTAAATACTTGAAGGTCTTTACATAAACATGACGACTCGGCGGAGCATTTAAAATGCGAATTAATGCTAAAAATATTTGTAAAAAATCAAAGCACTATTGCTGACACTTTAAAAGAAAATGCTAAACTATATCAAATACATTTTAACGAAAACGTCCGATTAAATAGACTATTTATGTGTTTGGTAATTGACGCAGTTTTGTTCCGTACAAAGCAAGAGTTAGTCTTTCGCGGCCATGATGCGAGCAGCGAGTTAATAAATAGGGGGAATTTTAAAAAGCGTTTAGGTTAATTAATATCGAGAAGTTCCCAAAAATTAGAGGATCATCACGAAAAAATTAAAAATGTTTTTACTGGTGGCTCGAAAACTATTCTAAACGAAATAATTAATTATTAATTGAATTTAATTGAATGCATTTTTGATTATTTAAAAGATCATACAAAAAATGAAATAATGTTTTTTTCTGTGCAAGTGGATGACACCACTGATATTACGCAAACCTCCCAGTGCTCCATAATTTTAAGATACGTTAATTCAGAAAGTTCAGTAGTCGAGAGGTTCTTAGGATTTTATAATGTCAGCTCCAATGTTACGATCGCGCAAGTGTGATGTCTGTCCATCTAAATGGCCTTCACAAAAAAAAGCGCCGTAGGCTGTATTTGTCCTGATGCAGCAAAGTTTAAAAATATTCCTAAATGTCGAATTTTTTAGCAAGCCTTAGTGGTATTTCCTCATTTTTTCATCACCCAGCCTAACGAACGTATTCTCTTACATCTGCATCTACGAGGCGTATACCAACAATTACAGAAACTCGTTGGTCTTCAAATTCGAAGTTAGTAAATGTGATTGTTCAAGTTGCGTTCTTCAAAAAAAATCGTTTCACATTCATTTTTGCATATCAATATAAAACGTCGTCGTGAGGTGCTCTGTAAAAAAAAGAAATGAACATTTTTTTAATACCATGTTTGATAAAGCAAATTCTATTACAGAAATAAATCATTATAAACGTGAGCTTGCTAAGCTTTCACTTGAAGAAATTAGGGCTAAGTATAAAACCCTTTTTTATGAAATATTGGACCATATTTTAATAGAAATGACACTAAGCTTTCAAGACCCTGAAAAACTTACATTTTTATGTTTGGCAGATTCTGCTAAATTTTCCGACTGGTCCGTTTTAAAATTTGTAACAGTTATACGGGGAAATATTTTCAAAAAGTCAACGACTTTTTGAAAATATTTCCATTTGCCAATGACAGTAATTAGAATATATCGCTGCAAGAGCAAGTGAAAAAAATTAATGAAAATAAAGATATTTTAACCAAAGCATATAAAGCGTTTTCCCTTATTTTGACAATACCGTCGACAAGTGCTTCAGTGGAAAGAAGTTTTTCTTGCCTCAAACGTGCAAAAACTTATTTAAGAAATACAATATCTCAAAAAAGACTTACTTCTCTAGGCAATATTTCAATTCAAAAGGAATGTCTGGAGGAGATTAGGGCAACTTATCCATTTTATGAGGATGTTATAAATAAATTTGCTGCTATGAAGGATAGAAGAATTGATTTAGTATACAAAATTTAAGTAAATCGTAAAAAAATATTCTACCCCTTCCACATATATAAAAATTTCTGGAAAAAAAATTATTGCGATATTTTCTTGCTTCATTTGCACTTCACTTACTATTTCACCCGCGAGCCGCCACTGTTAATATGTGATTGTAGAGAGCATTTTCATTGTTTATCTACAAACATAACACGAACAGCAACAGCAAAACCTAAAGCTTGGCCCTTCGTTAATAAATGTTTGCATTAAAGCCCGTATGTTCCTCACAACGGCAAAATCAGCGTCAACAGCAACCTCAAGTTTATATATCCAGCTTTGCCTGTTTTTATTATTTCTATTCTAATTACGTTCAATTGGTAATGAAAATAAATCAAGAAATGTATGTTAGAATCTTATAAAATATATGCCTGATGTGCCTAATTTATTCTATTTTACCGTCGATATTTCTTCTTACCGACCTTCGAACCATTTGATTAAATATTCAATAATTTTTGAATTCGTGTCATGTTAAAACAGAAAATAAAATTACAGTAAAGACCACTCTAGGTTTTTCTAGGAATACGATATTTATATACACTAATCCCGAAAAAAAAACCCAGAATTGCAAGAGGAAAGGCTAAATTATAATAAAATTTAATTATGGTCAGTGTCGCTCAAAATGACCAAAAAAAAAAAAATTTTTTTACAGGCAAATAGTTTTTCTGGTGAAAACATTTAGTTCCAAACTTAAAACAAAGTTTTGTCCTTTTTTGCCTCTTCATTAATTTTGTATTATGGTACTTTTCAATACATTAATTTTTAACGAGTGACAAAAAAAATTAAAAAAAAAATTTTTAAAGACGCGATAATCGTAATGTTTTTTTAAATATAGTTTTTAAAAGAATTCCCAAAAAAACCCAAAATGGAAAAGTTTTTAAAATATATCTGGGTTTTTAGAATATATTAAGTTTAAAAAATTGTGCAAAAGGAATGTCAAATGAACCTACTAGAAACACTAGGAATACAAAAACTACGCTGAAACCTAACCGTATTAGTTAAAAACAGGACAAGAGGACCTTATTAACATTAGTTCTTTTTATTTTAAAAAATTCCAACATCCATGGCCACTATATATATATATATATATATATATATATATATATATATATATATATATATATATATATATATATATATATATATATATATATATATATATATATATATATATATATATATATATATATATATATATATATATATATATATATATATAAGTGTGTATATATCGGCAATATTTCAAATTAAAATAGCCTATGAAAGATTAAATATAAAGAAGGTTTTTTTAAATCCTGTAAAATTTTGAGAAATCGATATCCGTAGTCGGGCGTCTCCAATTGAATTTAATATAATAACGTATATCTTAGCTGGTAGCATTCCTTGTCCATCTGTTTTCTTCTCGAAAGCGATGTCGGCACGTTGTTTCTTGAAATTTTGAAAGTATTGTGAAATCATATAAAAGAGGCAAGTAATGCTATTTTGCCACATTTTCAATTTGAAAGTTGAAATGTTGAGTATTGGTAGATAGCAATTACTTTAAGGTTTTTTTTTTAATTTTAGTGTAAAATGCCTTATGATAAATGAAGTTTATCATTAAAAGTTTGTAGTACTTATTATCAATCGAGGAGAGTGTGTAGATCTTTTTGTGGATTATGGTGCCTGCAAAACGTGTGGAAATGAGATACAGATACATTGGTGTACACTTGCTCTAGAATTTATCCCAGAGAATTATGTTAAAAAAATGTGCTACAAAAAAAATGCAAAAAAGGGGCATGTTTCTATAGGGCACATTTACCCTTAGAGGAGTTACTATATTTAACTGTTTTATGGTTGAGACTGCCATTTCTTCGCCAAACCTTCATTATGAGATAAGTGAAATGTAGTTTCCGTACAGTAGTGGCCTGGAGTTCCTTCTGTCGAGAAATTTGCTCCACTGCACATAAAATTGATTAAGCCAAATTTGGTAAATAGGAAAAAGGTCATTTTGTTCGATAATTAGCAGAATTTCTATCTAAAACATCAAAAAATGGTAACAATGATATTCATAATTTTTTTTTGTTCAAATTGCTAACTTGTACCGATCAGATATTTAGTTACGGTAATTATATCCTGTGTAGTTTTTCGCTATTATTGCAATTTTTAAAAAACTACTTTCATAAATTTATGTATTATACTATAAAATTGGATGCACCTTTAGGTTAGGCTAGGATTGGTTAGGCTTGCCGTAGGGGAAGCGAACATGGTTGTATTTAGTAACTTTTAAACGTGTAATTATTGCCTGATGTTTTATACCCCACTCAGCACCCCAGTTTTTTTCCCGGTTCTGACAGTTTCTTAATTTTTCTTAATTAAAAAAAAACATAATTTTTTACAAGCGCGAGCGGATTTGGACTATTATTTAACACTATAACAAGTGAGTAAAAGTAGTTTTCGAAAAATTGCAATACTAGCGAAAAATTTTACTTGAGTTTGTTTGTTTTTGTATTTTTAAGTTTATTCACTACTCATTTGTTGGTCATTTGAAATTTTAGTGTTTTTTCAATTAATGTATTATAAAAATTGTTATAGTGATTAGTATTTGTGTAAAAAATCGCGCGATAGCGCGCCACACTTCTCACCATTATATTTTGATTAATTTTTCAATTTTTTGCAAAAAAAAATCCAAATATTATATTATGAAAATAACAAGTGTTTTTTTGTATGCAATTAATACATTTTTTTTAGATAAAAAGGCAAAAGACAGAGCTGTCACATTGGTTGGGTCAGTCGTAAAATTTTCTAAATTAAAAAAAAACAAAAAAAAAGTAAATTTTTATCTGCCCAGGTAGGATTAGTCAACACTGGTTGTATTTGTGTTATTCTAGTATTTTTATTGAAATTATATATGAAAACAGAGCGATATTGAGCAGATAAGAACAGCTATTATATATTGATCTATGTCAAAGGTCGAGAAGAGGATTTCTGGCATCCAATTTTTGTGTTGCATTGTGATTTAATTTTATGGAACAGCTGGCAACGTCGCAAGAGAAATTCCGACAGCTTGAAAAATCGCGGTTAGGATCAGAGTTGAAACGTATTGCAGAAATATTTCATTTTACTTTTTTTTGTTACAAAACATTGTTTTTATACATATTTGTTTCTTTAGATGTATACCACTGAGACTGTTTTTCCTTTTGTGTTGGTTTACTCCACCCAGCACTCCTATTTATCTCCTCAGGAAATTTTGTACTCTATACATACTAGAAAGTGTAGTGTAGAGAAAACTTCTTAATATAACATAATAGAGAAAAACTGTACCGTTCATTTAACTTAAAATTCTTCTTACCCGCGCAGTTATAAATTAACAAAAGCCATGTTAAGAACAATACACTCCAAGCCACTAAATAATAAAACAACATGCTTTTAAAATCAATAAAAGACGATATGGTCGTCTCATGTAAAGTAAAAAAATAAAATATGGTGGCATTTGTATTTTAAAAATGCTATGGTATGTTTTCTTGTAATTAGCAGTAGGTCTGAAAGATCTTGTAATAGGGCCAATGTAGTGCTATGAACTGCTATCCTGCCCACTTGTCACCATCTGCGTATCACCGGCATAGAACAGATTTCAAAATTTTATTTGCCACGCAGCGCTAGTGACGAGAAGTAGAGAGAGGGGACGGCCATGATGTTCGGATATTCAAACTACTGGTAGATATTAATAATAGTAAATATGAATAGATATGTGATGAGAAGTAGTGTTGATTTTTTTGTAGTTATTATTTTCATAATCTAGTCAAGAGGGAATCCTAGAATTTGTATAGATTTTGCAACAGGAATTGACTGATTCTTAAGTTTGATAAGTAATGATTCTTGGTTTTCTCTTTTTGATAATAGCAATAAACCAGTTTTATCGTCATTCAGTTTCAATAAGTGTGCCATCTCCTGAACAACCCGAACAACCCCGTGACAGTTCCAAGACTTCCAGGTCCCAGCCGAGAATTGCCCGCTACAGTTATTCTGCCAATATATTCCTGGTATTAGCAAAATAATCATAAACGTTCCATTTATGTATACTATAAATAAAAGAGGGCCCACTATGTAGCATGGGACATTACTTGAGTTTTAATATTTGAGAGGTAATTAATTTCCTGATTTGTTATACAGACAGTTGGGTTTTATTGCCTAGAAAACATCTTATTAGTTAGTATAGTCGAATGCGATCTTATCGTGCGAGTCCAAAGGTCACCAACATTATGAAAACACAGTGAATACAAAATGTTGTGTGATTCTTCTATCGAGCTATTAAATCTCCATGGGCTATTTACAAATATACAGGGAGAAAGAAAATATTTTTTTTATTATATTACGCAATATTATTAAGATAGCCAATTAATATTATTTTATATATTAAAGCCGAGGGACTAAATAAGAAATTCGCTAAATATATATTTGGTTAAAATTTGGTTGGCAAAAACAAAAATAGACAAAATGGCAAGCGCCTTAATAAAGTCGGAAGGCGGTTCGAATCAGTGGAACAATCAGGATATGTTCTGTTTATACATCCACTTAATGAAAGTGAGATTTTTTATCAATCACCAAAAATTATGAGCCCCGCTTGACCTAAAAATCAAACCACTTATACAGTGTCATTTATTTAAATGCGGGCCACCCCTGTGCAAAGAAGACTTGTTTTCTTTTGTATTCTGATAACAAAAAAAATTTATTTTGCAAAAATATTATACACTTTCGTTAAAAACACAAGATAATTAGATATTACTTCCCTCGTGAGATTTTTTCAGATCTTTACGTTTAAGGGTCCCTAGATGCCGGAAAACATGTTATCTCAATTTCGTCTGTCTGCAGGAGTAGTATAGAAGGCGGGGTACTGTGGCCGAGGATGGCCTGTCTGTCCAAAGATTGGGTGTGTCCAACTTCTTCGGCGACGAAGTGACACAATCCTGAAAAATGCCTGAAAAATGCCGAAGAAGTGGTCGACAATGACCAGAGGCTGTTGACCAGAAGGGCCTTATTAGTGTAGGTGTTCAAAAAGTACGTGTTAAAAAGTGACACAATCCTGAAAAATGCCTGAAAATGGCCGAAGAAGAAGTGGTCGACAATGACCAGAGGCTGTTGACCAGAAGGGCCTTATTAGTGTAGGTGTTCAAAAAGGCGTTGAGACCCGTCGGGTAGTTTTATTTTATGGGGGGATGGTGGTGTTTTTATAAGGATGTAAATAGGTAGAAGCAAAAAAGACTTATATGTGAAGTGTCTTTTTGGCACTCACACACATGCACCGCTATAATTATTACTAATTTGTTTCTTAGAAGAAAAAAAAAGCCCACGCGCGCCCGCCTGGATTCGAACCGTCGACACCGAGATTTGTTTTTTGTCAAATTTTGAACTTCTAGACTACTACTACCGCCATGCAGTACGTCGTAATAAGTAAACAATTTAGATGATCTTGTTTATCTTTTAAACGAGCAATAATAGTAATAATACGCAGTTATACAGTACAACACATGTGGTAAAAAAAAAAAAATAGAATGTTTGTAGGGCTTCACGCCGCACTTCTGGTATAATTTCATGAGCCGAGCCTCGCCTCGCCGAATTCCGAGAATTGTTTTTCTGTTTGAATATGTTCGACGTAAGACTAGAGGTCAGGTTCGCAGATAAGAAAAGGTCGAGTACCGAGAATTGTTTTTCTGTTAATTAAAATGAATATGTTCGACGTAAGACTAGAGGTCAGGTTCGCAGATAAGAAAAGGTCGAGGATGTAGATAAGGAGATGTTTGTGTAGTATTGAGATGAGCAATATTTGAATAAATACGTAAAATATTAGTTTTTGGAAAAATACCGAGAATAGCTTGTTTTCATTTTCGACGACGACGACGTAAGACTAGAGGTCAGGTTCGCAGATAAGAAAAGGTCGAGTACCGAGAATTGTTTTTCTGTTAATTAAAATGAATATGTTCGACGTAAGACTAGAGGTCAGCTTCGCAGATAAGAAAAGGTCGAGGATGTAGATAAGGAGATCTTTGTGTAGTATTGAGATGATCAATAATAATGTTGTTATAATAAATAATATTTGTTTCGAATAATAGCTTATACCAGATGATAAAAAACGTATAGCACTTAAAGTAATTAATATATATGTAAAATACAGAGGATTTAATAGCAGTCGATCACGAACCAGACTGGTGGTAATATATGCCTGTTCCAGTCAACAGAACGTGTCAAGAGTGTAAAGGGAACTCAATATCTCCAAACATCTGTGCATTTTGCCGCTGTGAAAAAATTCACAAAGAGGTTAACGGACAAAAGAGTATTAATAGATATACCGTTTTGTATTATTTAAAAGAAGAGTACGAAAGAAGGAGAAGGCTGCAAAATAATGAGTAAATTTGTTTTACTTTTCTATGGTATTCTTTTCAATTATTGTGTCCTAACTAATAGTCAACCAACGACGGCGACGACGACGACAAAGAAATATTATCCAGAAGAGCGCAGTTATAATTTTGTTTTAATTAATAATAGACGATATTATATTTTGAGAAATGTTGGTTTAAGAACATTTCAAGACACTGGTTATAATGTATGGTTTCACATACATTATGATTTAATAAAACCTGATGAAAATGTAAAGCCAAACGATAAAATATTTAATTTGGCTAATCAGCAAATCGGTCTAGTGCCTCACTTAAAAGACAGTGTATCAAACTTAACATATGTTCCTGTGAATATTAATGAACCTGCAGATATATATTGTAACTGGTATACTGCCAGATATTTTCGAAATAAAAATATTTATCTTGATTGTAAGCCTGTAGAACTAAAAGACATTTTTAGTGCAAATTCCACTGTTTACAGCACTGGTCAGACAGAATTAGGAGACATTTTTAGTGTAAATTCTACTGTTTATAGTACATGTCAAATTATATATTTATTATAATAAGACCCTGTACGTTACACAAAATGGATTTTGAAAGAATACAATTTTTATGTCAAATATGTAATTGTTTAGTTGAAAAAAATATTAATAAACACTTAAAACATAGAGTAAAGTTATTAAAATTTTGTGATACTTGTTTAGTGAATTATGTATTTGGTGTAAATAGTATTAGGTCTATGATTTTAATGTCAAAATAGAACAGTACAAAAATATTGAAATTAAAATGTAAAAAAACTACTATGGTTTATTTTATTTGTTTTTAGTTTTACTTAGTGGGTGTGATGTAAATTCACGTGATTTTTACTCACCAATAGAACAATAATTAAAAAAAAGTGGTAGAGTTTTATTTATAAAAGAAAGTAGATTGAACTAGGCGTCAATAGTGTCTCGTAAATATAATTATAAATATTGTTTTTCTGTTTGAAGATAAATAAATTATTTGTAGAAAACATGTAAATAATATATAATAAATAAAACGTACATGAAACAAAATTATTTTATTAAGTCACTCTACATTATTTTTATCTATCCAACTATTATGCTTATCACTGAAACCTAACCATTTTACAAATACTTTATTATTTTTACGTTTTAACACTTTTTCCACTAAATAAATGTCTGGATATTTAACTTTTTGCAATTGAAGTTCATAGAATCCTCCCTTGATGTCTTGTTTCTCTGCATCTTGAAGTAGGTATGTCACTGGATTTGTAAGTTGAACTTTCTTGATTATAAATATTTCAGTAGACCAATTCGTCCTATATTGCTTATCAAACACTCCTCTAAATTTAGAAATGCGAACATGGTCGCCTACATTGTATTTTGGTTTGGGAGCAATTTTTATTTTGCTATAGGCAGTCTCCAACAAAAGTTTTTCATGCTTTTTTGTTATTTCTGAAGGTTTGAAACCTGTGGTCCTATGTTTTCTGTTGTTATAAACATTTGTAATATTTTTAATCAAGTCAAACCATTTGTAGGACCCTTGAATGCTAAATTCTTTCCACATCATTCCTTTTAGTGTGCGATTAACTCTTTCGACGATTGAAGCCTTTTTTTCACTATACACCACGTAATGTTTGACGTTATACTTTTTCATTAAGTTTTGTACTTCTTTGCCCGTGAATTCTCCTCCAGAATCACTGCACAGGTGAATCGGTGTTTGAGATTTGAACACATTTTCCAGCATTGTAGCGACTTCTTTTGACGTTTTCGATTTTAATGGAAATGTCCATACATATTTGGAGAAACAATTAATGACTACTAAGATGTATTTATAACCTTTATTTTCCTTTTCATATTCCCTCATGTCGACTAAATCTGCTTGCATAAGATCCAAAAGGGACTTAATTATAACTTTTCGTCGTTGAAAATTAATTCTGGCTGGCTTATGTATTTCTTCAACAATATGACGTTTTACATCTGTAACGTATTTAGACATTTTCGAAATTATTCTATAATTTGAGCTTCTCGTAATTCCTCGATGATTGAAACGATTTCGTTGTTGTGACTCGAATTACCTGCAGCTTGAGATGCAAGTAACAATCTTAGTCTATCCACAAGTTCATTAGGGTCGTCCCAATGAACATAATCAACTGGTCGGTTTGTCACTGTCATAAGCATTCCTTCTCCTTGTTTAACATTTTCTTCCCTACCACTATCACTATCTGTCTCTTGTTGCATCATAATTGGCTCAATAATTCTTGTAAATTTCTTATTTTTATTTGTAGACATCATAGTTGAATCAAAATATTTTTCAACAGATTTAGTATTGAATAATATATTTGCGTAATTTTGAGCGTCGTCTTTAGTATAGATTTTAGTAATATTCTGATTGAAAAGTAAACCGTAAAGCCCTTTAGTACCTTTATTTTTTTTCCCAGCTACTAAAAGATCAGGTCCGTCAAAATCAATCCTCTTGTTTCCAATGGAAAATCGTTCAATGTCTGGATCAAACTGAACTCGAAATTTTCCATCTGAATTCTCACTGTTTGGGTCTTTAATAAACTTTTTAATATACGTTAAAGGAAGTGGGTGATATTGTTCATAATAGTCGCTAAGTGATTTGTCTTTAATCGTTTTATCTAGTTGTTCCTCAAACTCTTTTTGTTTCCGAGCTTCGTCTTCTTGCATTTCCGTTTCCACATCTTGAATCATTTTTTGTTTTAATTTATTTTTCGGCTGACCGATCGCTGAAAAGGATAATCTTCGCTTTGGACGCGGTGCAGTGGCTGTTAGTACCTTTGGTGTATAATCATATTTTGCTTCTGGTGTGGACTGTATTAGTTTGGGTAGTGATACCGCCGGTTCCGACACTGTGGATTGTGTGTCATAATCGTCAGAGTCAGATACATTATATTCAATTTGTTCTTGTTTTAAACGATTTCTACCTTCTTCGTTGTGAACAGGTATTGAACTTGCATTGCTTAAAGTCACAGTTTCTCTAGGAATTAATTTATTTTCAATATTCTGCAAATGCTTGGTTATGGGTTTGAAAAGATTTTCATGTGTCATTTGACCGTGCTTAAGAAGTTTTAGTTTGTTTTTAATTTCATTTCTTTTGGTTATAAGTTGTTTTTTCACAACTTTTCTCGCAGTTTGTTTCTTGTTTCTATCGAGCCCAACCATAGCCACAACTCAATTTAAGTAGATTTTCAAGTAAACTAATAAAATGTCATTATGTTAGAGATATATATAGTTATCCAAACAATATCGATAACGTCCATCATTCATTTTATTGTCTTTGAAAATTGATAAGAACCCATAAGGTTTTCCCCAGCAGAAGCCGCAAATTGACTTAAAATCTTCAAATGACATATCAGTACCCACGTGATCTGTGTAAACATGACGTAGGTTTAAATCGTCTTGTTTGAATAATATTAAAACATTGGCATTGTCTCTTATTAGGTGTTTTGGTATTTTAGCATAGGTTTGACACAGATAGAAACAGTCAATGTTATTATGACGTCCCATACTGAAATATTCCCTCATAACATCCTGTTTGTCACATGCCACATCGTCAAAAATGATTACAGAGTTAGATTTACTGTCAGAGGGATCGAGGATAGTGTCACCATTGTTAAAGGTATAGTAACCGATACCTTTGATTGGTGTCAACAGCTTTTCCAGATACACATACTTTGGTTGATAAAGAGATTTTGAGTAGAGATAGACGTTTTCGAATTTCAATCCATTTGGATGTTCCAGCAGACTAATCATAACATTGGTCTTTCCACAGTTTGAAGGACCTGTGATAACTGCCCTTATTGTAGACGGTAGCAATTTACTGTGTTTGATACTTCCTCTTTTAACTTCGTCGTGATTTTGAATGTTTAAAGTTGTTTTTTGTTTCACAACTTTCTTCATAGCGTTAAAAAACAAATCTTGACATGAAAAAGAATAAAATATGAATAACAATAATAGACGACAACATAACAATTTATAGTTAGTATGTTTTGTTACGTCTTACAATCATGAGATATTATACAAATCAAAGTGAAACAAAAAAAACCGGAAATGGTCTGCTAAATACTGTAATAAATAAACTACCATTCGAGATGCACATACCTGGCTACCAGTTCTGTGGACCGGGTACCAAGCTGCAGAAACGTTTAGCACGTGGTGATAAAGGAATTAATCCCTTGGATGCAGCATGTAAGCAACATGATATTGCCTATTCAAATAACAAGGATTTAAGTAATCGTCATCAGGCTGATAAGATTCTTCTTAAAAGTGCTTTGAGCAGAATCAGTTCATCATCAGAGGCTGGTTGGAGCGAAAAACTAGCTGCATTAGGTGTATCAACAGCCATGCAAGCTAAACTAAAACTAGGTATGGGTATAAAAAGGAAAGAGAGTTCTAAAAATAATCAGTGTGTGAAACAAACTTGTAACGTTCTACGTAAAGGTTCAACTGTCATGGCACAAAGTGCAAAAAGTATGGAAAATTATTTAAAAAAGATTGAAGCCTTGCTTGAAGAAGTGAATTCTTACAAGAGTAAAGCTCAACAAAAGCAGCAGCAGCAGCGAGTTAGAAAGAATTCTCCC
Organism: Kuschelorhynchus macadamiae; assembly: GCA_030620095.1. Taxonomy (NCBI): domain Eukaryota; kingdom Metazoa; phylum Arthropoda; class Insecta; order Coleoptera; family Curculionidae; genus Kuschelorhynchus; species Kuschelorhynchus macadamiae. The sequence continues at coordinate 1,638,130 of JAUTXW010000613.1, read as the reverse complement.
CTTAGTCCCACAAAAAATAAAAAGAAAATCGTTAAAAATTTTGAAGAGGAATCAAGTGATAGTGAACACATTGACAATTATCATGAAAAGAAAATGAAAGAAAAAATGTTAAATCGTAACATAAAAACTGTTAAAAGTAGCCGACCCAGCAGCAGCAGCAGCAATAAAGAAAAAAAACTTTTCGAAAATGAAATGAAAATGGATATCCAAACGTTTAACAAGCGTAAAGCAGATATTTCGTCTGATATTGACTATGATAACAATACAAAAAAACCGAAGTTAGAAATCAACGACAACGATTTAATTTCACAAAAATTGCAAAAACGTAAACGAAGTGATTCTGAGGACAACAATATTGTTTTTGAACCGAAGAAAAGATTTAAAAGCTAGATACCGTATAAATATTTAAGATTTTTAGTTTTCAAATTAGTTAATACCGAGCACTATTAAAGTAACAATGTCCTCAAAGAATAAGCAACGTAACCGAAAGAAAAGATCCTCCAAAGTGATGAAAAGACAACAAAAAATACAACACAAAAAGATGCAGAGAAGCAGAAGACAAGGAAAGAAACGTATAAACTTTCCACAGTTAAAAAAAATTAAAAATAATGTTTTAAAAAATCAACCTCGTACTATCGATGACGCTTTAAAGATTGCAGTTCAAACAGCTAAGGGTGAAAAACGAAGGATCAAACCACCATCCTCGAGAATAATTAGAATTCCCAAGACAGGAGGTGTGTTACCACTAATACCGATTTTTGCCGGTTTGAGTGCCTTGGGAGCATTAAGCGGTGGAGCTTCAGCCATAGCAAAAACTATCAATGATGCACAAGCAGCGAAACGTCAATTGGAAGAAAATAAACGACACAATAGAACTATGGAAGCAGTTGCACTTGGCAAGGGACTCTACTTGAAACCCTTTAAAACTGGATATGGACTTTTTTTTCCCAACTTAGGTCCAAAACGTCAAATAAGCTAACATTACCAGCCCACGCCCTAAACAACTTGGAACTTGATTTCTATGCAAAAAAATTGAAAATACCCTATTTTCGTGGAACTTTTATGAAAGATAAACTCCCCAAAAAAATTTATAGAAATGAATCGGCTATAGTTAATTTGGACAACTCCTACGGACCTGGCACTCATTGGACTGCATATCGAAAATATGGAAAAAATATTATTTACTTTGACAGTTTTGGTAATTTACACCCACCCGTAGAGCTTTTAAGATATTTTAATTCTAATGGTACTTGTAATATATTTTATAATCATTCTCAGTTTCAGTCCTACAATTCTTACAACTGTGGCCATTTATGTTTGAATTTTTTATCTCATATGGAACAATGAATAAATAGATTAACATTATCTGGTTTGTTTCATTTTATTTTAATAGATTTGTAGTGATCGTTTCTCTCTCTTTTAGTTATAATGTCATATACATTTACCTTATCGGGGAAAGAATCAACAATTTCTGCAAAGATTTACCCACCAATTATATTGAGTGAAAGTGACGAGTACGTTTTAGGTTTAATAAATTTCGAAAGTTACAATTCAATTCCAAATGTGGATAAATCAAACAATGTATTTCACTATGGTAAAAATAAAAAAATAGAACTACCTGAAGGCTCTTATGAAATACAGGATATCCAGAACTACTTGGTTAGGGCGTTAAATTTGGAAAAAGAAGGTGATCCAATTGTACTGCGATTGCAAGCAAACCATAATACACTACAGTGTGAAATAAAATGCAATAGGTCAATAGACTTTTCAAAAGACAACTCAATTGGAAGTTTGTTGGGGTTCAAAAATAAAGTATTGGAAGCAGACAAATTGCATATATCCGAAAACCCAGTAGATATATTTAAGGTCAACTCCATTGCTGTAGACTGTAATTTAGTTACAAATGCCTACAATAACGGTAATCTGGTTCACATAGTTCACATGTTTTATCCCGAGGTGGCGCCCGGTTTTAAGATTGTTGAAAAACCCTCAAACGTTATATATTTACCAATAAACACGCGATATGTGGATGAAATATTGCTTAAAATAACCGATCAGGACGGAAAATTGGTCAATTTCCGAAAAGAACTGATAACAGTAAGACTACATCTAAAGCAGGTATAAGAGCATGGTTTTTCTTTATGAAGATAATGCATTAGGGTTACCCATTAGGTACCATAAAAACAAGTCGTCCACTGGAATAATCAATAGTCCAAGACTACGTGAACATCAGTTAACATCTGAAAATAGAGCTTTTTTAATTTCCTTAGGATTTAAACTAAATAATAATAATAATAGGAAAAATAAGGAGATATTGGTGTAGTTTTAAGTTACTTCTTAGTGCAAATCTTCGACACTTTTTTTTAATATTCAACTGGAATTGTGCCTATAGTCAAAGAAATGAGTTCCAATATTCTAAAAGTAGGAGACAACGTAATAAGTGATGATTCAATAGTTAGTTACCAATATCATACACATCAACCGTACTCTGCTACGACTTTGAACAACAACGATGAAATTAGGATACCTATTCAAACCCAAGATCTCTATACCTTACCTAGTCAAAGCTTTCTATACATTGAAGGCAAACTGACAAAAGAGGATGGTACATTTAGTGACAACATAAAGTTTACCAACAATGGTCTTATGTACCTTTTCGAAGAGATCCGTTACGAATTGGGAGGAGTATGCATAGATCGAGTAAGGAATCCTGGAATAACCTCAACTATTAAAGGTTATGTATCGCTTACGCGAAGTGAAAGTTCTAATTTACAAAATGCAGGATGGAACACTGAAAACCATCCAAGTCTATTAGATGACAAAGGAAACTTTAGTGTATGCAAAACTTATAATAGGCTATGCAGAAGACTTTAATAAAATTATCATGAATATTCGACAAGAATTAGTGCTTATTAGAAGCAACAATGATTTGAATGCAATATGTCAGTTGGCCGATAGAAAGGAAACTTATAAAATTGCACTTAGTAAGGTGTTGTGGAAAATACCACACGTCACCGTGAGTGATAGCCAGAAGTTACGTCTGTTAAGACAATTTGAAAGTAACAGAGATTTGAATATTGCTTTTAGAAGCTGGGAATTACATGAATACCCTCAGCTGCAACAGAGTAAAAATCACAGTTGGGCAGTCAAATCATCAAATCAGCTGGAGAAACCTCGTTTCATAATAATAGGGTTTCAAACCGATGTGAAAGGAAAAATTGCTAAAAACAGCAGTCATTTTAACCACTGTGGTTTAACAAACCTAAAGGTTTACCTAAATTCAGAAGTATTTCCATACGATAACTTAAACGTGGACTATGACACCAACAAATTTGCCATTCTTTACGATATGTATGCACAGTTCCAAAGATTGTATTATTACAAACGTCACAGCGATCCATGTTATGAACCTGCAAGTTTTAAAGGTAAAGCTCCACTGGTAGTCGTCGATTGTTCTCGACAAGGTGAAGACGTGCTGAAAGGAGGGGCCGTAGATGTTCGCATAGAGTTTGAAACAAGTAAAGCAGTGTCTGTCAAGACTACAGCCTATTGTCTTATTCTACACGATAGACTAGTTAAATATAATCCTCTAACTAGCACAGTAAAAGTTCTTTAGTAGAAAAAAAATGTACGTTTTGGACGTTCAAGGATTTCAATATGGAAACACTAGTTTTTTTTTGTAAAGAAATTGCAATTCTGGATACTTCAAGTGGTAACTACAAGCACGCAATGGTTAAATTTCAATTTGATCTAAATCTATTTAAGTACAAGATTGAAAACCACATGAATTGGTTAACTCGAAATATACATGGTTTGGAATGGTTTAGTGATCGTTGTGGTGGTGTCGAAAGTATTATTATAAACTATGAAAACTTGACAGATTTTATCAAGAATTTTATCAATACATCTTATGGTGTTGACACTGTTGATGGAGCAAATGTCATAATCGCCGTAAAGGGAGGTCAAAAGAAAGAGTGGTTAATCAAGCTGTTGGAAGAGAATTACCATGTAATTGATTTAGAGGAAAACAACTGTCCTTCTTTGGAAAATTTAAAGAAAATGTTAAAATCTAATCACTGTAATAAACATGTAAATAACGACTTAAATTGTGCGTTAGAAAATGTATTTTTTATATACTACTACTGGAATTTGCTACACAGTAAAACCTTGTAAACAATTTTGTAAATAAAACTGTATATTAAATAAACCATTTTGTTTTTTTTCTCAAATAGTTAAAATGCTGAAAGTGGGAGTGATTAAATTTAATATAAATACCTGCAGCTCATTCAAAGTAAAAAAAAAAAAATTAGTTCACATTTCGTTCGTGGACTGAGTGGTATTACAAGTTCTATTTATGGAGTCTATTTCAGCCAACTCTAGTTTTAAACAAAATTCTAAAAGAAAAACTAACAACGATGAAAAATGGTTGCTGACGTATGGACCGACTACACTGTGTATTGAAAAAGCAAGAGCGTTAATTCCACCTGGTGTAAATAAGTTTATTTTATGTTTATATATAAATCGAGGATGGGTGAATAGTGGCATAAAATTCATACCTGTGACGTCTTCCATTGAAGAAACAAGAACTTTATTAGAAATTGTGTTTAAAAATTTCAGTACGCCTTGATATATATTCAACACGACGCGATACTCTTGCTACACAATCTTCAATACTTTTCATTTGATTCATTTTTATGACATGTAATGTATTGTTGATTAAAAGTAATGCTGTTTTACATATATCGAAATCAAATTCCATTATTGTCTTTACAATTAATTCTTCGTAAGTTAAATATATATAGTTAGCTTTTAAAAATATACACTGTATAAGCATATTTTTCTTTTTTGTTTTTAAAGTAATATTTCGAATATCAAGAAATTTGAAAGGTTTGTAATTTACTTCTCTGCTTGTATCAGTATATATTATATGTCTATAATCATTTTCTATGAGTTTCTCAATAAAAATATTTAACGCTAATAAACATACCTCTTCTTTCAAAGGATTGAGTTCGATATAAATGTCTATGTCGGAAAATCTGTCAGTCCGTCCTACCAAAAAACTAGGAAAGCCTCCTGCTACGAAAGATCTTAACGGTACAGATTTTAGAAATAACGTTATAATTTTTAATTCATCTCCCAGATTGTGTGAATATCGAATAGTTTCAATTAAAGGTTTAGAAGTCCAGAACTTTTTAGAGCTGAAATAATCGTAACACTCTCCCAATGTTAAATCTTTCTAAAATTAGTAAAATAAATTGATATTAATAATAATAATAAAATATTTATTTTTATTTATATTACATAGCTTGATCCCGCTTGGCTTGGTCCCGCTTGGGTCAAATTCTTCTGCTGCTTCTCCTCCTCCTCCTCCTCCAAATCACTAAAGATGTCTTCAAATAACTTTCTTTTTCCACCCGATTCCAGTATTTTATGTGTTTGTTGTTGTTTTTGTTGTTCTTCTGTATTATCATCCAACAAATTAAATTTATACCTTTTAACAACCTTTTCTAAAATCTTGAAATCTTCATTGTTTTCAATTTTTGTTCTCATATAACGAACCGGTAAATTTCCAAACTTCCTTTTTAAGGTTATAGCCTTAGGACTGTATGTTAGTGATATAAAAATTTTATCACCTTTTTCCAGTATTTCTTTTACACCATACCTACAAATTTATACACAACAGTAGAATTACATCAACCCACTGCAAAACACACACACACACACACACACACACACACACACACACACTTTTCCCTAGCGGATAACAATCGGGCAGTGAACTGGTCACTCCGTCAAGCCGATCAAACCATACAGTTCGCACGTAGCCAGACAAAGCACTTGCTACACGCGAGCACATTATGATTCAATATGTAACTTATATCTATTCACACACACACACACACTTTTCCCTAGCGGATAACAATCGGGCAGTGAACTGGTCACTCCGTCAAGCCGATCAAACCATACAGTTCGCACGTAGCCAGACAAAGCACTTGCTACACGCGAGCACATTATGATTCAATATGTAACTTATATCTATTCACACACACACACTTTTCCCTAGCGGATAACAATCGGGCAGTGAACTGGTCACTCCGTCAAGCCGATCAAACCATACAGTTCGCACGTAGCCAGACAAAGCACTTGCTACACGCGAGCACATTATGATTCAATATGTAACTTATATCTATTCACACACACACACACTTTTCCCTAGCGGATAACAATCGGGCAGTGAACTGGTCACTCCGTCAAGCCGATCAAACCATACAGTTCGCACGTAGCCAGACAAAGCACTTGCTACACGCGAGCACATTATGATTCAATATGTAACTTATAATCTAACACTGTATATCTATTAACAAAAACCAGACAAAAAAAAAAAAAAATAACTTACTGGAAAAGTTGTTTTATAAGAACGGACGCATATTTTAGAGGAAAATTAATTTTGTCCTCGGTATACACTACTATGGTGGTTGGAGTGGATGCCATTTCTTATAGTTGTTACTGCTGTTGCTACGTCTTGTAGTAGTAGTAATGAAGAACAAACGAAGACTGGTGATTTTGCATGTTCAGTTTAATTGCTTATATATGAATATACAAAAAAAAAATCTATTAATATTTTGTAATTAAAGATTTCACGCTAGTTCCAACACATCATATATTTTGAATAACAACAACAACAACAACTAGATAAGCAAAATCAGCAAAACAAGTTCAAGTTCAAGTTAACAAACATGTGCTTATCATTAAAAAAAAAACATTTATCAAACATATGCAGCATTTTTTTTAATGAAAATTTTAGTTAAATAGATCGTCGAATTAAAGAAAAATATCAGTTGTCGCTATTATTTATAACGTATAACCAAATTTTTTATCAAATAAATCTATCTAAATCTAAAGTTCCTAACGATGGCAGAAAATATGATTGGAAAAGCTGTCCAAATTGAAGAAAATAATGTGGAGATCGCCGCTCAAATTGAAGAAAGAGAAGAGATTTTTAATAACTTGGAAGGTAATTCCATCAGTTATAAACATTCATTTTTGGACAAATCATCTAGGCTTGTTAGAAGATCATTCTTGTTTAGCATTGATATTAATTATATTGAAGAGGAGGAAGAAGAAGAGCTGGAGGAAGATGATCAGGAAATTGACGAAGGAGTGGACATGGATGGACAACTGCTAAATTTAGGAACCGAGGCTGACGTAAAAGTAAGCAAGTTTAGGGCTAGTGAATTATTTAATAATTTCGAAGAAAAAGATGTATGTGTTATACAAAGCTACACTAAAATTGAAAGTCGAACACTAGGAACATTTGCTATTTGCCTTCCGTGTAGTGCAATTCACATGAGATATTTACGGAGAGGGGAATCCGATCATGTGAGCTGCCACTACAAAAGAGCTTATGTTGTTAGTGCTTCTGATTTACATTGTGCTATTTGTAGGATACATCTTTTTCTACTAATTCCTGAACATGCTTGCTTTTACTGCAATAAAAATGAAAAAAAGATATAGACGATTATGTTGTTAAATATTAATATTAAACATAGTTTGTAAATGTGATGGGTAGATTAGTTTAACAATATTAATTTTAAATATAGGTTATAAACGTAATGGATAGATAATGTCAAAAATATTAATTTTAAACATAAATTGTAAAGATAATAAGTAGAATACGTCAAGAATATTAATTTTAAAAAATGTCAACTGCCACTAGAAGCACTCATATATTAGCATAACATTTTGTTAACGCTTGTTTCTGTATTCAATTGAGTTTTCTCTTACTTGATGCAAAGTATATTAATATTATTAGTATAATTAAAAAGTAGTAGATTAGGCTATGCCGGTCCGACAATCAAAACCGTCATTTTTACATGTAAATTCCCATAAGAAAATTTAAGCTTCGATTTGCAAAAGTGGTGCCATTTTAGGGCGTGGCACTTTTTGTGTCAACCCATAACAATTGTTTTGTTATGTAATGTGAAAATTAGTATGTATTAAAAAACTTGTTAGATCATTGTTGTTGTCGTTTCATTATAGGAAAAGGAAAAAATGTGTGACACAAATTATAAAAAAAAATATTATCCTCTTTTTAAAATTACAACAAAATGATGTCTAATTACATCTTTGAAGATTTGTATCAAATAGTAATATCTAGTGCGACATACAGGACAATTGTTGACCATTATAGAACAACAATTTTCATCATTCCATCTTAAAATACATTTTACAGTAAGTTGTAAATCTCACAACAATGCAAAGCTCATTAGTGTTCAAAACAAAAATGTATACATAGAAAACAGACTAACAATGTTGGATTATTTATTTAACACAAACTCAACCTTTGAGACCTGTCTTATAGTATACCAATAACAATATATAAATCTATCTACAAAATTTCTATGTTATCTGACTTGGGGAGAGAGAGACGTTATGAAACCAATAAAGTCGGTAAGCTTTAATGAATCAAAAAATCATATACACCTAATGATTGTTTGGAGTTATGCATACAGAAGAGCTCGAAAAGATGAAGAAATTATCAACAAAATGCATTTTCAACGACGAATAGCTAATTTAGAATTAATTTTAAAAAATGTACTTGATGAAAATCATAGGACTAGAATTTATATTGAAAGGTTTAATTGATTTAAATAATAAAAAATATATTAAAGATATAATTATTTGTTTCATTTATTTTCGGTTAGACGAGGCTATTTTACATATATATTAATTACTTTAAGTGCTATACGTTTTTTATCATCTGGTATAAGCTATTATTCGAAACAAATATTATTTATTATAACAACATTATTATTGATCATCTCAATACTACACAAAGATCTCCTTATCTACATCCTCGACCTTTTCTTATCTGCGAACCTGAACTCTAGTCTTACGTCGTCGTCGTCGTCGAAAATGAAAACAAGCTATTCTCGGTATTTTTCCAAAAACTAATATTTTACATATTTATTCAAATATTGCTCATCTCAATACTACACAAACATCTCCTTATCTACATCCTCGACCTTTTCTTATCTGCGAACCTGACCTCTAGTCTTACGTCCAACATTAACAGAAAAACAATTCTCGGTACTCGACCTTTTCTTATCTGCGAACCTGACCTCTAGTCTTACGTCGAACATATTCAAACAGAAAAACAATTCTCGGAATTCGGCGAGGCGAGGCTCGGCTCATGAAATTATACCAGAAGTGCGGCGTGAAGCCCTACAAACATTCTATTTTTTTTTTTTACCACATGTGTTGTACTGTATAACTGCGTATTATTACTATTATTGCTCGTTTAAAAGATAAACAAGATCATCTAAATTGTTTACTTATTACGACGTACTGCATGGCGGTAGTAGTAGTAGTCTAGAAGTTCAAAATTTGACAAAAAACAAATCTCGGTGTCGACGGTTCGAATCCAGGCGGGCGCGCGTGGGCTTTTTTTTTCTTCTAAGAAACAAATTAGTAATAATTATAGCGGTGCATGTGTGTGAGTGCCAAAAAGACACTTCACATATAAGTCTTTTTTGCTTCTACCTATTTACATCCTTATAAAAACACCACCATCCCCCCATAAAATAAAACTACCCGACGGGTCTCAACGCCTTTTTGAACACCTACACTAATAAGGCCCTTCTGGTCAACAGCCTCTGGTCATTGTCGACCACTTCTTCTTCGGCCATTTTCAGGCATTTTTCAGGATTGTGTCACTTCGTCGCCGAAGAAGTTGGACACACCCAATCTTTGGACAGACAGGCCATCCTCGGTCACAGTACCCCGCCTTCTATACTACTTGCAGGTATGTCTGTCCGTCAGCCTGTCTGTTCGCGACATAGCTAAAAAACTACTTATCCGATTTCTTCAAATTTCAGTCTATAATTAAGGGCCATGCATGCGAAAAATACAGACTATATATATATATATATATATATATATATATATATATATATATATATATATATATATATATATATATATATATATATATAGCCTGCGTTTTTCGTTAACCCCGACTTTCTGGTGTAGCGATTTTACCGATTTTTATATATCAAATTTTGTCTTATAATTAATACAAAATTTAACTTATTTTAAACACGCTTTAAAGTTGGAACAAGTATCCTGTAATATTTTATTTATTGCCTACAAAATTACAAATGTACTAAAAAAGTAAGCAAAAAAATGGTGTCAAATCTAATAAAAAAAATTTTAAATTAAAATTTACTGGCTAATATCCAGGAGCCAGTGGCAAAAGCTCTGAGAATCGGTATAAGGAATGTACAGAAACTTGTGCATGAAAAAAAAACATAATTTACTTCCGAAGAAGATTAGCAAATGTGCACGAAAAAATCCAAAGGCAAAAGTTTTAAGTTACAATGCAAAAATAGATATTCATAATGCAATTTATTATCTATACACGTCAAAGACTAATATAATCCTTGAGAAACTTTTTAATATTATAGACTAAAAAATACCATCATCACTTAAAGAGTCCTCATTTTCTGAGTCGTCCTCAAATGGCGCAATGAACATTGGTGCTATTTTGACATCTAGAACTCGTTCTCGATTCCATCAATCCCATATTAATTTCTCCATATGTTCCACAGATTTCTTCCAGTACTCCGGCGTAATATAATTTAATGAATCTTGCCAAACAATTTGCACTTCATCTGATGTAAGACAATCGTTCACGTGTTTTTCGTAATATGATTTTGCCATAGCCCATATTAATTCTATTGCATTAAACTGGCAATGGTATGGCGGCAGTCGTAAAACCTCATTTTCTCGTAATATTTCATCTACAGCATATATTGTTGGTTTTTTAATAGATTTTGCTATTAAAAGAAGTTCTAGTTTCAGCATATTGGGTAAAGGATTTTGTTTTATTAGCCAGTCATAAATATCACTTTTCTTCTGGGATGAAGTAGGTTGTTTATTTAAGGTTCTTCATTGATAAGATGCATTGTCCAGAATGATTAAAGATAGAGCATCTAAATTTAGAATCAATTGTCCTTTTAACCACTTTTCAAACAGTTTACAGTTCATATTATCATAGTAGTCCATTCTTTTGGATGTTGAAGAAAACAGTAAACTTGCACATGGGAAAAATCCTATTGAAGAACCTGCATGCAAAATGATGAACCGTTTTCCCGTCCCACATCCCTTTTTTCTCTTGACGCTTTTTACAGACTCGTCCTGCCAAGATTTCCAACCACTTCTATTAGAAAATATCTAAGTCTCGTCTAAAAATACAACTTTTATAAATTTTGAATTTACATTTTCCGTGTATTTATTTAAAAACTGGATACCCTGACTTGCTATATGTGGCAACTCGCATAAAAATCTTCGATTACAGTCCTTTTTATATAGAAAACCAAACATTTTTATTAATTTTGACAACGATTTTAGTCCAATTTCCAATATGCCTCGATTTTTTAAAGTTTCTTTTAAAACTTGAAGGGTTATATTAGTTTTTGATGTGTATAAATCGCAAATTGCATTACGAACATCCATTTTTATATTGTCATTTAAGTCTTCTGTATTAGGCTTTTTTCGTGTAAATTTCTTCTAAAACATCTTCTTCGGTAGTAAATTATGCTTTTTTTCATGCACAATTTTCTGTACAGTCCTTATACCGATTCCCAGAGCTTTTGCTACTGTCTCCTGGATATTGGCCGGTGAATTTTCATTTTCGTAATATTTTAGATTTAACACCATTTTTTTCGCTTGTGGATGCAAAAAACCCGAAAACTGTTTTCTATTGCTCATTTTGTCACTGACTTGTCAATCTGACTTTGAAGTGACGTCGCTCAAAGATTTTTGCTACTGCTGGTATTTATATGTTTATCCTCTTTTTTCATATGAAAATATCATAGGTCTATCAAATTCGTCTTACAGATTTTATGCGGAGGATATGATTACACCGTAATAAAAGAAAAACAAACTTAAAAAGTTTGTCGTTGATAAATCGTATGACCCGCACGGTAACACTGCTTTTGACTATACAAGTGTCATTTTTATTTTAGCGTTAAAAATAGACCATATTATCTTTGATTTATTTTTAGAATTTATGATTTTACTGACCGGTTTAGCTATGGGCTCCTGTATGTCTCCTTTTCTAGTGAAGTGTTTATGATTCACTGAGATAGAAAGATTATTTTGCACACTATCTGGTCACTTACAAGAGATAAGTGAATGATATTTGAATGGTGTGGGGAAGTGACCAAGACTTGACTGATTTTTCATTTTGTAAACACCCTCCACAGCAATATAACCTTTACTATGGAGAGAGAAAGTCTTGGAAAGCAGCATTTCCTGAACCTGTTGCTTATAAGTAATGGTAGCCAAATAGCGTTCGAAATTTTTAGATAAACATCTTCCACAGACGTTATAAAGTTTCATTTTAGTTCCCTATATACACACAAATTTGCAGCCTTTAACTCTTTCTTTTATAGGCTTTTTAAGATACCCCTATTTAAAGATACATTTAAAAAAAAACTAAACAAATAGCTTAATATCAGTTTTTCACATTATTATCGGTTTTTCACATTATAAACAAATTATACTTTAAATTCTTTAACAAATATAAAATGTCATTCAATATTACACATTCTACCTCAACTAATAGCAGAGGTTTTAAATCGGTTACTTATTTTGGTAATATTTCAACACAATTAGCTAAAATATTTTAAGGGATAAATATTTCTATCGCTTTTAAAACCAACTTAAAAGATATTTAGTTACTTAAAGATAAACCCGATTATCTCTCAAAGCCCAGAGTATATGCTTTGTGGTGTGGAGAGTGTCCTGCTACATATATAGGATAGTCAGGAAGGAAGATCTCAACCAGAGTTCAGGAGCACGTTCATTTTCTAACCATCTTTTATCAATGGGCCACTAATTTTCTGCATCGTATGATGTAATGATGTAATATTATCCCCGAGTGCGGAAAAGGTAGAAAGTTGGACCTATTCGAGAAAATGGAAATAAGCAGAGCTAAAAAAAGCCTCGGTTTTTTTTTTGTGCTAATGATGTTTTCAACTTTGAACCAAATCTCATTTTTAATAATTTACCTAGTAGCTTATCACCCGCACATAAGTTTTTCACTGTAATCACAGAAAAAATAGCTAATATTTTCAGCGGTGTAGTCCCGAACTAAGAATATCGCTATGGACTTTCACCTGGGAGGCAAAAGTTCAATCCTCGCCGATGGCAAACTTTTTTAGTTTTTAATCTTCTTAATTAATAATATTTTAAATTCAAGACAATTTTTTATATATACATTTGACAACATTCCGTTTAAACCTCCGTGTCCGTCGAGCCTTGTATTGTGTGTAATGTTTGTTTATTGCAATCTATGTGTGGCGTGAGTTAAAGTATCAACTTTCGATAATCACTTTTTAAAAAACTTTTTATTTTAAAAATTACAAGTTTTAATATTAATGTTAAGAATAAGAAATTATTCAACTTACTAACTCTAGAGAGACAATATATTATACTATATGGTTATAAAAATGCAAGGTAAACTTTATTATAGTCCATTCAGCGGTTGTTGACCAGGTAACTCCTCCCTTCATAGGATTCAACTTCCAAAATTTACCGGGGAAGTTGAATTTCAATATCTTCTGCGCCAGCGTTCTTCTTACATCTAGATTTCAGAAGTTTTGGTACCATTTTTCTGTATGCTAGGCATGGGCAGAAAATGGTGATTAGGACATATATGATTATGGTCCCTACACTTGAAAGTCTTCTTATTTCACCAAGGATTAGATGGGGTTGATTTTCTTCAATTTCCCTTTTTAGAAGATGAAGTTCATCCGACTTTAAGTCATTTAAATGAGGACTTAAATTTAAAGTAGGCAGCAGGAACATGCTTGTTGTTTCGAGATCGGGAAACAGGACAGCCTGTTGAGTAGACTTTATTGTTCTTTTTTCATTCACTATCACAACTGAATTCAGAGAGATTTGGCATCCAGTTGGAATTTGACACAGGTAAGTACCTATTATATTTTGGACTTCTTCTTGGCTTTCGCATTTTAGCTTTACTACTCGTTTGGCGGGAAGGACCAATATCCATTTATCGGTTTGATTAAGCTGATTGATTATCCGTTCGGTTAGTATAACTTTAGTTTGCTCACATACTGAGGTGTTCTTGTCAGAGGTCAATAGTTTTATTACGCAAGGAGTATTTTCTTGAATTTTCTTTAGGTCTTCTTTCTTGCAAATATACGTCTCCGGAAGGATTTCTTGACATTCTCGACCATAATATGTGTAATGCAACTGATTTTTTATTAAAAATTTATTTTTTGGTAAAACAACCTTAAACCGACTCTGGTAATATATAGGTACTGAATGAAAGTGAAAATAATCAAAGGTTTCAGAAATCGTTATTAGAATTTGGAGAAGGTATGTTATTTTATTATTTAGAACAAATGATTATACTTGAATTATTTTTTCATAAAGCAGAGTGTTTTCTAATGTTACAGGTATAGGCAGTTGTTTTGAATCTATACGGTCTTGCAAAAGCTTTAGTTCATAGAAAAGGTCATCTGTTCTTATTATGCTAGGATGCATGATTTTTAATTGAGAAAAGGTAATTGAATTTTCCACATCTTGTAAAATTGAATCGATTATTTCGAATATATTTATTATTTGATTGATTATATCTTTAATATATAGGGAATTTTCTCTGTAAGTAGATTTCTGAACAATGAGGGCCATTTGATTTATTATGGATTCTAAGAGATTTTCATTGTGACTTATTTGCTCTATTGTATAATTAAATTTTTCAATTACTGCTAAAGAAAGCGAATTTTGCTTCAGAATACTTGCTTTTAAATTGTTTTCGTTATTTTGTAACTCCCTAATAAGTTTTTCATCTTTCTCCATCCTGTGAGTCGAGATTTCCTGTTACAGTTTTAAATACCGAACCTAAGCCATTTATCAGCCCTCTTTTTACCCTATGTGGTAATATTTCTTTTAACTTATTGTCTACTCGATTTTGGGTGATATTTAATAATTTTAAATAATTACTAACATCAGCATTATACTCTTGATGTGTGCATAACAATGCAGTAATATTAGTTGATTTTAAATGCAGTTTGTTTACTTCTCTAATTATCAAGTTTAAGTCATAATAATGGATCATAGTGTAGGTATATTCTTTCATTTTTGCATTCCCTAGCTTAATAGGCAAAATACCGGGGTTATTGTCGAGACGGGTCGCATGCTGATGACCTGTCCTTGGCTACTGCATGCATACATGATGCTGAAATATAATTCCTGGCGTTAAAATAGTTTATAGTTTTTTAAGTTATAATAAAAGTTATCTTAAATTTATCTTTTTCCGCTGTAATGAATGATTAGTATATTTTATATAGTACGTGTGCATGTGTAATTTCGATAATTTTGGTGATTTGATGTTATGTATCGAAACTGTATTAGTTTCTTAGAGGTCTTTTAAGATTATCCATGTGAATTTTACCATGTGTAGGTGTTGTTGTTTTTCGTACAGGATCAATGGTTTCGAAATGCGTGGGACGTGAAAAGGTGTCACCCAATTTCTGTCTTGTATGTTTTTTAATATATATTTTTTGTTCAGGTGCAAGTAGGTTTGTCACGATTTTCGTTTATTTGATGGATAATGGTTTCTTTTTTATTGATCAGTTGTTCATTGATTTTTGAATATAAGAGTTTGGTTTTGTCTTTGTGTTCTGTAACATAGTCTGTTAAAAGCATTTGGTCTAAATTTAAGTTAAACGGATCATTTGTACTTATGTGTCCATTAATTGTGTCAATTGGCTTAAAATTTGTTACCGAGTGTATGGTATGGTTATAGGCCAAAATTGCATAATTTATTTTATGGGTTATTGGTGTTTTTAGGAATCCTTGAGTATTTAATAATCTTATATGCTCGGACAAAGTAGAATGGAGCCTTTCAATATTGCCATTTGATTGTGGGTGATTTGGTGAGCAAAAGTGAATTTTTATTTTATGTAATTGTAGTAATTCTGTGACAACGGTGTTCTTAAATTCTGTGCCATTGTCTACGGTGATTTTTGTTGGAATTCCATGGTGTGAAAAGAAGGATATTAGATTATCTGAAATTTCTGATGCGGAAATTGACTGCAAATGGTACGCCTGCGCATATTTTGAGAAACTGTCAATGACTGTTAGGAATTTTTCTTTGTCTAGTGTATATGTATCTAAATGAATAATATCAAAAGGTTTGGTCGCTGTTGGTGTAATACTGATTTCCATGTTAAAGGGATGTCTTTCATATTTACTTCTTTGACATATCTCACATTCGTTTATGTATGTTTGTATTGAGTCTCTTAAATTTGGCCAGTAGTATTTGTTCTTGATGCGTTTTTCTACTTCGTCTATACCTCTGTGATTTGTCTTACTTTCATGGTAATTTTGTATTACTTCGGGTATGTCCTTTTTGTCTACAACATCTACTAATTTTATTAGGCATCGCCTAAATCTAAAAGATGGCCATTTAAAATTTTTTTTTAACACTTCACAAAAAGGCTCATAGGTGTTTTTCTGGGACAATATATTCTCGCACGAAATCAAGAATGTCGTTTTCGAAGTAAACTTTCTAAAAGCTGTACTAAGAGTCTTCGTTTCTTTTCAAATAATATAATTCTTCTTATTTTCGCTGGTGAATGTAAAACTTGTGATATTATGACCCGATTACCGCCATAATTAACAGCTGATTCGATTATAGGTACCCCTACTATCGGATCTTGTTCGTTGTTTGTATGAACTGTGTTGTTATCATCATCAGCTGTTTCTGGACATTGTTCTAGGTCAGGTTGAACGGCAATTGACGCCTGATCTAGATTTTTTCGTTGAACGTTACTAGGTCCGGCCTTTTCAGCTTCTAGTTGTTTGTTAAATTATTCCATATAGGAGGCGATGTTCTCTAATCCATCTGTTTCTTTCGTGTGTAATTTTGGATGAGTCAAAAATGTTTAGATTTGGGGTATCTTCAAAATTATAACAATCAATATTTTCGAATATTTTAGGATCAAATTTTTCCACGAGAAATGGTTCCGAAATATCTAGGGTCACTGGCTGACAGGTATTATTAAGAATAGTGGTCAATGCATAACCATTTTTCGCAATAGTTACACAATTTGGAATTTCGCAATTATGTAACCTTTGATATGGGACTATTATTTCGCCGTTTAAAATGTCGGTTTTAATTTTCACAACTTGCTCGGCACGTGGGGACGGAGTAATATTATTTATTTGCACTCGAGTTTTGTGGAATTGTAATTTTATCTTATTACAGGGAGTTACAAGGAATCCGGTGTCATAGTTTATGTTAGCTTGTAATTCTTTGAGATTATCAAGGCCTAGAAGCCCAGCGAAAACGTTATGAAATTTAAATAAATAATATTTGAGATGTTTATGTTTAGGTAGTTTAAATATAGAGGATGCTGGGATTTTAACACTATGTTCATGCGCCGATTGTTGAAATCCAGGTGAAACAATAAATGGGTCATATGATATATTTTTACTATAAAACTTTTTTGCTAAATTTGGGTCGATAAATGATTTTGTGGAACTGCAATCAATTAAAAATTTTAAATTGTGTTCTGGAAATATAATGTATGAAAGTTCGCTTGAATTAGTGTTATTAAAGGATATCATTTGAGATGCTATATTTCTGGGTCGTTCGACGTGTCTTCTTGAAAATTTGTGGCACTACCCGAAGCGCAGTTTTCTTGTTCATACGTTTGCGTGTCATTGCTTTGTTGCTGGTCGTCAGAATAGCCGTAATTATTTTCAAAATCAGCATAATCTTGGCTATTTTGTTCTATAGTATCGGTATTATACAATTCTTCCGATATAAAATTGCGTGGTTGGTTGCTAGTAAAATAATTATTATTATACTCTTGACCTGGTGTGGGTTTAAACATATTTGTGTTCCTTGTTGATATACTCCTTGGTGTAGATTTTGGCAAAGGTTTACTTTGGTTTGGCCTAAAGACATTACTTGTATGTGGGGTTTTGAATACCTGTGAATTGGTGGGAAATCTTTGCGGTCTCATGTTAAAATTTGGTTTTATTGGGATAGGTCCTGTTGGAAATGTGGGTTTTGTTTGGAATTGATTGTGTAGTGTATGTGCATTAAAACTATTTACTGGTTGACTGAAAAATTAATTCGAATGTGTTGGCCTAAAATGTCGTATAGGTTGCCTTAAGTTAGGTGTTTTTGATACATTTTGGAAATAGTGAATATTATATTCATCAGTTACAAATTGTAATGCCTCAGGTAGGTCCTTAGGACGCATGCAACGTATCGTTGTACTTAGTGGCTCTTTAAGCCCAGATAAAAATGTTTTTAATGCTAGGTTATTATAAAGATTTCTTTTGAGATCGTTTGCAGTTCGTTCTGTTTCGTGTATATCGATATAGGAGCAAAGTAAATTTAAAATATGTAAAATTCGGTCGTAAAATTGGCTAGATTTTTCATTGTTTTGCTGTCTTAACATGACTAAATCTCTATTAAGACACGCCTCGTCACGTTGGTCCGCAAAATGTCTACTTAAGGTTGCTTTTAGTTGATCCCAAGTTGAAACATTGCTTAAAATTAATTTCGCATTTCCGGAAAGTTTACCAATAATACAATTAATTAAGTTATATTCTGAAAATCATTTGGTTCATTTGTTTTATAAAATACGTCAATAATGCTTTGGCATACCGATAAATATCTACTCAAGTCATTTGGATTACCATCAAGTTGTGTTAAGATATTCGGGTTTAAATTGCGCCATTGTTAAACTACTATTATCAGAGAAATTTGATATATTAATATTTCTGTTATTTAAAAGTGTGCCTGTGGTACTTGAAGTACTATTTAAAATTGAATTTTCTAAACTAATTACTTCTGTTAATTGAGAAGCAGAGTCAGCTGAAGGTTCTATTTGCAAATTGAGATTCGATAATTTATTAATAATATCGTTGACGTCAGACATATCTATCAATTGCACTTACACATATAAAGCGACGATCTTAAACATCTTCTATAAGGTCAAACTTCTTAGTTGGCGATTTTTGTCTTCCCAAAATGGTGTGTCCTTGCGAGAATTGGGCAAAGTGGGTCTAATCTCCTTTTACTCCATGGTAGCAGGTTCACGATGATCTAGGGTTTTCGATTTTCAGAAATCCACTCTGACTCCTCACAGCAAACACCAACGTAAGTTCTTTTTCGGTTAGTTCGATATCGACTACTCCGATAGTCAATCGATCAGCCGATAATCAAGCCCGAAAAAATCTGCACGACTGCGCCAGTTAAAGTATCAACTTTCGATAATCACTTTTTAAAAAACTTTTTATTTAAAAAATTACAAGTTTTAATATTAATGTTAACAATAAGAAATTATTCAACTGAGTAACTCTAGAGAGACAATACATTATACTATATGGTTATAAAAATGCAAGGTAAACTTTATTATTGTCCATTCAGCGGTTGTTGACCAGGTAACTCGTGTTTTTTAATATTACAGGTTTTTTTAATTTTAAATGCATTTAGTTATTAACTAGAATATATTTTTTAATTAAGTCTGATGATGCCCGATCGGGTGAAACATGTGTAACCGATCATCTTAAAATAAAAAACTTATGATTGAGACCGGGACTTAGTTTGTATACTGTTTAATTTAAGAAACAAGTTTCTTATCTTAGAGAAGCATGAATCATTTTCTAAGATTTGTAAATAAGTTTCGTTTGTACTGCAAAATAGCAATGTAAAGTGGATTTGCTTGTAGTGTTCACTAAAGAAGTAACCGTTTTGCAGCTAGAATTTTTGTGTTGGGATTTGCGGCTTTTTTTGCGTCGAACATTGTATTTATTTGCGAATAATTGGGAGTAACGTTAAAAGTTGATTTGCTCAATGTTCAAATCATTTTCCGTATAAACCGATTATTCCAGATAAATCTCGGAAACTAATTTAAAAGTCATATGAAATATTCATTGGCTATATATGCTGAAACGAGCGCAAATCATAACTAATGCGATTTAATTTGAGTGATGCGTATTTCATCGAATTAGATATCCTTTGATCAATGTGAAATCTTTATTTTTAAATTGGCAGTACTATGATACAAAAAAATGTCATAATATATTTCGCTACATCAGGAATATTAGGAAAATTAATATCATTGCTTTAAATTATTGTCAAATAACACCATATATTTGTTAAATATCGGATGTTGTGTAAACTAATTCTGTAATACAAACACACAATTATACGAAACTAATATAAAACTCGGAGATCGAAAATTGTTCACTTTTGCCTCAATCCGAACTAACAATCTATCTCACAACTGGGGTTTACATAAGCAGTCGTAAACACAACACATCTCCATTTCCATATTGAGAACTAACATAATTTACAGACGTCATAACCTACTGCAACATCCATAAAACCAAAATCATCCTTAAGACAATTCTCAGTAGAAATACACTTAGCCACAATAAAACCTGCTGTCACTACAATATCGTGGCACCTCTCATAAAATAATGTCAACCTATAATCTATTCTTTTTGTCCGACCTCCGAGTTTTCCTTATCCAAACACTCTAATATAAGAAGTCTTCATAGAATCCACACACATACATCTAACATTCCAACCTATTACTTATACTGTAGTGCTGTACGATTATTCTAATAAGAAAGACAAAGCATTATTCACCATTGAATCCCAATGCAAAAAGGCCCTAGCACTGAATCCACTGTGGTGATTCAAGTTTAATTGCACCCTATAAGGCAAATATGAAAACCCGTCTGTGTTATACAGTGTGTGAATCATCAAGTTGCGTCCCTGTTGACCCACGTTGTCAATTTTATGCTAAATAGAGGAGAATTTCCATCCTAAATTTAGATCTCACTTATCAAACTCATTTACAAGGAAGGGTGTAGGTTGAATACAGAATGATAAACTTATCGCCCTGTTAAGGTAATTAAGCAAAACCTTTGAGAAAGTCACGGACTCAGCTAGTATTTGATAATTTTAAAGTGTAAGTAATTATTATCTCTATATTATATTATATTTTTTGATTCCTATAATTGTTACGAAACAAAATATAAAAATGTATAATTCTAATACATTCATATACAATATAACTACACCTCAGAATCTTTATACACTTGCTCGTCTTACTTCATATGTATATATATATATATATATATATATATATATATATATATATAACCAAAAAAATACACATGTGTGTGCCACTTCACGATCTGTACAAAAATCAATAGTTTATATCCTTTAATAAATCACACCCGAAGACAACTTGGTTTGGAAAATGACGAAGATGATGATCAAGGAACGGCACAAGAAGTCCCTCTCTATAATCACTTACCACGACGCAACATGCATCACATATTCCACAAGAAAACTAGAAGCGTTTGTTTACACTTTTTAATCTTTAAAGGCTGTAATTTTTGCACTTATTACCATAAAATGTAGAGTTAGGGCAGTAACTTAAAAATATGACAAGAAATTTAAAAATAAACATTGTTTTGACGTTATCTACACTTATCACTGTTATACAGGGTATTGAATAAGAAACTCTAAAAATCCAAGTAGCTGAAAATTCGTCTATAATTTTTTTCGCAATATAGCTAATATTTCGTGACACTTTGAGGGTTTATCAATGAAAGCCTTGTAGCTTGAAACTATTCTTTTCAAAAAACCCAATTTTTGGGACTCGGAAAATGCGTCAATTTGGCAGGTTAATACTACGTGTTTAGCAGATTCTCAAAAATTAATCTTTCACAATTTTAAATTTTAAGGTAATATCCCTCTGACTATTTTCGTCAGTTTTTTGTTTACTGCTTTGTGATAAAAATGGCACTAAAGGAAAACATAACTGAATATAGATAATAATAAAAAAATTATAATAAATAAATTATAAAGTGTCAATTTAAACTTACCTAATGGTGGTTTTAAGAACACTATTTCTATAGGCCAGCGATCTAGCAGGCTCTACTCTAACGGTTAATACCATAGAAACAAAAAGGAAGCCTGTTATGAAAAATGTCGATTAAATTAAATGCAAATGAAATCGGTCATATTTGGCAACAATTCATTACGAAACGTTTTGCGGTAAGTTAAAAAAATGTTATTAAAGTGGTTATTATAATAAAAACCACAAATGATAATGACTGATTTGATGGGATCCATTATATCAACGGCAAAAAGGGTATTAGATACCAAACGAATGGTGATCACCAATACCGATATCGAGAGCGCTGTTTTGTATATGCACAGACTGTACGAAGAAGCTTGCATGAACGAAGCATAAAAGATCGAAGACGTGCTACCTACATCGTCTTTACATTTGCTTAAATTGGTTGGAAAGAAGTAACGATGCTTCATTATTAAAAAAACACTTCGTCCAATTTTGTCTAAAATCAGCTCTGTTTTCTTTTAATTAATTTAATTTTTCCACAAGGCGAACTCTAAATTTAAGAATTTTCAGAATCTGATAAACACGTTATAAAAATTATATTAGAGACTGTTTACTACATTTATTTTGATTTTGGGACAACCTGTATAAAATCTGTATATTTCAAATTATGTTATTTTTTTAATATCGACACAAATTTATCACTGTAAATTAAAAGGAGTATTTTATTCCTTACCAAAAAAAGTGTTTTTCAAAGGCAGAAGGCATTTATTAACAAACCGCCGAAAACGTCCCGAGATTACGTTAATATTTAAAGTTCTTGTGAAAAGCATCGTTAACAGTAATTTTTGGAGACTTCAGTAAAATTATTCAGTTTGTTTCGGACAACCTATATGCAATCTGGATATTCAAAATTATGATTTTTTTAATATCCACCAAATTGGCTCATTTTCCCAAGAAGATTCAACAATTGGGTTTTTAAAGAAAAAGTTTACCTTAGTTTTTCATTTTTGAATAGTGAGCGACGCGACAAAAAAGTTATGGACGTATTGCCTTCAGCCACCAGGTTTTGGATTTTTACAACACCTTAACCAAAACCCTGTATAGAATTTTATCTTATATACCATTACTAAACAAATCTTTTCGGCTTCTTCCAGTTACTGAAAAGAAATTACTGAGGGTAATTCATTCACTTAAAAAGTCAGCATCTTATGATATTTATGACATCAATGCCCTTATTTTACAGCATGTGGCCGATGAGTTGCAAAACCACTTACGCTATTATTTAATACATGCATAAGTCAGGGGTCAAGGGCGACATTATTGAGGCAAGTGATTATAGATTTATATCTAATATGCCAATTTTCCGAATTTTTGAAATTATCCGTAAAGATAATATAGCAAACTTTTTTGAGTCAAATAACTTGCTTGAAACGACGCAATATGGCTTTGTAGAGGGCCATTCCACAATTCAATCGATTAGTAGGATAGTGCATAACATAGCCGAGAGCCTTGAAGCAGGAGAACATGTAGATCTCATGTTGTGTGATCTCAGCAAGGCCTTCGACTGTGTCTCGCATAAACTACTCTACCTTTCATCAAGGAAGCAGTGCGTTTGCTTTGGAGATGATATCAGAATTTAGTATCTTGGAGAGTAGAGTGCCCCAGGGATCCGTTCTTGAGCCTCTTCTTTTCATTATATACACGAAAGACCTATTTTCATACCTATCCCCATTCAAATGTGTTTGTTATACGGATGATACATCCTTATTTTGTAGTAATAAAAAATACAAGAATAGAATTTAAAAATGACAGCAGACAATTGGCCCTTCAGGCTGACCATTGGTTTTCGCAAAATTATCTAAGTTTGAATGCAGGGAAGACACAGGAGATCACTTTTTCAATAAATAGATATATCACAGAACATAAAAACGCTAAGGTTCTGGGATTAACACTCGACGATACTCTTAGTTGGAGTCCCCATATAGAATCTCTACGCGGCAAATTATCTTCCTCAATTTATATTATAAGAAAATTGAAACCAACACTAGACCGAGAAGCGATCCTTAATATTCATTACGCATTGGTCCACGAAACATTTGTTATAGTGTCAATTTATGGAGAAGTGTGAGTGGTTGTACTCAGATTTTTAAAATACAAAAAGGCTATCCGGGCGATTTTGGGATTGAGTAATCGTGAGCACTGTAGGCCTCACTTTAAAAACCTTAAAATATTGACTTTACCAGCATTATATATAATGCATCAATTGATAGAAATTCACAAAAATGTAGATACATTTCTACGTCATTCGGATATACATAATTATGGCACAAGATTGGCAAGTTCGATTAGACCAACCAGATATAGAATAAATAAATCTATAAAAAAAACCTTTAAATTTTGATTTTTATAACGTCTTACCATTAAACATTAGAGAACTTTTAAAGCATAAATTTACAACTGCAATTCCTTGCTTAAAATTTAATTGTTGTTTGTTACTCGTGTCGTATAAGTGAGTGTAGTATTTATATTTTATTTTCAAGTTGTACTATATTTTACTTTCATGTTGTACTTGATAACTTGCTATAATTATAATTTGCAAAAAGTAGTCAAATAGAGATATGTCTATATCTATGTCTATAACAGTGACAAGAATCGCTAGCGTTAAAATAATACGGAAGTAGAATTTCCATAAAACGATCTTTCAAAACCTGAACAGCTCGTCCAAATCCGTCTACTCGTTTTCAAAACATAGAACTTTGAATATAATGCTAAAAATTATATTTACCGATCTTTTTGTTGACCAGTTTATTATTTAGAAGGCCATATAAATATATGGCCTTCTGAGTATTATTAGACATCTTCATTAATTAGGAAAAATTACAATTTATGTATAAATATATTAATAAGGAGTTAATGCTTCCTAAGAGAGTTAATTTCTAAAGCAGAGACCCACGGCCTTATGTGGCTCTTAATTAAGATGCGGTTTTAACGTTTCATACTATACAGAAACTTCATTAGGGATCTACTTAATGGTATTGGATTTTAAGACTAAATTTTGAGATTGCTTTTGACAATGTCGTACATAAAGTTTTTGGGTTTATTAGGATTAATTACTATATATTCCTCACTTAATCTATTAAAAGTCATATTTAAATTTTGTTTTTATAAATACCTCATTTCAAAAAAATTAATTAACTTTGACAACTTTTAAAGACACAAGATTAAAAAAAAAATTACTGGACGGAGGAAACGGGACAAGCGATTTTTTTAGGTAAAATCTAAAGTAAAGGATTTTTAAACGGAAATAGATATTAACATATGGTTTTTAGCAATATTTTGCAAATGTTTTGGCTTAATAATGACTTCAATTTTTAAGCTTATCTAAGCTAAAAAGTTATTTATACAGGTGTTAAACAAGACGCAAATTTTTCAATATTTTTATTATGAAATTGTAAAAAAGAATTTGAACAGTTGTCTAAAATTTTTAATGTATTTTGAGATATAATTTTTTTTTCAAAAAATAAAACTTAATTAAATTTTTACTTGAATATTAAGCTGTAATTTTGTATTAATCCTCTAATGTAAAGTTTTCTTGCTAGAGAGCCCTTAAGTCTTATTTTTGTAGCGTCTGTAGTGACTGCAGTACGCAGAAAATATACAGAGTGTGCAAAAATCATATGTGTGTATTTCAACAATCTGTACCATAAAAACCAATTTAAATTTAAAACTTTACTTTTCAGTTTCAAGGAATACTAAATTTTTTCGCAAAGGAGTGTTTTATTTTCTCTCTAACATTGTTATTACTCAAAATACAGATCTTGCTTTTAGAGACAAATATAGCATTATATATGTAGGTCACTTACCTTAGATACCTATGATTTATATACTTATTATCGCCTTTAAAGTTTTTAATAAGAATAAAATAAATATTTAGAAAACGTTATTCAAAAAAATATTTTTGTTGATACAGGGTCTCCTAAAAAAGACAATTTCATATTTCTTTAAATGCCCAATCCTAATTTTTCCCATATTTTTACAAAACTTACCTACTTACCGATATTCAACATATAGGCTTATCTCGGTTTGTACCGTTACGATCCAATTTTTGAAAAAAAGCCATTACTTTAACAATGTCTGTATTTCATATATGTGGAAATCAAAAACTACTTTTCCGTTTAACAGATTTAAGATAATGTATATTATTTGCTAATATTTTCTAAATATATGTGTTTGTAAACAGGCAGGCTGTAATCAAAACGTATTTTTTGGCCCTTTTTAATCATATACTACCATATTATTTTTACTACTCATGTAATTTTAAAGTACAGGAAAATACTAAAAGTAGATAATGGCACACTACTACTATCGAATAAGTTTATAAATTTTTTACATTTCTAAAATACACAAATTAATAAAAAAATCTGAAAGCTTACCGTTACATGCATTATCCTCTTCTTTATCATCAGGCGAACACCGTTTTTTGTTAAATCCTATTGCAATAATATGTACATATGACAATGAATAATTTATTTGAAGAATCATCCCGGATTTGACCTTAAAAAATTTCTGTGTATTGTAAAGTTTCACTTCTTTTTAAATGGTTGGATTAATTTAAAACTACGCTGCTAAATATTTTGGAAATTTGTACTATGACGTATACCATTCTACATAGATCTATTTTAGGAAAAACTGTGCGGCCGATTTGTGTACTAACACTATTAATGCATTGCCTGAGAAAGCGGCAAACAAAAGTATACGGATTTCTCTAGATGAAACAACTCTTGTAGAACAAAGGTGTGTCGGTAATTTAGTTAATACACCAAGTATTGGGAGTGAAAGAGGAAATTACTATTATTATGTGTAATTATATGTGTGTATGTGTAAAGCAATGGATGGTCTTCAAATTGTGTAACAAAAAATGATTACATGTTACATGATTACGTGTTGTTAAACAAATCCAAACGCTTTATACGCAAGTAAATACATTAATTTCATCAGTAAAAAATAAAAGCTATATTCCGGGTGGAAAAATTGCGAGAGATCGCCAATATTTCCTTTCCTCCTGCTTCAAGATAAGGAACGCAAATAAATGCTGCATTTACTATGTAGAGAACTTGTATGTTTTAAAGAACGTAGCTTATGAATTTAATTGGGAAGGTGCGTACTGCGTAAAATAAACGCAAAATCTTTTTTTTTTGCAAAAAAAGGTGTACTTGAGGATCTAATTTACATTAAAACTTATTTTGCTTACTTATCCGATGCTATAAAAGTACTTGAGGCAAAAGGACTTTCTCTATCAAAGAGAGTCGAAATTGTAAAACATATTAGAATGTCTTTAAATGTATTAAAAAATTTAAGATTTACCAAAAGTTTACCAGTGTTTTGCGAAAGCATACAGGTTTCAAGAATTTAAAAAATATTAAACCTTTTTGTAGGATAAAAAAAAAAGGAATTTTTGATTTCACACAATCTGCAGTTTTTAACAACCAGTGATTGCTGTTTGTTAGCACATTGTCCACTTTTCTTCTGCGAATATTTTAATCTGAAAATTTAATATTCATTTTGTAACCCCAAATATAACTGTAATTTATTTAATAGTTTAGATTAAGGCTGTTGATTGAATTAGTTAAGTTGTTGATTTATTATCATTTTTTGTGTAACATTAACGCACATTACCGATTTCTCATTATCCTTAATAAACCACACATTTTCTGTTTTATTTGTTTATTGCATTGAAATAAATGCATATTTATGAGCATGTTTTTTCATGGTTCTCAAAGCATATTTGCATGCATACTATTTCATTTTTAAATGCTTAATAAGCCTAGTTATTAGATATGTTAAATAAAAGCACATTTCGTTCCCTTGGAGGTAGAATTTAGAAAAAGCAAGAAATGGATTTTTTTTAATGCCTTTGACTAAATAATTTCTTATGTAGGTGCTTCGCAAAAATAGCGTCATTGACAATTTTAAACGTTTTATCTGTTGCGGTTCTACAGATTCGGTGATTACTCGGTCAGGGAAATGACTTTTGCTTTTATATATATATATATATATATATATATATATATATATATATATATATATATATATATATATATATATATATATATATATATATATATACATATATATATATATATATATATATATATATATATATATATATATATATATATATATACAGAGTGTACCAAATTAACTGGGCACTATTGCTAAGGTGTTTATTACGGGAGGTACAAAGTCTGTTAAATTAGCAAACTAGTGCTATTTTTTATTGCGATTAAAATAGTAAAAAAAAAGAAAAACAATCGAACATCGCGTTTCTGATTAAATTTGAAAAATAGTTTTTTTTTGATTGGGAAACCCCTCTATAATTTTTTCTGTTTCGATTGCAAATCTTCTGCTGGACATAACAGTTTATATGCATTACTGGCCTAAAATTAAAGATAACCTAGTTATTCATATATTTTGCTTATAGATAAAGTTGGCTAAGTATTTTTAAAATAAAATTTTATTTCACGTTTTTACTTAGTTTTTTATTTACGTTAGAAATAAGAACAATTTAAATTTATAACAAGTTGGCAAATATATCTCTATTTTCTTCAATACATTTTTCAGCATTTTTGACAAAGCTTTTGTTGCCTTTAAAACTGGTCTGCCATCGATAGATGTTACAATGCGCCAAATATTAAGTTGAAGTTTGTCTAATGTCATTTTTTTTTGACATAACCCGAAAAGTAAAAATCTAATAGAGTTATGTCAGGGATCTTGGTGGCCAACGAATCGGACCATTTGTTGTTATACATCTATTTTGATAAAGTCCGTCAAGCAATATTGTGACTTCACTAACCATATAGGGGGGAGCTCAATCTTGTTGGAAATATATTTCATAATGTGCTTCTAGGCTAGCATCACCCAAAAAGTCTTTCAGTATTTCTATCAACTTGTCAACATATCTTCTTCCTGTCAAAGTACCCTCAAAAAATATTAGCCCATTTATGGTGCTGCCTATTAGACCAACCAAACAGTAATAGTGAATTGTATATGTGGATTTCGGGGATGGACTGTGAATATTTTCTTGACCAACAGTGCATATTTTTACGATTAAATATGCCCCTATTTGAAAAGTTGGCCAAATCACTGCAAGAAATGTTCTTTAAAATAAAACATTTTTCGTCTGAAACAATTTACTAACCAATACAATTCAGTATTAATATTTGGTGTGGTCTAATTAGCAGCAAAAAAATTGAACCAATATTTTATGGGGGTACTTTGACAGGCAAAAGATATGTTGATATGTTCTCAGAAATACTAGAAGACTTTGTAGACGATATTACCATAGAACTACGCAATGAAATTTATTTCCAACAAGATGGAGCTCGCCTCCCCATATGGATAATGAAGTCATAATATTGCTTGACAGACCTTTTCAAAATAGATATATAACAGTAAATGGTATGATTGGTTAGCCACCAAGATCACCTGACATAACTCCATTAGACTTTTACTTTTGGGGTGATGTCAAGTAAGAGGTTTATAAAAAGAGATTGACATTAGATGACCTTCAACATAATATTAGGCGGATTGTAACATCTCTCGATGATAGAACATTTTTGAAGACAACACAAGCTCTATTAAAAAATGCTGAAAAATATATTGAAGAAAATGGATAAATTAAAATTGTCCATATTTTTATCTTAAATAAAATACTAAGTAAAAAAAACGTAAAATAAAATTTTATTTTAAAAATACATAGTCTTCTTTACATAAAACCAAAATACATAATAATTAGATTATCTTTAATTTTAGGCCAGTAATGCATATAAACTTTTTTGTTCAGCAGAGGATTTGCAATCGAAACAGTAAAAATTATAGAGGGGTTTCCCATTCAAAAAAAAACTATTTTTTAAATTAATCCAGAAACGCTATGTACGATTGCTTTTTCCCTTTTTACTATTTTAATCACAATAAAAAATGCTACTAGTTTGCTAATTTAACCGACTTTGTAGCTCCCGTAATAAACCAATTAACAAAAGTGCGCACTTAATTTAGTACACCCTATATATATATATATATATATATGTCTATGAATGAATTTATTGGTGAAGGTGCGAACTGCATATAAGACGCACAAATCTTTCTTTTTGCATAAAAAGGTGTCGAGAGTCGAAATTGTAAAACAGGTTAGGATGTCTTTAAATGCATTAAAAATTTTAAATATTTACCAAAAGTTTACCAGTGTTTTGCTAATCTAAATTTGAAAATTTATTATTTTGTTGTCAAATATAACTGTAATGTATTTAACAGTATAGATTAAGGCTGCTAATTGAATTAGTTTAGTATTTGATTAAATATATATATATATATATATATATATATATATATATATATAGAGTGAATCCTAGTCGTGACTGACTAATTAAGCAGAAAAATACTAAATTAGTGGGGATGCAGTCAAAGAAAACCAAAGGCCTAGTTCAAAAGATGATTTATTGTATAGTCAAGCTTTCGGGATATACCCCTTCTTCAGGACATTTCAATGTGGGTTTAAAATAAAAGCAAGATATTCCATCAAACAAGAATTTATGTAATGTCTATTCTAAAACAAACCATCACACTTTGGAACATTTAAATTACGAAAATATTGTTATTTAACTGTTATTACATGATTAAAAATTAAAAAAAATATATATATATATATATATATATATATATATATATATATATATATATATATATATATATATATATATATATATATATATATATATATATATATATATATATATATATATATATATATATATATATATATATATATATATATATATATATATATATATATATATATATATATATATATATATATATATATATATATATATATATATATATATATATATATATATATATATATATATATATATATATATATATATATATATATATATATATATATATATATATATATATATATATATATATATATATATATATATATATATATATATATATATATATATATATATATTTAATCAAATACTAAACTAATTCAATTAGCAGCCTTAATCTATACTGTTAAATACATTACAGTTATATTTGACAACAAAATAATAAATTTTCAAATTTAGATTAGCAAAACACTGGTAAACTTTTGGTAAATATTTAAAATTTTTAATGCATTTAAAGACATCCTAACCTGTTTTACAATTTCGACTCTCTTTGGCAAAGAAAGTTCTCTTAAAGCACTAAACTAGATCCTCACGTACACCTTTTTATGCAAAAAGAAAGATTTGTGCGTCTTATATGCAGTTCGCACCTTCACCAATAAATTCATTAACTACATACTTTAATACATCCAAGTTTTGTGCATAGTAAAAAACATTTATTCACGTTCCTTATGTTGGAGAAGGAAGAAAGGGAATATTCGTCGCAATCTCTCTCAATTTATCCTTCATTTGCGCATATTACCACTGATATGCACTCTTGCTCTTACAATAAACTGGCGGTCAAATTCGGAAATTCTTTATGCATTTTTATATTTCTGCTGAAATCTTACATTTAGATTCTTACCAAGCCGTGACAAACAATAACAAATAATTGAATGCCTTGGCTTCATTTCATTTGACGTTTATAAAGAGTTAAGTAAACGTATCTTTCTCACATTTAAAATTGAAAAATGGCAGATTTCTCAAGTAGTGAGCTTGCTGATATTTATTTTGTATATATCTTTTGCAACTGTAATGCGCTAACCCCAGTCCAATAGGAGATTTTTAAAGTAAGTAAAGAAGCACCTGGTCAAAAAGTATTTAAAATAGTATATTGAGACTTAATTGAATATGTATTTTCTCAACGCTGTCGTCGTCAAGGACGACCTGATCAGAAAAAAGAAAATTCTGAAGTCTACTTAAGACCTCTTGCCATACATACAGGGATACTTAAAAGAATTGTAATAAAAATTGTAAGTACTTACGCAGTAAATTAATAATATATAATTTTAGATTGAAAATGACGCAAATATAGGTTTGTATCACTTTCATTTCCAGATCCAGAGTGTACGATCTAAGACCGGAAGATTTCCCAGCTAAAGTGCTATTTAGCCCATGGGTCTTACAAAATAGAAATAATTTACAAAACATTTCGTAGTCCGCAGTGTTTAACGTTCGTAAACGCTAGTAATTCGTAGAATTAATTTTCTGCAAAGATCAATCTGCTTTGGCTACGAGACAAGAGTTACCCATTCCCAGGCTTGTATTTCTCTAACGAAGTAGTTTTCAAAATATATTTACATGACATTTTAGTCCTCTTTTATGTCTAGATTACTCTGTAAAAATAAAAACCTTTTTTCGGGACCCCTTTATATTTATTTACTGAATATTTTTTTAATAATAAACATATCATATTCGAATATATCAAATCTAGAGTATATATCTGCAACACCTTAATATATATATATATATAAATATATATATATATATATATATATATATATATATATATATAATAATATAAATTACAGCAATTCCTTTGGTAAGCAATTTAACCTCTATATACAAAATTATTTTTATAAACCACATTTTTATTTATTTTTTTTTAGTTAGTTATAACAATTTACGAAATATCTAACTGTATGTTAAATCTATAAAGTAAAACTTCCAAAAAAGTTTCTCCGCTATAACTGTGCCATTGTAAAGATTGGTTGGAATCCCTTTTAACTCCTGTTTTCTCGAAATGCAGTTGAGGTTGCTAAATATCTAAAGCTGTATCTTTTAAAGATCCTTGTATCTATTACACTTTCCTTTAAAAAGTATTTTAGCCACTTATGTAAAATTTTCTGTTGTTCCTTCTTTATGACGTTTTTAATGGTTAAAATAAGGTTCTTTTTAGCAAAAGGACAAATTTCTTGGGTTTGTTGAAAATAAAATATTGTGCTCCTTGCCACGTAATTCCGGTTTTGTTCAAAATAAAGTAAACGTATTTAGTTAAGCAATACAAGTATTAAATATAAAACATTTAAACTAAACAAAACCAAAACTGCAAATGACCGCCATCCTGGACAATTATATGTCTGATAAAAATATTTTTTGGCTTTTTCGCAACTGAATAAAAATATTTAACGAAAAAGCCAAAAAAGATTTTTGTTTGTCAATCTAAACGCAACAAATAATCTGAACACGTTGAAAAATATATATCTGATATTAACTTTAAACTCTTCTAAATTTCCAAAGATAGCTTTTTGGCCAAGGGATGGATTTATTCTCTACAATCAACTTAGTTGCAAAAGATTCTCTTAAACTAACTTTGCAAATTATTGCACTGTATTTTTGTGCCGTCTTAGTCGAACCAACATTCTTCCACTTCGTCTTGGATTTTAGGCAAACAAATGTTCCTCATTAAAAAAAATCCAATAATCCTAAGGACGTTTAAAGTGCTTTTTTTCATTTTGGTTACGTACTTAATACCAGCACTTTGTTTGTTTACATCACATTTAGGGTCAAACTCTGCTTCATCGCTATTAAAGAAATGTTTACGATGTTGTCATCTTAAGTCTATTAAGTAGTTTTTTTCAGGCTGAATGTTCACATATTTTATTAAGCCGCCATTTTATTCCGCCATCTTCGATTTATACCAGTTGATTCCAACATAATACTTGACGATTGTGCACAATTTGAGATAAATTGCATCAGCAGTTATTTTAGTAATATTTTTTTTACCACTTCGATGGACCGCCATTTTGTTTTGATATATTGGATCTTCACCAAAATGTTACTTGGTCATCCCCATATAAAGACAATCGGGTGAGTATTTTTTCAGATAGACAGACCGACATGTTTATCGGCATCTAGGGACCCTGAAACGTAAAAATCTGAAAAAATCTCGGAGAGTGATTTTTTCGCGATTAGAACACTTTCATTTTACGAGGGAAGTAACGTTTTCTTAAGTTGGGCCTATGAAACTAGCGTCGAAAATATGTTTAACAATAACTCAATTAAATTAAAGACATTTTTCAACGCAAAAAAATTGGTGCATGATATTCGTGAAAAATATTTTAACCGCTATGTAATTAAAATAAATCTTTTTACCTTAAACGTAAAGATATGTCAAAACAAGAACTGCACAAGGTATAAAAGGTAAACTTAAATAATCTACAATTTTTGGACAAACTAAAAACTAGAACAACTTTGAAACTTAAGATATTACAGAAAAACTTGTTTTTTTGTAATCATAATAACTTTCTTATAAAGGAACAGAGTAAAAATCAATTTCTTCAAAGAAAAAGCCACTAACACTAGAAATAATGCATGATGTACGATATTAGATAAAGCACTATAAAATGGCTAAATGGTCTCTAAAAAATGTTATATAAAGCAGTGGTAGATGTTACCGAACCAAGGGTTGTATTTTTTGTATTAAAAAACACTGGTAATTCGGAAACAACAAAGATGCTAATAAATTGGACACATAAAAGGGATAGTCTAAATAATTTACACATAACCCCTCTAACCTATTATTTATAGTAGCAAGGGCACAAGGATTGAAAAGTAGTCACAATAAAATTTAAAAGTTAAGAAAATAAATAGCTGCAAGTTTGCCAAAAGGCAAGGAGACTGTAATGGTCTATCTGACAATATCGAAAAAAATGCAATTTGTCGATCATATTGCTAGATCAACCGACGACGACTGACCCAATGAACATTCTTGGATGAAAGTAGCAACATGAAGTGTAAATGGAGCACAGGAGATCCTCAAACGATAGACCGACGACTTGAGGAGAACTAAATTAATCTGAATGCAGGTAACACAAAATTGATGTGTTGCATAGATCACGAGAAGCTTACGTCCAGCAATGGACCAAGGTAAGTAGATAGTGATGAGGAATGGAGAGGCTAACAGAACTTTATGAACTTTTGACCAAAACCAGTTTAATAAAGTTTCAAAACTAAGCGGTTGTAAGACTTCTAATTTTAACAGGATCGTAAATAAAGCTTGCCCAAGCGAAAGATACATTTTTAGTTCGTAAAATGAATGACATTTCAAATTAAAATATATTCAAAGACACAAACAAAAAACAGTAGAGCTATATAAAATATACCTTCAAGAAAAAAAACTAAAAAATCGTATATTATTAATTTGGAAAAACAGTATAAAAAGCCATCGTTTTCCAAGACAACGAGGGTGCTATTAATTTAGAAGCTTTGTTATATTTGAAATGTAGGTCAGTTCTTCCTAAATATTAAATGAAGTATGAAGACACAAAAGTTTCAATACGTCATTGTGTTGTGTCGAGGCAGAATGAGTAGGGATGAATAGCTTATTGCAAATTATATTAGGATGTCGGAAAGTTTATGTAATGTTATTAATTTTTTCTTGATCTACCTAAAATATATATTTAAAGAATTTAGATAAAAAAAGGACCAAGTCCGTAAGAGTATTGTAAAAATGGAGATATTTTGAGTAATCTTCTAAAAAATATGTTGATTCAGAGCTACAATGGATAGACCAGGAACTGTGTAAGTAAACTGAAAAAGTGCTCAGTGATCATGTATTAGTTAGTACAAATTTCAATTCGTATAGTATTTTGCAATAGTGCCCTAGTATCAGATTTTAAAAAATAAGTTAAGGTTATCTTAAAAAGAAATTTTAAGATAAAGATTGACTTTTAAACTATTCTGCTTTATATGCTTGATATTATGGTTACTGGAATATGGTAGTTAATCAGCTAAGTGTGGTGTGGGCTAATCTTAATTTGCTGGCAGTACTGGGTTTAACAACTGCAAGTGCTTAAGAGGAATATTTATGGTGTTTTATGCAGCATAAGTGCAGAAAGTGACTGTATTACTGTACTTATTATTTACTGATATGTGACATTTTATTAAAACTGTGACATTTTTGCTTACTGTTTAGAGTAAACCGGAAAATTGCTTTTCGACTGTATGTTGCTACAAGAAAATGATCCTTTATTATTATTCAGAAAACTTTGGTTTTACCTTAAATATTTTTGCCAGCACAGAAATGTATTTATGTAATTTTCTGACTGTAAAATTATTTTATAAGATAATTTTAAGCACACATGACACAACAAGCAAGGTTATTAAAAGTCAGGCTAATATTAAAATATATCCTTTCTAAAAACAATAATCTGAACCTCTTATAGAAAACTCCCTATCGAAGCGCTATAGCTGTCTGTAAAGACAGAAATATCTCTCTGGTCTAATCTGATTGTGATTAAAAATAATTAGTCCCAGCGCGCTTTGAAACATGGTCTTTCGCCATCGGATATTATTTTTGGTTGGAAGTTGTCACTTTTAAATTACAAAACACTAACTATCTCCTACTTGCTTGTCTTCTTATTTAAATAGGCATTTTTTTGTGGTTAAACATATTTGCTACTTTTTATGCACTGAAACTTCACACTAAATTTACTTATTTGGGTATTTTTAACTCGTCTGCTTCCAGGACAGGGTAGCAGAACTTTGAGTGTAACTTAGCACTAATAACTCACACCATACTGGTAAGTTTTCACATTTTGTACTAATTTTTGCTGTATATTTTTCAAAGTCTAACTGAAGTATTTAAAAAACAAAACAATGGATTTTGACACCTTAAAAAAATTCATACTACGGCTAATTCCAGCATTACTCGAATATCTAATTGAATGAATAACAAGAAATACACAAAAAATATGTAGAATGTCTTAAATTACAACTACAAAAGTTAGATAAGGCTTTTGGACAGTATATTGCACTTCAAGAGGAATTTAAATTTAATCTTATTGAGTACGGTAGTGATAAAAACGAAGATAGCAATGCTGTAATTTAATTCAAAATAAAATTAGACAATTATCAATAAGCAATTTAAATACTTCTACAGAGTTTAACTCTTTTTCGCCACAACAAAACATTTGTAAAATCATCCTAAATAAATATAAGACACTTTAACGGTGATGTCTCAGAGTGGACTTTTTTTTAACAACTTTTTGAAACTCTTATAATAAAAAACATTTTATCTCTGATGTACAAAGATTTATTTACTTAAGGGATGAACCACTCAAACTAATTGATAATTTGTCAGTCACAATTGAAAACTTCGAAACTTGAAACCTTACAGAAACATTATGGCAATAAAGTAATTAAAATAAATTTACATATAATAATCAACCATATTCGAATAATAAGAAGTGTTTATATTGCAATGAAAGTTCTCACTCAATTAACTCCTGTAATAAGTTTAAAATATTACAGCACTCGGACAAAAGAAATTTTATTCTTTCTAAAAAATGTTGTTGTAACTGTCTTGGTACTTCTCATACGTTTAATGAATGTATATATAGATAGATTACATATCCCTCAGGCTGTAGCAAACCAGACTTCAGCCCCTCCCGGTAACCAGAATACTAATTTTCTTCAAAGAAATTCACACTGCACACCAAATCTGCAGAACGAACAGGCTAGACGGTCTCAAGCCACTTCAATTCAAAATAGAAAACTCCACAGGCACCTTCTTCTAATGAAGCCTCTCAAATTTCAGAGCCACCTATTATTGCACAAACTTCATAGTTTTTCTACCCTCTCTACTAAAATTCTAAAAGTAATACTCTTACTGTTGGCTACAACCCAGGTCACTGTCCTTAATGCCAAAGGAAACGCTATACAGAAGAAAGCAATTTTATATAGTGGTTCACAATACTCTTTAAATACTGGAAAACGTAACTACACCACCTACATTAAAGTTACTTAAGTTTAAGGTATAGCTGTAAGTAATATGTAACTCAACATAGTTGATATTACTATATATACACTCACAAAATGTTAACCGTACTGCCAGTTATTACTAGCACACTACCTTATATTCCATTTAATACTGAAAAATGGAAAATACCCTACGACTTACCCTTACTGGCAGACCCAACTTTCTGACGCTCTTTTGAAATCGACCCTTTGACAGATTCAGATTTGTACTATAATTTACTTATTAATGGCACGATCTACCAGGAAAAAATGTCCCCCCACTCCTCAACACTCATTTAGAATAAGTTGTTGGAGGCACTTGCCCTTCGTACAGTAACCGTAAATTCAGAAGTTCTTCATGCAACAACAATTCGCACTCACATTTAAAGTCTCTCTCCCTACGGAAATAGCGTATCCCTCTTTGTTCAAAAACATGAAAACTCACTAGAAAATCAGTTTCTAATTTTTGGAAAATGAGAGAACTTTCTCAAAAAGCGCCTTTTTTTCCGGAAGAGGAACAGGTTGAAACTTTGTTGAGAGAAACTACTAAAATCTCAAAAAATGGCAGATTCGAAGTAAACTTACCATTAAAAAGCCCTTAAGAAAATCTGAAGCTCGGTGATTCATTTACTATAGCTAGTAGAAGATTTTCTAACTTGAAAAAGAAAATTATCCAGAACCCCAACTACCACATAAATATAAAATATAAAGTAAATATAAAATATTGATGAATATGTTTCTATGACATCGCAAATTTGTGTAACAAATAAATTAAAGCACCCTAAATACTTTTTACCTTACCATGCTGTCATAAGACCAGAAAGTGGAACTACTAAAATACGCATAGTTTTTGATAGTTCTTATCCCAGCTCTACTACTACTGTGCAAAATAAGGGCTTCCAAGTACAACCAGATTTGTATGACACTATCTATAGATTTCGCTATTTTAAATGTGTTTTGATTTGTGAATCGAAAAAAAATTTAGGCAAATAAGACTCAACCTTTAATAAAATTCTTGTTAATATTATCTGGTTAATTAACTCCAATGATGAGCTACAATGCATTTAATTATCCACGGTCGCCTTTAGTATCGACTGTGCCCCCTTTCAAGTTCTCTACAAGAGTTTTAAAACAAATCGCCTTGAACAATGATTCTCAATACTTCCTCGCTTCAAATGCTTTACTGCCTCATACTTATTGTAATGACGTTCACGGAGGAGTAGATTGCAAACCTACAACTTTTGTAGAATTAATTAAATTATATTTTGATTACATTTGTCATCCCCTTGCACATATAGTGTTGCAACTCTCAATTCTTGGAGGAAAAAACCTTAAGACACGATTTTAAATTTGATGGTTGTCCTAATAAGGCACAAAATGGAACTCTATAGTTGACATTTTCGGTGTTTTAATACCTGATAAAACGTTTCTTGCATAGCTCAGTGCTATGACCTTCTTGGATTTTTATCACCTGTTATTATTATTAAAAAATTTATAATACAAAACTTTAGATATAAAAATTCATTGGTACGCCCCCGTTAAAGAGGAAACACTTTTACAACTTTGGAAACATCTTATTGACAATTTAACCTTGCTTAAATCCTTTAAAATTCCATGTTTTTGAAGAGAAAGAAGAAAGAAAATTAAAGAAATTAATTTATCTGGATTTGCAGGCTCTATCGAGAAGGCATACTCTGCTAGTGTTTATGAGCACACCTTATACACTGATAATATAGTATTTTGTATTTTATTCTCCCTAAAAGGAAAATTAATATTGTCGGTTAATCTGCATAGCTTAGCATTTCCAAATCAGGAGGATACTATTTACTTAAAAGTTGCTTTGTCATAATCCAAATTCGGTCCCAAGTTTTTCCTAAATAGTATTTTAGTTCTTAGTGCATTTTTTTGAGAAAGTGAAAGATCTTTGAAAAATAAAGTTTAAAAAAAGTGTATACAGCAAGTATTAATTCAGCCATTTCATTTTAAATTTAAAAGATATCATATACTTATTTTTTTGGTCATTTTTAATGTTAATTTCCATTTTTGGAAGCGCATTTGATAGTTCATAGCTTGAGTTTACAATTAAAGTTTTTAGATACTCTGAAGAACATTTATTTGAAATTGTGGGTGTGGTTTATGGTATTTTTTTCAAGCAACAAGCTATTTATTTGTAATTTCAACATACATTACATAAAAAGAATTTGTTAAGTTATAAATAACGGTTTATTATCCCGTGCGAGGCATTCGAATTTCTCTAAAAATACCTAATGTTTGGTGTTTCAATACTTTCCTTTGACGCCGATAAATGTATCTGAAGTTTTTTAATATTTTGAAATTCCATCATCCCATATGCTATAAATATATTGTCGTGTAAATAAAAATATAATTTATTATAATTTGCTTGCCGCAGCATCTCTGTTCGTCAACCTTGCCTCGTCTTGTGAAGAGTTTTAGAAGATATGTCTCGTCTATGGCTTTAAATTAGACCTCGTACAGCATTAAGCCAGCTTTTATTTAGGCTGTACCGATGTAAACAGGTGGTGGAGCATCCTGACGTCTGGGGCCAACCTAGATTTGTCGACATGTACTCGGGTACGTCGCATCTTATGGCGTGATTAATTTGAATTAAGTAAGTTTATACCTCTTTAAAGTTTGCAATATTGATGGCATAGAGAAACAAGGATCTAGGCGGGGTAAATTTTATAAAAAACAGTTTAGTGGGGGATTATATTAAAGAAATAATGGGATATGAAGATGTAATAGAAGAAATGCCTAGTGTTAGTTTTTGTATTTTTGGTTAATATTTTGGCTTGCTGTGTAGTATTTTAATCAATTAGTTCATTTTAAATAAAAATATATTCGAAAAATAAAAAATATAATGTCGAAGGCGTCGAAAAATATCTCTTTGTCTCATTTCTGCAGCACTCCAAAATCCTTAGGCAACGAGCCGCTACTGACCTGAGTTAGAAATAAACGCATTAATAACTGCATCTCAGGAAGAGGTTATAACGAGAAATTATGTGCATGTAAAAATTGGTTGGTCCAAAAACTTTTTAAAGTAATATTTGACTATTCTAAAGCAGGTAATTCTATTTTTTGGTGAGGGTTTTTGCAAATAAGATTTACATAGCTTCCTATATCGATAAATGCATTCAACGGAGCTCCCAAAAATACTCACTTGTAGCCCTACCAAAATTCGAGTTGTTAATCTTCTGCACATTCTTATTCCCTTGATGATCTTTGATGTTCCACTTTGAGTACTATCTTGTGTCCTACTCCCATAAGATTTGAGTTTAAACTTATTAAGTTTGAAATACTTAGTTCCATATTTTTCACTGAATTTATGGCCTATCTACCACAATTAAAACATATGCTATTTAAAGTTGTGGAGTTCAGAAAGTTTGGGCTTGTATTGGTCTTACTATCGGTGTTACTTGGAAATGGCTTTTTTTATTCTTTTTATATGTCTTGTCGCGAAGATCACTATACACTTTTAATTTTGCTTCAACCTCCTCTAGCCTAGTCGCTCATTACAAAATAGCTTTATTGTTAGTGTAATCTGAAATGTCATCAATTACGTATTTTTATTAGCAATTTCGTTCAGTTCTAAAAAATATCCTTGAACATTCCCTCCATACCTCAATCTCTTTCGGACAACATCTTATGTAAAGTAGCAGTACTCAACTGTGGCAAAAACTCGTTTTTTAGTACAATCCATGATTTCACCCTGTATTTTAAGCAAGTGTTTTGCACCTTACTGTATAGTTAAACATCGTTTCGTGTATTTATTTTATATCAAAAGTGTGCTTAAACTTTTCTGAAACGGAGTAAAGGATAAGCAACTTGACCAAATTTGGTTTGAGGATTCCATTTATGAGTTATTTCTGAAAATATATTTTTAAGTGTTTTTTTATTTATTGTTTTGTACACTTTG
Organism: Kuschelorhynchus macadamiae; assembly: GCA_030620095.1. Lineage (NCBI taxonomy): Eukaryota > Metazoa > Arthropoda > Insecta > Coleoptera > Curculionidae > Kuschelorhynchus > Kuschelorhynchus macadamiae. The sequence goes on along the minus strand of JAUTXW010000613.1, from coordinate 1,596,524 downwards.
ACCATCGATGTCCCAGAAGTTCAAAACTTTGATGGGGATTCCGAGATATATCAACTAATTTCTATACTATATTATCCATTCCACGGATTTTAGAATAGTATAAAAGCCAGTTAACTTATTTTTTTCTAAATTTACCGTGTCGGTGATGCTGCCCCGGATTGGCTCAGTGGCATATACAATATCAAGCCACGATGCCAAGGAGTATTCGGAAAACAACCAAAGAGAAGCTCCCCAATTAGTTATAATTATAACCTAGAACTGAGACACAACCCTGAATGTGACGCGTAGCCGATGTTTCCGTGTCCCGTGTAGTGAAACAGCTTACGTAAGTTAAACCAAACGTTGGTATAATTAAAAAAAATACTGCCCACCTCAGATGGCCTCCACCCAGTTGCTCCATGTCCCTAAGAATGAGAAATTAACTCTCTAAGGTTACCTATACAGCTTTGGGAATCAACAGCCTGTGAAAGAAAAATAGAAGGTATTGCCATCACGTGGTGAGTGTAGAAAACGGGAAGCTTCTATCTTCTATGTCAGTGTAGGAAACGCGATATACGAAATGCAAATAAATATACCGCAATCAAATTAGTAATTTTAGGCAATTATTTGCTTTGTATTTTAGTACTGAATGTGGGTGTTTTAATCGGACGCTGTAGAGCCATGTTTATCTTGAGTCCTCTGCAACTAGGCAGTTTACAAAACTTCTTAAATTTTTACCAAAGTTAAACGTTAATAAAATTAAAAATATGCGACAGTCTGTGGGGTCCCACATATCTGTATTTTCGAGCGCACACCTGGAATATTCCTAATGTTCTGATACAGCAGTCCGACGCTGCATCATCGTAAGGGCAACATTATTACTATACTATTAACAACAACACCTTTGGCAGTCGGCATAATCATTTATTTCTTTGAAGTTATAATAAAAACGCTAGTTTTGTTGATGAAAAATTTTAAAAAATCAAGAACTTTTAGGGGATTCCATTATTCAGTTTTATGTAATGTAAGGCGAACCTTTAAAGCGTTAATTCCTCGTTAGAAAAAAAAATACAAAAGCTGTTACCTAACATGGAAATAACATAATTTGGTTTCTAAAGCTAGTTTATTATAGTAGGCAAAGAGAGCGCACAATTGGTTTAGCAATCATAATAATTTACAACTTATAATGAAAGTGAAAAAGTAAATTGAATATTTTATTTTATCAATAATGTTAAAAAGTTGACGGATATTTTTGAAAGTGAAAATTTGAATTCCAGTTTTGTAGGTCCAAAGTAAAATCACACTGCCTTAGACCTAGAACTATCCTGCATGCTATATATCATAGTTTCGCCAATAAGTATATAATTTTGGAGGCAGAGGACATATTTAAAGCAAAATGTAAGAATACAATTGATAAAATTTACCTACCGATGAAGGAACCTAATTAATATATACGGAGTTTGAGCACAATTGTAATCACCGTCCAAAAGATTTATTGTGAACCATTTTCTATTATGGGAACCAACATTGTAAGGTAAAAGTGTACAGTAATCATGAGTTTCAAAATCTCTGCTAATTAGTAACTAAGTTTTTCTAGACGGATCAATCCTGCTATAATGGCAATATAAAGCTTTTGATAGAACAGAATAGAAGTCGTAGGCATCGGTTTTGAAATGTATCACTTATTTATTTTTTTCTATTAACTATTAAGGTCTTGTTTCTTGGCCTAACTGGATGAGACCTACAGCTTAATATGGATTCCGAACCACAGTAATTGTTGCGAACCCCAGCCTACATCTCACCCCCAGCTATCAACTGATCTGGCTTCAAGCCGACTTGAATAAAATGGTCCATGATCTAGATACATTTTGCATTAGCCTATATATATATATATATATATATATATATATATATATATATATATATATATATATATATATATGACTTAACAAACTCTGTGTGTGCAGCCCGATTCGAACTGGGTACCACTTTATATATTTAACGCAACTGCACGCTCATGGAAATCTAACTCGCCAAACAGTATTAAATAAAGGGAAGTTTTAATCTAAACACTTTCTTAATAATTACAAAAAAACCTAAGAAAAGTAACGAAGGAGGTCAGACATATTTCACTGCAAAACAAACTAAACTATCAAGATATTCAAACCGAATTTCCAAGCTGTAATAACAAGCATAAGGTTTGGTAAACTTATAAGGATTATGTTTGATTCCCACACTGTTTATTTTGTATAATAACTTAATATGTGTTATGTGCGCAAGGCTGGTGCGGTTCTGGATTATAATGGAGTAAATTTGAATTACAAATATCGGGATGGATATAGAGCGCGAGGTTTTTGAGCTAATAGGGTTTAGTGTATATAATACAGTTGGTATTAAGCAATTCTGTGTCGCTTAATAAATTCGCTCCTTGCCTTTAGGAAATAGCTCTTTATACTTGATTGCCCTAAATATATTTATTTCATATGCGACGTTGATTAAATAAACAGAGATGGCTTCATTTGAAATGAAATCTATTTTAAGCTTATAACAAAGACAGATTGCTAAACCTTCGCCTTTAGAGTGGACATATTTATTTTACGGTTATACAAATAACAAAAGGAGATATTGCATTATTTTTCAATAATATATTAATCTAAGTAGACCTACATATTTTAAATTTTCTTAACCTTCTATTGTCAAACTTTTTTTTGACATATAACGAAGGTCTGAGGATTAAGAATAATGCACCGTTGCCTTAAGCCGGGGTTGTCTCATTTAGTGACTCGATTTAACAGGAGTCTGAGTTTCCGTTGACGTTATCTAAGCACCGAAACGTGCATTTGCACTTCACGGTACCTCTATAGAGATCGCGGTAGTACTGCCACGGTCGTTATTGTATATCTACAATAAAAACTACTTATCGTTAGCAGCCCATCTCTAGGTGGAGCACTTCCCCATCGAAGTAATAGCAGCGGACGGTGATGCTTTATTCTCATTATTGTCCGAGATCAGACCAAGACAGGTCACCGCCGGACTTCCATAAAATAAACTTACAATAATGGTATCTATCTATTTAAAAGATATTTGGCTTCAACAAAAAACTACGAATATATACTAACAGGTATTTAAAAGTGAGAGCATTTAGTGTTCAGTGATTTTGATTCTGTAATATCTAAAACGATGAGAGTAATGAATTCCATCCATTCAGTGTACAGATCTCGTGAAATAAAGATCCCTGAAGATGATTTGTGCAACCGAATGCAAAACTTTGGATAGCAATTCTAATTTGACACGGTCTAATCCCAAGAACTATGATTTCTTAATTGAACAAAGCCATGAAAGGGTCCATTCTACACTATTTACGTAGTCTAGAAAAAATAAATTACGCCCTTTATTATTTTCCTACGTAAAAAAATTTTATTTCAGGAGATTTTACCGGATATTTAAAAAAAATTTAAACTGAAGATTTACTGGTCTATCTCTGTTCCTTCGATTTTTGCGCAAAATTTCAAGTAACTTGGATAAGCAGATTTGTGGTACTGAATTTTTAAACATCTCAGCAGCCTGCCATTTGAACCGCGGTAATGGATTTACACAAAAATTTTAGTTGTTTATCCCTATGCTTTTCTCAATAATATTTTTTTGCATATTTTAACGCCGCCATTTTGTTCCCCATATCGGATTTTTATACCATGTAACTATTTCTTACAACCCTTGAATTTTGACCAAAATTTGGACCTAGATAAGTAGTTTCTGAGCTATGCCTCATACAGACAAAATGATAGACCAACGGTCAGACAGAGGAGAACATATTTTTCACATCCAGACACCTGAAAACGCAAAGAACTGCAACTGAAAATCTTCGATGATAATTTTTTTACAGTCAGAATTCTTCTCTCCCACGAGGGAAGTAAAAACAAAAATATTAGCAATCCAGGAGGCTTTTAGGTAGTTCTGCAAATAATTGTTTTTAACAATGAAACCATGTTAAAATTTATTGATTATATGTATAAATGAAACATAAGATTACTAAACAAATATAATTTCCAATTAACTTGTCCTTTAAACTTAGTACTTCGTATGGCTGTATAAACTCTTCATAGAATAGAGGTGAAAAGTTCTGATATTTTATTTTCCGCAGCTAATAGATCTTTTAATAATTTGGTTTTGAGGCAATATACATCTCCGTCTAATAAAAACTTACTATTCCAAAAACAACGACGCTTTTTAGCTTTTACCAACTTTTACCAACATTTCAAATAACAAAGTTGTAGTAATGTATGATCATGTTTTTTGAACTGTTATAATAGTTATTTATGTTATAAATGAATGTTATCGAGGCTTTATTCTAAGCTGATACCACGGCGTGTATCATAATTATTGTTTTCGTTCCCAATAACATACAAAACTCTATCTTCTGACGTCAGTTGAATCAAACATTGTGCACATTTTATTTAAAAATATTTCAGAAAGGCAGTCGTTTTCTCGTTGCTAAGTTCCTTGTCTCAGAACTATGATGAATCCATTACTGTCCTAGGACAGTACGATCAAGAAAATAAGATGGAAGATAAAATACATTATGCATACTGTTTGCAAAAACATTTATAATAATTACTGCAGTTATATGGTCAGATTCCCACGAAAACCGCTATCGAAAATGATTCTCACATTGGCGATTTCGAGAAGCTGTACTACTTTGCTGAAGTAGATTCCTAGGCCGAGAAATTTGGTTCAGTCTTAACATCATTGTATAAGGCATTTTTTTCTACTTATCTTACTGTAAATGCTTCATTATGAAATAGTTTTTTAAAAACCAAGTTAAAGTTTCAAAGTTCTTTATTGGGACAGCCGGTAGGATAAAACGGTAGTCATATTTCGATCTGATCAGAAGAAATGGCTGCTTGTGGTCTCAACCCAACAAGGCGCTATCTAGTAAATCTATAGAAGAAATACAACACTGTAAGAGCTTTTCTTTTTGGTCCTTCTAAAGCTTCAATTTAAAGTTTTATGTTAGGGATAACTTTAGGCACAATGTAACGCGCAAAATTGTTTTGAAATTCTGTCTATTGACGACGTTGAAAATGATTATGTATGTATACATATATATATATATATATATATATATATATATATATATTTATTCAATTTTACTTTATATTTTTTAAGAATAAAATATTAAGAGACTATTTGTAATAAAAACAGTGTAGGGTACACCAAACCGAAACTTATTTTTGGTAGATTTGATAATTTTCAAAATAAAAAGTCAAAAATAATGTAAAATGTGGAAGGCAGTTTTTCAAGCCAGTCTAAAATTAATTGGGAAATTTTTAAGAGTAAAATAGAAAATATTAAGTGGTTTGATGGCGATAGCAATATTTATATACATTTATCAAAAAATATAACGATATAGTCAACGTATATTAAGAATTATAGGATAATGAGTTAGATCAACATATATTCAAATATATCCATGAAAAAGTAATTGACAAAGTAGAAGCCATGGTTGACAATCGCACCGAGTTAGATACTTGGGAAATCTAAAACCAGCTCTTTTACAGTGTTTTTAGGACTTTAGAAGTTCTAGTTCAAGAACTCACGACAACAAGGCGCTATAAAGACACACATTTATAAAATTTTCGTAGCTACAATTAATAAAAAGTAATGCAATTTAAAGAATTAATAATAATGTAAATTTAAGTATTGACGAACAATTGTGCCATATAAATTGATATTATAAAACTACTTTAAACACCTTTATCACAGGATGTAGCGGTACATTGAAAATAATATTCATTTAAAAAAAAAACATCTTTAAAAGATGTAATGGCATTTGATGGTTACTTCGCCTGCTTCTACCAAGGAGATTTCCTAATAGAAAAGTTTTCGGACTCCTTCGAAATGTTTTTAAACTAAATCCGAAATCCAGCAATATCCGAAACCTACACCAGTGTCTACCATATCTACGAATTTCACTGAAATGATGAACTGGCAAAATCCGCCGAATCAAGATTTTTCAACCAAAATTTAATTTAAACCCACAGTAGTGGATAGTCTACTAAGAACCACCGATATATTGAGAAGTTGATTGAACATTTAATCTTAACAATACTGATGAATTCCCACAGGTAAATCAATCGATTATAAATGATATCTTCACATTCAGTGTTCAGATCTCGTCAAGTAAAGATCACTGAAGATGCCTCGTGCAATCGAAGGCGAAACGTCGGAAAGCGATTCTAATCCCAAGGACCATGATTTCTTAATTAACCGCTTCTGAAAGCTTTCGTGCTATCTTAGAACCACAAATACCTGAAAATACAAAATTAATTAATTAAAACGTAAATCCCTCAAAAGTACTATCCGATAAAAATTACCAGAAATAATTAAAAACCGGAAACAGAGAAACTGACTCAAACTTTAAGAGGGAATGGATATTGCACTGAAGATATTAGACGATTAATTAGAAAATATAACAATCTTATTCCACGAACTGAAACTAACGAGTTACATATAAGAAGTGTTCTTCCATGTATACACGGAACCACAGATAAACTTGCAAGGTTACTTTGCCGGTCCAACATAGGTACAATATTCAACACATACAAGAAAATTGAACAATATATATATATATATATATATATATATATATATATATATATATATATATAGGCTTAAGGAACATATCCGATGTATTAGAAAGAAACAAATTATACGATCTGCTGTATCTGAACACCAGCATTCCACTGGAAATGTCATAAATGTAAGGAAACCAAAGTTCTCGCATTAAAATTATATAATCTATTGAAATTTATAAGCACCCTAACAATTTTAATAGAGTGACGGTCTTCCATCTACATCATACGTGGAAACCGATCTTTACACCGAGTCACGGTTCGGTGAATACACGTCTAGGTGTCTCCGAGCTCTTTCAGTGTTCCGATCTCGTGAAGTAAAGCGAAACCTGGGAAAGTGATTTCATTTTGACACTGTCTAGTCCCAAGATTGACCATAGCCGTGAAAGCTTTCGTTCTATGTTCTGAATATAGGTTTCTGTCTTACTTATATTTTAAGGGTACTGGACAATATGACAGAATGATTTCAAAAGCAATTCTTGTAGAGAGATATATCTTTTCTACTTTGTAGTGTTACAGGAATCTGTCTGCACTTGTTCTTTTTCAATAAGTTGCTTCACTATGAGATTGATGACCCAGTGTTGCTGGCAAAAGTTTATGTAGTTGTTTCGGTTTAGGAAACTCACATATGAACGTTCTACGTTATTTATTCGCGTAATTACTGTAACTCTCTACTAAATAATATGTACAATCTCTACAACAAAATACAAAATATTTGTGATATATTTTATGAAAAGCTGAAAAATATTTAAATCTAAGGTCTTGGAAGCTCTGCAAGATTTAAATCTTCTAGCTTATGTCTTGCTGTATCAAATTTGTATATTTTGTATAAGTTTCGTTATAATTTTTAGTTTCATGTTCATAGACTGCCTACTCTGTAATTTGAATTACTGTAATTCTGTTGACTTTGTATTAAATAAACAAATTATATAGTGTCGTTAAATGGAAGAAATGGTGTCAAAACACAAAGAGAGGGAAGAGCAGTCGCTTTTTTCCTGTGTGCTCTGTTCAACACGCTAATGGGTGAAAACTACATACGGGTGAACGCAGAACAAATTTCAGATTAAAATTTTCAATTTCAAATTTAGTTTTTTCTGCTTCTTTTAACCGGTTTTATTGCCTATTGGGGTAGATAATTTTCCGTAATTTAATTAGTTTCTACCATATACATTAGCTAAATCTATGGAGTTGATTTTTAACCGGTTTTATTGCCTATTAGGGTAGCCAGTTTCTACCACATACAATTTAGCCACATCTTTGGAGTTGATTATCTTTCACGAGTATAGGACTATCAAAAATTGGTCAAACTCCCGTTGCTGAACATAGCACTGTGTAACACCTATCTGAATTTCGCTTCTGCGGCGCAATGTACTTTCTACTTTAATGAATTTTTTTCTAAAGATCTAATATCGGAGTAAAGATTATATAAGAAATATTTTGAAATTAATAATAAAATACTGGCAAAAAGAAACCCTTTTGCATTATAGGTTAATATTTTGCCCTAATATACAAATTTTAGTAATAACCAACACATTATTTCCTTAACAAGCCAAACCAATCCAGATTGATAGATCGCATTTCTAGCCATTAGTTTATGTCATGCAAATATTCCCCTAGAGCCAGGAAATTATCGCAATTCCGACTTAATATCCCATGAGATAAATTAATCTGGGAATCATCAATGAATGTATGATTGATTTTCTAACTAGTTTCGGCAAGAATTAATTATTGCATGTTCATATATATTGCATTAAACTTTAATTAGCCTATTATACTTTTCAAATTTGTCATTTATTACTTCTAATCATTTAACTTATGAAAGATACAATTTAATGTAAAACACATAATTTGTTAAGTAATAGAGTAAATACTAAAAAGGAATTTACGGAAAACAAATAAGAAATCTTCACTGGCTGATCTTATTTTATTATATATATAGTTAAAATCTACATGAATTTACCATTTAATTTATATTATTACATCTAAAAGACGAGCTCTTGCAATATTAAACGCCATGCACCTTAAATTATATTATTAGCTCTTCTCTGGAGCTGGGACAGAGTATGACTAATTGTAACTAATCAGGAACATAACGTTAATCCTTCTGAAAAATTGAAAAAATATATTTATAGCTTTTCGATAGATCTTCCTTCAAATACACTCCAACCTGAAGGCAAATGAAATTCTAAAAATGTAACCCTATTTGACTATAATGTATAATAATTTGAATATAAAAAAAGGTTGTAATTCATAGTTTCCGTTGGCTTAATTTACTTATATTTTAAATAAATCGTGGTTGTATCCTTTTAAGGCTCATTTTATTTGGGTAAATTGCTTCAGAGATAAGAGATAATCTACTGTAACGCTAATATAAGGAGCCTTTTATTTTAAGGTTTCTTGCCGTTCTGCTCATGGTTGAAAAAATAATATATATAATAAAATAACATAGTCAAAAGGTTACACTTGTCGGCGCTGCTAAAGGGTCAAGCTCAAAATTTTGTTTACCAGACCATTTGATATAAGCTAACGAGATAGCCCATTGGTCGAGTAGTTTTCCCCGCTATATCATATATCAGCAAAAATAAGTATTAATACAAGTATTGACTAAGATTTTCGAAGACATAACATTTAATAACATAAAAATATACGGGGGCGATAATGACCTGCTCCAAACGAACTAAAAAGACAACAATCGCAACTAAGGTAACTTTAAACTTGTCAATGTCAGGTTCTTAACACTTCGAAATCTCAGTTACAACTAAAATCAAAATGTAGCCTCGCTGCGCACTTATATAGCCCTTGGAAAAGGATGGAATGGTCTAGAAAATTCTAGAATAATCTAAATACTACAGGGTGAGAAGAATTAAGCCTAACAGAATATTCGAGAACGATTTTTGACACTATCATAGTCGTTACATTGATAAAAATTAAGGTAAATCTACTTCAATAAAATAACAAATAATAAATAAATTCATCTAAATCTTAACAAATCTATAACTAGGGCTAAATTCGCAACAATATATATATATATATATATATATATATATGTTTATATATATATATGTATATATATATATATATATATATATATATATATATATATATATATATATATATATATATATATATATATATATATATATATATATATATATATATATACAAATTACGAGACTCATTTACGAACAAGCAGATCTAACATCCATACCTGTAATAAAAAAAAGCATGACTTTTTTGTGTCTGTTGGTTTTTTTGTTTTATGCTCCCTCAGCTTATAGCAGGGGTCTAAGGACGTACCTGGAAACTTTAATTTTAGTCAAATATCGTTAATCATTTCGTCCGAAAAATAGCTAGTAATTTACTTGTTTGTCAATAGCTTGAAAACTATAAAGATAGCGATGTGAGGTTTTCGCTAAAACTTCAGTCTTTTATTGCTCTTTATAACTAGCGTATAGGACGTATAACCTTCCATTTAAAAACTTTAAGAAATTTGGAAAAAATTGTAAACGTTACGTACATCGTCATCTAACCAATTTGAAAAAAACTAGGGACTATGACTCGATCCAGATTCCAAAACAGCTTGGAATTCTCTTTTAAATGAGCTTAAGATCATTTAATTTTGATTCAAATCGCTATACCGGAAGGTATAGTCACCAACTCTCCCGCTCTGATTAAGGGTGATATGATAATAAGTTTAGTAACAAAGTGATAGAAAATTAAGCTTAGCTTTCCAGTGAGGTAATAAGAGTTATACCTAGTTATAGGAGATTTTATAGAATTATGCAACTGCACCCTCTTGCGGCGAATTTGGAAACTTAAAAATATTTTTAGTTAATTGCCTAATATACTAATTCTGTTTTTTTTGGTATGTGTGGTTTAAGGGAAAAGACGAAATTAAACAACTTTATTTCAATTTTCTTGGTTTTTATTTATTAGATGTTTCGACCTTTCAGGTTTGTTCTTCATCAGTAATATATATAAACATATATATATATATATATATATATATATGATAGTATGTTTTCATTCCACTTACACCGACATCATAACAAAAAAATGATTCTTGTTTGGAACATGTTCTGCATCACAGCAGACACAATGATCCATTTTAGTCAAACGACGATCGCGATTTCGCTCTTATTAGAGATCATCAGGCCGCCATAGAATAGCCAGCCCCGTGTAGGGCAAAGGCACAAAAATTGAATCACAAAAACAACTACTCCGCTGGCTAATACCACGACCGGCATTGAATTACATTGTGGACTCCTGGCTTTCGTTGGGAGTATTAAATGATAGTATGATATATATTTATATATATTTATATATATATATATATATATATATATATATATAATATATATATATATATATATATATATATATATATATATATATATATATATATATATATATATATTAGCTTATTCTCAATAAAGCTGTATTGAAATTTTTAGTATTATTAGCAATCGCCAATTACTCAAAATTGGATTTAAAATAAGTAATTCGCCAGTCGCTCTTTAAATATTTACCAAACTAACAGTTAAACGGAAAACAAATCAAGTCTTTTGATTGCATTCGGCAAATTGTAAGTAGCCGCAACATTTAATTTCAATTCCTAACTTAAACTTGTTAGTTCGAATGAAAGTAAACTAACTAAGAGGTATCAGGAAGAAAAGTCAATCAATTTACATTACACACTTTTTAAATGAAAGTAATTTAAAGCTGTTTTTAGAAACAACTTTATTTATTATAATTATTTTAACTGATGTAAATATATAAGATAGATTCTCTAAACAGTGCCTCTAGCTCTGGCGTCGAAAGTAAATAAATGCATTAACAGTGCACAATTATAGCATAATTTCTTTACTTCAAGATAATACAATCATATTACACTTTTATTGTTTATTACTTTAAACATTAAACTACACTGTTCTAAAGCTAAGGTTTTATTTTACCAGCTATACGGTATCCGTGCCAGTCACACATCAAATTAAAAGTACTTTAAGTGTTCTATTTTGAAGAACCTAAACTCTTTTAAAGTTGGTGTATCACACATTCCCCACACAAGTAGCAGGTATATCAAAATTTGTTAATAATAAATTGTAAACTAACTACATAAACCCGTGATATAAGGCAGAGTTAAATAATGTGTTTTCGTTTTGTGTTTTTGTTTTGGTTAATATCTTGTACCGCGCTGTTATGTGTTTTATTATTATAAATTTTAATCCTAGTATTGAGAATTGACTTAATTTTTTTTTGGGTAGCTGTTCTCTGTTAGAATATGTTTTGCTTTTTGTAAAGCGTTTTCTTGGTAGTTTTGATCGAATAATTGAATAGCTCTGTCAGCTAAGCCGATCACTAGTGACTTTTTTGGGACACAGCATTCTGTGAGAAATAGTTCAAATACCAAACCAGGTTGGTTTTGTATACCACCCAGTTTGAATTAAATTATCTTTATGGTATAAGGGTGATATCAAGGAAAATTATTTGATTATTTTGCTCAACTTCAATAGTGAACCTTAGTTTCTCATTTAATAGTAGGGGTCTAAGGACGTACCGTAATTTTAGTCAAATATCGTTAATCATTTCATCCGAAAAATACCTAGTAATTTACTCATTTGTCAATAGCTCTTAAAAACTATAAAGATATCGATGTCCGGTTTTCAATAAAACTTCGGTCTTTTATTGCTCTTTATAACTAGCGGAAGGCACGTATAAATTTCTATTTAAAAATTTTAAGAAATTTGGCAAAAAAATAAACGTTACGTACAGCGTCATCTAACCAATTTGTAAAAAACTAGAAAGTTTTAGTCGATCCGAGCCAGCCGGTGGCCGAGAGCGTAAAGCTTTGTGTTTACACCGGAGTTGGTCTGGGTGCCTGGGTTCGAATCCTAAGTGGGTGCACGACTTTTCAAGTCTGCAGCCAATATTAGTGGTTAAAAATCCAACAGGGAAGAGTGTAAAATGAATTTCACTTTCCACGCTGCTGTTCCCGTGGTAGTTTGGGAGTAAATTTACACTCCCCGCCATCACATACCCTCTCAGGTGGAGGGGATGGCCGAGGTTCGGACTCCTCGATAAACTGTAGGGCCCGTCTGGCTGACATTCCCCAGACGTAAAATTCCTTCCCCCATCTTAGAAGGGCGATTCTGGTCCCCTTTCTTTTCCGCGCGCCCTTCCCCGGGCAGTTAAGGCTTGATCACCACACAGGTGTAGCCAAGGCGCCCTTCATTATATGTTGCCTAAATAAAAAATTGCATCTGGGGTTAGAGAAAAGGGCCTTTTAGGCCTAGTCTCTGGGCTTGTCCCCCCCATTTACTACTACTACTACTATTACTATCAGTCGATCCAGATTCCAAAACAGCTCTTTTAAATGAGCTCTCTCCCGCTCTTATTAAGGTTAATATAATAATAAGTTTAGAACCAAAGTGATAGAAAATTAATTTAGCTTTCTAGTGAGGTAATAAAAGTTACAATTAGTTATGGTAGATTTTGTAGAATTATGCAACTGCCCCTTCTCGCGGCGAATTTAGAAACTTAAAAACATTTTCAGTTAATTGCCTAATATACTAATTTTGTTTTTTCTTAGGTATTTGTGGTTCAAGGGAAAAGATGAAATTAAACAACTTTATCTTATTTTTCTTGGTGTTGATATTGCTCTTTTTTATTTATTAGACATTTCGACCATTCAGTAATTCAAGTTCAAGTAATTTTTTTTTGACAAACTGAGTTTCGTTCGACACGACACTATATGAAATTTTAATAACTTAAAATTAATAATTTAAAACGAAAATTCCTTCTTTGGACACAAAAAAAAATTACTGATGAAGACCAACCTCGAATTGTCGAAGCGTCTAATAAATAAAAAAGAGCAATATCAACACCAAGAAAAATGAAATAAAGTTAAAGATAGAATGTAGCTAATATTTATTTCAGAAGGTAGGTTCTCTAGTTAAGGCCATCCATTAGCCCGCTAGTAGTATTTAATGGCATGGATATTATACCTACAGGCGAGCACATCGGCACCTGGAACAATGGATTTCTTATAATGTGTGCTAGAAATCCTTTTTTTTTTCAAGCAAATTTGTTGTGAATTTTTCCATGCTACATACAACATAATACAACCGCTTTCCATAAAAATCAATAAAATTTCTTTTTCCGGAACTTCCCTGGTTATAAATCTAACCTTTTATTAGGGATAATGAAGTGTGACCCCATTTGGTTGCTACATAGTCATTTAGAAAGTCATATATACTGTATTTTCAAACATTTATATTGGGCACTATTTTGTTCCACAATATTGGATTCTTATCAATATTTTTCTAAAGGTAGTTCGAAGGGTGCTCCCACGTTGTACTGCTTCATTTTTCCAAGAGTACGAGTTTGGGGTCCTCTACTGGCGGCGCAGTGCTCGCAGGTTCGGCACCAATCTTCCACATCTGGACGACTTCCCAACCAATAAAACCTTTCTCGAACTTTTTCAAGTGTCTTCATAACACCAAAATGTCCTCCGCCGACACCGTTGTGTGCGGCTTGCAACACTTCAGAAATTTTCTTTGATGGCAAAATAGTTTGATATTTGTTATTTTTAGCAACAAAACTTTCCCAGATTCTTTTTAACAGGCCGTCTTTTATCACCAAAGAGTCCCATAAAGCCCAGTATCCTTTACATTTCTGGGATTTGGCTGCAATTTCTTGGTAACAAGTTCTTGGTGAATTTTCTAATTTAAGCTTAATTATAGGGCCAATATCTGGGTCTTCTTGCTGATTTTTGGATAAAATTTTAGAGTCTCACTCTTGAGAGCTTTGAAGTGCTGTTCTTCGGCAACGAAAATCGTCAGGATCTTCTCTTTCCTCGTGTCTGTTGCAATGTTTACAACTTTCTGGGCATGGTCTTCTTGATAAAGCATCAGCATTTTTATGGTTTAACCCTTTGCGATGTTCAACTTTAAAGTCATATTCCTGTAGGCGCTGCAACCACCTGGCTATTTGTCCTTCGGGATTCTTAAATTGTAGCAACTATTTGACTGATGCATGATCCATCCTTAAAAGAAATTTTCGCCCGTACAAGTACTTATGAAAGTGCTCTAATGTTTTAATAATAGCCAGTAGTTCTTTCCTCGTCACGCAGTAGTTGCGTTCAGGATTAGACAGAACCTTGCTGAAACAGGCTATTACTTTTTCTTCGCCATTTTGTACTTGTGACAATAGTACCCAATAGCAGTATTGCTTGCATCGGTGTCTACGATAAAGATTTGGGATGGCTCAGGATATGACAACACTGGGGGATTGCACAAGGCTTTCATCAGGCTGTTAAATGCTTCCCCACATTCTTCGGTCCATACATAACTGTGATTGTTTTCAGTAAGTCGATGTAACGGTCTAGCGATATTAGCAAAACCTTTTATGAATCGTCTGTAGTATATACAAAGTCCCAGAAAACTCCTTAGTTCATGTCTGTCCTTCGGTACTGGCCATTTTGAATAGTCTCAGTCTTCTCTGGATCGGTTTTTACCCCATGTTTGGTAATTACATGGCCTAGATAGTTCACTTCTTTTTTGAAAAACTGGCACTTCTTAGGACTGAGTTTTAAGCCAGCCATTCTTAGTTTCTGGAAAACAGTTTCAAATGTTCTTCCAAGAATAATGATGTCATCTAAATATACTAGGCAAGTTTCCCATGTCATTCCATGTAATGTCAATTCCATTAAACGTTCAAAAGTGGCTGGGGCGTTGCATAATCCAAAAGGCATAACTTTAAACTGCCACAGTCCAGTCCCAGTAGAAAACGCTGTCTTTTCTTTATCCGCTTGATTAAGCTTAGTTTGCCAATATCCACTTTTTAGATCCAAGGTCGAGAACCATTTTGACCTTGTTAAAGTGTCCAAGGTATCGTCAATTCTTGGTAAGGGAAAGTTATCTTTCTTTGTGACATCATTAGGCCTGCGAAAGTCGACGCAGAATCTGGTGGAATCCTCTTTCTTCTTGATTCTTTTTCATTTCTTGCATTTTTTGTTTTACGTCTCCTTGGTGCCTCCTTATATCTTCTAAAAGTTCTTTCTGGTTCCTCTTCATATCTTCCTTGATTTCTTGCTTCATGTCTTCTTGATTTTTCTTCAGGTCGCCTAGTTCTCGCTTCTTGTCTTCTTGACTTTTTTTCATGTCTTCTTGACCCCTCTTCATGTCTTGTTAAAGTTCATTCTTCATTTCTTCTTGGGTTTTCTTTATGTCTTCTTTAAGTTCCTGCATCATATCTTCTTGACTTCTCTTCATATCTTCTTGACTTCTCTTCATATCTTTTTGATTTTTCTATATATCATTATGCATTGCAATAATCAAGTTCATCAAAGAATCCAAATTTGCTGCCATGATTATTATAACTAGTAGAAACTATTTCTTACTTCTTTAGCTTCACCTGGATCATTATCCTGCTTCCGACACCAAACGTTCCGGATTGGCCGGTACACAAACACGTAGTTTCGGAATGTACTCCTTTTATTCAAAACACAGGTTACAGGTATCACAGGTAAACACTGGTTATACCTAACAATCGTAACTAAGTCAGTTTTTAACTTTAAACAACTAAAATCAATGTCAGGTTTTCAACACATTACAGAAATCTCAATTACAAAAAAATACTAAAATCAACGAAGAAACTTACAAGGAACATTTTTTTTAATGTCGAAAAATAAGATCCTCGCGGCGCATTTATAAAGCCTTTAGAAAAGGATGGAATGATCTAGAAAATTCTAGAATAATTTACATACTACAGGTTGAGAACCATCCTTGGAAACTATATAGTTTTTCACTAAACTAACTCAAACAGAAAAAAATAAAATATAAAATACAAAAAAATACTTATTTTCCGATAATCTTAACGAAGAAACTTACAAGGAACATTTTTTTTAATGTCGAAAAATAAGATCGTCCATTGGTTTTACAGTTATATTACCGTAAAATGGCATTAAACAACAATAAGATTTGAGTAAACGTATGCAAATAATATTATTTTTGAATACAGAGCAGATTATTTTTTGAAGATTGAAACTTTTTGTTTTTTTTATTATCCAGTTATCTACATATGCTGTTTTTGTTATTTAGTTGTGTGTTTGCGTTACTTTTACTCTTATGTTGATGTCGCTTTGGCTTATAATCCTCCCACGCTCCCAACTTCGGTTCTGACAAGCCTAGATAAAGTGTGAAGGAATGAAAGCCAAAAGTAACGAATAATATTGTATTTTTTTTAATTTCAAATAATTAAATAAAGTTGTAAATAATATTCTGCCCAGTATTCAATAATAATATTGTTTTCATAGTCCAACATATTTTTACTGGAGTTATCTTTTTTGTTCGAAAATAATACATTTTAAAGGACAACCCCTATATCTTGAATTTGGGCAGATTTTTGGCTCATTTGCCACTCTAATGAGGTCTCCCTAAGAGGCCCATATCGATTACATCGTCATCTAACCAATTTGAAAAAAATGAGTATCACTCGATCCAAATTCCAAAACAGCTTGGAATTCTCTTTTAAATGCGCTTAAGATCATTTAATTTGGATTCAAATCGCTACACCGGAAGGTATAGTCAGCAACACTCCCGCTCTTATTAAGGGTGATATGATAAGTTTAGAAGCAAAGTGATAGAAAATTAAGCTTAGCTTTCCAATGAGGTAATAAAAGTTATACCTAGTTATAGGAGATTTTGTAGAATTATGCAACTGCACCCTCTTGCGGCGAATTTGGAAACTGAAAATATTTTCAGTTAATTGGCTAATATACTAATTCTGTTTTTCTTTTGGTATGTGTGGTTTAAGGGAAAAGACGAAATTAAACAACTTTATTTCAATTTTCTTGGTTTTTATTTATTAGACGTTTCGACCCTTCAGGTTTGGTCTTCATCAGTAATATATATATATATATATATATATATATATATATATATATTATATATATATATATATATATATATATATATATATATATATATATATATTAGCTTATTCTCAATAAAGCTGTATTTAAATTTTTAGAATTATTAGCAGTCGCCAATTATTCAAAATTGGATTTAAACTAAGTAATTCGCCTGTCGCTCTTTAAATATTTACCAAACTAACAGTTAAACGGAAGACAAACCAAGTCTTTTGATTGCATTCGACAAATTGTAAGTAGTCGCAACATTTAATTTCAATTCCTAATTTAAACTTGTTAGTTCGAATGAAAGTAAACTAACTAAGAGGTATCAGGAAGAAAGGTCAATCAATTTACATTACACACTTTTTAAATGAAAGTAATTTAAAGCTTTTTTTAGAAACAACTTTATTATAATTATTTTAACTGATGTCAATATATAAGATAGATTCTCTATACAGTGCCTCTAGCTCTGGCGTAGAAAGTAAAAAAATGCATTAACAGTGCACAATTATAGCTTAATTTCTTTACTTCAAGATAATACAATCATATTACACTTTTGTTGTTTATTACTTTAAACATTAAACTACAGTGTTCTAAATCTAAGATTTTATTTTACCAGCTATACGATATCCGTGACAGTCACATATCAAATTAAAAGTACTTTAAGTGTTCTATTTTGAAGAACCTAAACTCTTTTAAAGTTGGTGTATCACACATTCCCCACACAAGTAGCAGGTATACCAAAATTTGTTAATAATAAATTGTAAACTAACTACATAAACCCGTGATATAAGGCAGAGTTAAATAATGTGTTTTCGTTTTGTGTTTTTGTTTTGGTTAATATCTTGTACCGCGCTGTTATGTGTTTTATTATTATAAATTTTAATCCTAGTATTGAGAATTGACTTGAATTTTTTTTTTGGGTAGCTGTTCTCTGTTAGAATATGTTTTGCTTTTTGTAAGGCGCTTTCTTGGTAGTTTTGATCGAATAATTGAAAAGCTCTGTCAGCTAAGCCGATCACAAGTGATTTTTTTGGGACACAGCATTCTGTGAGAAAAACTTCAAATACCAAACCAGGTTGGTTTTGTATACCACCCAGTTTAGATTAAATTATCTTTATGGTATAAGGGTCATATCAAAGAAAATTATTAGAATATTTTGCTCAACTTCAATAGTGAACCTTAATTTCTCATATAACAGCAGGGGTCTAAGGACGTACCGTAATTTTAGTCAAATATCGTTAATCATTTCATCCGAAAAATACCTATTAATTTACTTATTTGTCAATAGCTTTTAAAAACTATAAAGATATCGATGTCCGGTTTTCGCTAAAACTTCGGTCTTTTATTGCTCTTTATAACTAGCGTAAGGCACGTATAATTTTCTATTTAAAAATTTTAGGAAATTTGGCAAAAATTGTAAACGTTACGTACAGCGTCATCTAACCAATTTGTAAAAAACTAGAAAGTATCAATCGATCCAGATTCCAAAACAGCTCTTTTAAATGAGCTTAAGATCATTTAATTTGGATATAGCCAGCCACTCTCCCGCTCTTATTAAGGGTAATATAATAATAAGTTTAGAACCAAAGTGATGGAAAATTAATTTAGCTTTCTAGTGAGGTAATAAAAGTTACAACTGGGAGATTTTGTAGAATTATGCAACTGCGCCTTCTCGCGGCGAATTTAGAAACTTAAAAATATTTTCAGTTAATTGCCTATCATACTAATTTTGATTTTTCTTAGGTATTTGTGGTTCAAGGGAAAAGATGAAATTAAACAACTTTATTTTATTTTTCTTGGTGTTGATATTGCTCTTTTTTATTTATTAGACATTTCGACCATTCAGGGTTGGTCTTCATAAGAAATTTTTTTTTGACAAACTGAGTTTCGTTCGACACGACACTAGTTGAAATTTTAATAAATGTTGACCTACCATTTTTGTTTTTAAGTGTGTTCGTTGTAAGTGTTATTTATGTAGAATTTTGGAGGATTTAATAAAAAAAAACGAAATTTCCTTCTTTGGACACAAAAAAAAATATTACTGATGAAGACCAACCTTCAATGGTCGAAAAGTCTAATAAATAAAAAAGAGCAATATCAACACCAAGACAAATGAAATAAAGTTAAAGATAGAATGTAGCTAATATTTATTTCAGAAGGTAGGTTCTCTAGTTAAGGCCATCATTAGCCCGCTAGTAATATTTAATGGCATGGATATTATACCTACAGGCGAGCACATCGACACTTGGAACAATGGATTTCTTATGATGTGTGCTAGAAATCCTTTTTTTTTTAAGCAAATTTGTTGTGAATTTATCCATGCTACATGCAACATAATACAACCGCTTTCCATAAAAATCAATAAAATTTCTTTTTCCGGAACTTCCCTTGTTATAAATCTTACCTTTTATTAGGAATAATGAAGTGTGACCCCATTTGGTTGGTACATAGTCATTTTGTAACTCATATATACTGTATTTTCAAACATTTATATTGGGCACTATTTTGTTCCACAATATTGGATTCCTATCAATATTTTTCTAAAGGTAGGATACAGATATAAAGACCTTTACGCTTGACTTAGTCTACACAAGTCTTCCACAAGCTAGATTTTGCTTTTAAAATCGCATTAAAGTGTTGAAAACTAATTTTCAAATATGGTTGGTCATGACCAAGAATCGTAAAACATGTGGTTTACGATTCTTGGGTCATGACTAAGATGTCAGCTTTGTGACGCAATTTTTAAAAATGGAACATGAGCAGTTCACAAATGCTCAAAAATTAGGTAGGTATAACGATTAACAGACAGGTATGATATTAATTTATGGAGAATGTTTAATAATTATATGATGAGCAATAATTTTTTTACCCGCTAGAATCCAATATCCAATATTGCGGCTCGTCTGCATCGACAGTTTTCCTTTTTCTTTTGCCACTGCTATCCATGTTATCAATTCAAGTCGTATGTCGTAGCCTCCTAAAACTAGTCCTTGATGAAAATGAATTTTATATATTTTAAATTTGGAAGTTTTTAAAATTTGCTGAACGGAAGAACGTAATGCTGCTTTCTCTTTGAATTTCACGTATGGATATATGGGGATTAAGTTAAATTATTTTCTACATACTCCTCATTTGTGGCGTTTTTTCGTTTTAAAAATACCCTGTTTTTTTAACAAAAGACCCTATTGAAGCTAAATTGAAAGCTAAGCTAAGCACCATAAATCAATATCATATCTAATTTTTAAACAATTGTGAAACGAATATGTTTATTTTAAAACACAAATTGAGTAACAGAACTGACAGTTGTTTCTATATTAATTGTTTTTTAATTCGCCACTTTAGTGATAGCTAAGTATATTTGAATACTAATTATGATTTTAATGCAATTTTAAAAGCAAAACCTAAAATCGATGCGTTGAAAATGGAATATCACATTAGAAATTTCAGATTACAAATAAGGAAAAAATACACAGGTTAATATTAAAAAAAGTATATTTATGATAACTTGCGTTGAAACCGAAAGTTGAAGCAATAAAAAAATGGTGCTTGTGCGAATGAATTTCTAAAAAGAAAAAACAGATAGCATCTCTACGGACAGTCTAGTCCGTAGAGAGGTCAGATGATGACCCTAAATTTTGGGCTTTTCAGCCCAAATTTACAAATGTGTCGCTCATTTCTCTCAGTGATTCCACGTTTGTTTTCTATAATTTCTCACCATCTTCCAGCCTTGTTATACCGCTAACTGAAGACGTTTAATAAGAAAGAAACACGTGTCTAATGGTTACTACACTTCTTTTTTAAGTACATGCACACGATTTATTTTCGCTTTATTGATTCCCTTAGGCTTGCATGTCACGGCAGATGGCTAAAGTTACCTCCGTAGAAATGTCAGATGTTGACCCTAAATTTTGGGATTTTTTGACCGAATTAACAAATGTGTGGCCGGCTTCTGTCAGTGAACTTGCTAGTTTGCTATATCTTTCAATTTGGTTATGCCGCGAGATAAAGACGTCTAATAATACAAAAACACGTGTCTAGTTGTTAACACACTCTATTTACTGATTTTCTTGGGCTTATGTCGCGACAGATGGCTAAGGTCTCTACGTAGAGACGACAGATGTTAACCCTTAATTTTGGTATTTTTTGATCGAATTTACAAATGTGTGGTTCGCTCCTGTGAGTGAATCCACCTTTGTTTTCTATAATTTTCTCCAAGATCCTTACATCCTGCAGCTTGGTTATTCTGGTAAGTCAAGTCTTCTAATGAGACAGAAACACGTGCCTAGGGGCTACCACACTTTTTTACCAACATGCCACCATTTATTTTCTTTTTTTTTAAGAATTCATTTATCAAATCACCTCTTTTTTCAAATGATTCCTCGGGCTTGGATTCCACGGTAGGTGGCTAATGCCTCCGTAAAGACGTCATATATTGACCCTAAATCTTTGTCTTTTGTCACCGAATTTACAAATGTATGAGTGGCTCCTGTCAGTGAATCTACGATGGTTATCTATGATTTTCTGCCAGTTTCCTAGGTCTTTCGATTTGGTTAAATGAAGATAGAAATTTATAAATTTCAAATTATATGAAACACTATTCCATTCATTAAAACCTGACTTTGAACTTACCAGTTTCCTAAGCATTTTCGTGTTCATGGAGGACTATACTAACCTGAAAAAAAAACATTTATTAAACTTCCTGGTTGAATAAGGAATATAATACATTTTATGTTAAGTTTAGTAACTCGGGAGGCAGCGTTACAATTTTTTGCCAGGAATTACCAAGGATGTATCACTTCTTTTCTATCGTTCTTATACAGTATAACCACAGAATCGTTTGCATCCGGCTGAGCAGTTGATTGTAGTTACCAGCATTACAAAAATGTTAAACCAATTAGTGACGTTCTAACCTACGCAAACTGAAATATTTTACATTTATTGCTGATACCAAAAAAGTATAACATTTTTTCTACTTCTATCAATCCTCAGTCTCTTCATATATTTGAACATGTACAAAAAAATTAAGTCCAATATTGTAAAAGTATAAACCTATTTTTTTAATACATTTTTGACATAGCTTTTTAAAAGAAATTTTGCTGCTAGTCATTTGTCAGTCCAAAAATTCCGGCAGCAAAGAAAGAAGGTAGCTCGACCCGTGCGCGGCCTCCCATGCACACCGAAGGTTCACACACCACGACTTTCTAAGTTAAATTGAAATATTTATGGGTAGTTTTTTTATGCTAATAGTGAATGTTATAAAACACGTTAATCGCAGATGAAATCCTTGGCAAGAGCAACAAAAAGTTAATTTTTATCGAGGCACATTAAGCTTAAATCTATACAGGGTGTTACAAATTAGAAATACTAGAATTGGGATTTTGAGAACGGTAAGAGATTCAAGGTTAATTAAATGGGGGCAAAATTGCACAAAAGGCTCATTGTTACAAAATTCCGATTACATCCGACGATAATTGTAAGAGAACGATTTTTTTCTGGCTTTATTTGAAATAATAAATTGAAATAAATTTTAAATTGTTGCAATTTTTTGTCGTCTATAAAACTCTAAGCTTAGATTTTAATTTCACTGTTTCGTATGACGACGATCAACAGGTCGATATTGTAAATACGAGCCTGTATTTTTTATTGCAGTTTTACACCCTTCAGTAGTTACTACACTCCTAAAAAGAAATGGTGATTTTACTTTAAAAAAAAACGTTGTAATCATGTTACAAACGTAATTTTACGTATTTTTACTTTTAAAACTTAAAAAATCATTTCTAGAGATAAAGTTACAGTTGAAAATTCCGTCATATTTACAGTAAAAATACATATATTTTTACTTTTAAAACTGTAAAAATAAGCAAGTAATTGTAAAAATACATTTATAGAGGTAAAATTACAATTGAAATTTCCGTCATATTTATAGTAAAAATTCAATTATTGAAACCGTATTTTTTGCAGTACTATTTTAGTATATTTTTTTGGTATTTTTAAATTTTGCACATAACATAAATCTTTATTACAGGAAAATGCCACTTAAAACTTCTGTTTCTTTAAATAAAATTTAGTTAGTTTTTAGTGAATAATAATTCTCACTCAAATTTATTATAAAAACTAAAGACACTAAATATATTACTGAAAATTTGTATGGAATGTATGTAAAAATACCTGCTTTCTCAGGTAAAATGATGGAAAAGAATGTTACTTTATACGTTTCGATGAGATTTGCAAAGCTAAAAATAATAAACTGTACGTTAAGGTCACGTTAACTTAAAATGTTTTTAAAAATCTCATTCTCCATTCATTTTTTTTAATGTCACAAATAGAGATCGGTAACGGCGTTATAACGTAAGCGTTTTAGTCCTATGGCTGAAGTTATTGCTAAAATATGCTCCTTTATGTTTGGTTTCAGTTCTAATTTTCCATTTGTAACAAATTTAAATAACAAATATGTCAAACATACTGCTTGAAAATGAAGATAGCTTTTAAACAAACATAAAAGAGCATGCTGTTAGCAACAAAAGTAGGTAGGTATGGTTTATTCGAAAAAAAACACACACACAATTAGCTTTAAAAAATATATTTTATGATATAAAACTAAGCAAAAACAGATTTTTTATGGAAATCTTATAGTATAGTGAATAATGCATCTAATGTTACACTAAACACGTAACAATTTTCTAAATTCTTACCTAATTTTTACACAAAATACCTCACTTGAACTCAAATATTCCTATCCCCCGATTATTTTTTAAGACATCTAGTTTTGCAGGATATGTTGTTTTTTAACTAAAACGGGCACTGAAACACTTTAAACCTAAAAATAGCCATGCACTGCCAAACGATTAATGAACAAGGATAATAAAAATGTGAGGTTGGATGTTAAAATTTCTTCTTCTTTTATTTTTCTCTTGCGTCTGACCAACGTTACGTGCCACGTAGGGTAAAATTATGACAACTCATGAAACATACACCAACCTTTTAGCAAAATTTGGATGCAGAATGAATTTTCACAGATGTTTGGTAAATTCGCGAAGTACTTTCACAGATTTTTGGTAAAGTATTTATACATTTACATTATTTAAATGTTTTTCTACATGTAATGGTATGAAAACATATTTTAATAGTAAAACATTGATAACAATTAAGTAAAATTTTAGCTAAAGTTAAATACCAGAACCCACTTATTATTTTTACAGTTAAAATTATGCAATTTTAACCCAACTTTTAACAGTGTGCATTAGAAATTAGTTGCTGTATTAATTTAATCGCATTAAAACGTTTCTTTTTAATTTCTGTTTACCTTTAATGTTTTTCATAATCTCATAAAACCGGAGTAAATTAGATATTACAATAATCTCAAACCTCAACCGTCATTGGACAATCAACGATCAACTAGTGGAGTTTTACCTTTTATACAGAGTATGACAGACAAAATTCCAAAATTCGTCGGAGGTCTAACATTCTCACAATCTTTAACACGCACAAAAAATGCGCAATGTTTCAAAAATCCATTGCAAATCAAGAGTTTATTAAATTTGTTGCTCCTGAGGTAAAGTGTATTTATTTATGTGTGTGTATTATATATTTACAAGATGTATAAGTTAAAAACAAACTGTTCAACCACTGCCGCAGAAACCAAAACTCAATAGAGCCCATGATCTTATAGAAAATACCAAGGTTCTTGCATCAGTCTCAGGATATCAAGGGAAGTTTAGAGAGTCAATTGAAATCATCAGGCGCCCTGAAAATTTCAATAAAGGATAGGGCTATGTCCTTGGAAACCAATCAATACAATGAATCACGCTTCGGTGAGTTCTGGTCGAGTACAAATACGTGAATTCTTCTCACTAGAATTAGTTCGGTGTTTTGATTCCATGCCGTGAAAATCCCTCAAGATGTCTGTACTGTGCAATCACAAGCGAAACGTCAAAAAGTAATTTGACATGGTATAAACCCAAGAAATATTATTTTTTATTGACTCCAGCCATATAAGCTTTCGTACTACCATGTAAAATTGAAAAATTGATAAAATCGAATTTATGAAATGTGAAAGTAAACGAATATTACTTATTAATCTGCAAATAGGACTTTTCTTTGCTCACCGCTATCTTTTCGAAATAGACAAACAAATTATTGTGTTGTCTGTTTCTTAATAACAAATATATAGCTCGTAAATTATTTATTGTGAACCACAGTGAGGAAACATTTAAACCAAATTGTGTTTGAAAAACAAAATGCGAGAACAAATGGCTAAAAAATGGTCAGCAACACATTGACATCAAAAATTTATTATTAGCGACAAATTATATTGTTTTTTTAAATTATCATCAAACTGTGCCTACAAAAATAGGGTAAAACTACTTTAAGTTCAATATGTATTCCATCTCAGACTGTTTTCTGTTTTTATTGACCAATACAAAAAGAACTGTGTGTCAATGAAGCCTATATAGCCTTTACACGTCCCTCTGACTTTTTTATTCAGTTTTTCGATAAATCTAAATAAAACTTCAACGCAAAAAGGCGGCTCTCATCCATTTACATCTGCAAAAAAAAATGTTTCGGCTGTTTTGCCTTTAGGGTAAAAATCCATTAATCTTTTCTGCTAAAATTCTACATACACAACGTTGGTAGAATACGAAATACTTTAGTAGCCAAGGATGGCATCAATCTTCGCAGGATTGTATTGTATCTGTTTTTGGCCAGGGCTTTTGTGTTACATTTTGATTTAAAAGCAGCCTAAATTCAGCGATAAATAACAGCTAACAAATATTTAGAGCTATGCATATCTGAAAAGGTATATATTTTTGAAACAACTTATTTCTATTTATATTTTTGATGAAGTGGAAAAACTTCTCTATAATAGAGTTTATTTTTAAAATTTGTTTTAAAATACATGGCATTGTAAAAAGACTTCTATATCATTTGAACACATGTAGAAAGAATAAATTATTAAACACCGAAAAGGTTAAAAAACACAAGGTTTTGTCTGATTACAAGTAGAATATAAAGTATACTTTAGCATACCTTCGCAAACATTTAGTCAAAAATGTTACTAATTTCAAATAGCAAATCAGTTTTGTTTTAAGTAATAATGGTTGATTTCAGTATGCGCGTAAGGAATAACTAAAGTATGCTAATATATATATATATATATATATATATATATATATATATATATATATATATATATATATATATCAGGAGTCAAGGACTGCTTCCAGTCCAGCTATTATTTCTTCTTTAGGAATTTTTTTAGGGGACATCGCAAAATTGAAATCCTTATTTAGTGAGGATTTTTCACTTTCTGAGAGGTTCTAGCACATTGTATTGTGCACTACTTTATGCAGAATTCCTAGAACACACAACATACAAACATTACACAAACCCCAAATAACTATAGGTAAACTACTTGAAGACCAAAAGACAAAATCAAATTGGAAAACCACGGACTATACAGCATTCCATGCCAGGACTGTGAAAAAACTGTAGTTTGCCCCTCAAACTGACACGCGAATATCAGCAAGTGTAGAAGAGCATAAACTTAGCAAAACAAACAACCTCGGTCTTATTTTTGCATCATCAAGAAATGTAGTAGGGATTGCCGATATAGAGAAGAACATAATAATCCTAGAAGCCATAGAAATAGAAAAACGAGGTGATTTAAATAAAATTGAAGAATCATTAAAACTACCAACGGTAAAGTGCTACAAAAATAGGGTAAAACTACTTTAAGTTCAATATGTATTCCATCTCAGACTGTTTTTATTGACCAATACAAAAAGAACAGTGTGTCAATGAAGCCTATATAGCCTTTAAAAATCTAAATAAAACTTCAACGCAAAAAGGCGGCTCTCATCCATTTACATCTGCAAAAAAAAATGTTTCGGCTGTTTTGCCTTTAGGGTAAAAATCCATTAATCTTTTCTGCTAAAATTCTACATACACAGCGTTGGTAGAATACGAAATACTTTAGTAGCCAAGGATGGCATCAATCTTCGCAGTTGTATCTGTTTTTGGCCAGGGCTTTTGTGTTACATTTTGATTTAAAAGCAGCCTAAATTCAGCGATAAATAACAGCTAACAAATATTTAGAGCTATGCATATCTGAAAAGGTATATATTTTTGAAACAACTTATTTCTATTTATATTTTTGATGAAGTGGAAAAACCTCTCTACACACGCGAATATCAGCAAGTGTAGAAGAGCATAAACTTAGCAAAACAAACAACCTCGGTCTTATTTTTGCATCATCAGGAAATGTAGTAGGAATTGCCGATATAGAGCATTATAAGAACAGAATAATCCTAGAAGCCATAGAAATAGAAAAACGAGGTGATTTAAATAAAATTGAAGAATCATTAAAACTACCAACGGTAAAGAAAACAATAATCGACAAACCTAAAGTCACTAAAAATCAAGCAGAATTAGCAAAAACAACAACAGCAACATCCGGAAAACATAAATAATTACCAATTGCCGCTCAGATAAAACCGTCGGCCCCGCGTGGGAATATTAAAAGAAGATTGCAGTCGCTAAAAATTTTCGAAAATGCCAAATGTAATTTTGGCAGAACCTCAGCAAAACCTTGTTAATTTAATGTCTTCACAAACAGTCTAGTGGTAAGTGCAGTAGTAGTGCAACCGCCGCGCGCCGCACATATATAGTCTGGCTACTAGTTGTTGCTCCTGTTTAGAATACATTGGCGTCTGCTGGCTCGACACTTTGATTGAACTATAAAAAAAACCGTCGTACTTGAAGTGAAAAATGACTTGGACCAGGAAATGATAAAATTTTTTATCAATTTTTCTAAAAGAACTTTTATAAACATATCAAATTTTAAATTGCCCTTTTTATTTGCTTCTGGGACATTACCTATTATAACTCTGAGTAATCATGAATTTAACGTTTATATGTGCGTTATAGTTGTGTATCCTTTTAAGTTAAATGTTTATACAAACAACATAAACCGCTTCACTTTTAACCCTGTGTTTAGCTGGTTATTTATGGCCCATTTTGATATTAATCTACAAGTACTAAATGTCACATTTTCCAATATTTATTACATGGCCTGTATAGCAATGAAAAATTTATTGGGTAAATAATTACAGCCTGTTCTAGTTTGTCATTATAATTACTCTTATAGCGTGTATCCCTTAATTAATCAAATTTCTGCATTTTGATATGTACCATTTTCTGATGTAAATAATAATTATGTTAATGATCGAATAGTTTATCTGACTAATCGTTTAACATTCCAGTAATTTAATAATGTAGGTGTGCTTAAGCAAACATGGAAATCCCCGAATATGTGCCTCAATGACTTTTCACAAATCTAAGTTCACCCTCCAAAAAATATTGTTTGCCTAGGCCAATGAGTCCGACAATACTATTACTGATAAACATTTGAATATTCTATTTTAGTTCTTAATTTGATTTCATCTTGCATGTTCTTTAGGTACGAACTTTCAAAATGTACAGGGTGTCCTATTTTGGGTACATTTGCGGGGTATCTCCGTTATTTTTATAGATGCGGCTTTCGCGACTGTGCTACTTTTTCATAAAACTAAAGATAAATCATAAATTATCATAGCCCTTTTAGTTTTTTAGATACAGGGCTAAATTAAAAATGTTGCATTTTCAGTCAAATTTAAAAACTATTTCTTAAATAAGTTTTCTGGTAAAACTCAATTCCATCTTCGGAATTAGTATACAGGGTCAGGTCAAAAAGTTATCGGACTCTACTTTATTTTTTAAATGAAACACCTTGTATATTTATACATTATAAAAATTGTCTTTTTTACCTTTTTAAATATATATATAATAGTATGCACTTTTTCTCACAAACACGCAAATAAATAACAATTTTCTGAAATTAAATGAATAATTTAATAGTAGGCCATGAATGACAATAATAAACAAGTGAAAGTTACATATGGCAGGATACCTTGCGTATAGGTATCTTCTTATATCAAAATATCTACAGAGGTTTTTAATAACCGTAAGTTTTTAACAACAGTTTTATAGCATAAAGTAACAATATAACAAACAAATAACATTATTAAAAAAAGGAAAAAAACAAATTTTTAAAGGTAATATTTAAATTGACGACCATTTTCTCTAATGCAAAAAGAACCAATGGTCTCATTCGCGGATTTCGAAAGGCTAAATGACTTGCCTCTGGAAGTTATACTTCATTTTCTATATAGCCCTAGGAAAAAAAAATTAAAATTGAGAGATTTGGAGATAGTGGAGGCCATCTAACACGTCCGTTGGTACCTATCCATCTTTGAAGACAGTTATTATAATGAAATTCTCTTAAGAGTTGTGAGTTGGGGCATAATCTTGCTGTAGGTGAACAGCATTATATTAGCCTAATGAAATATTTTCTAGAAGTTCTGGAATAACTTCCTCAAGAATTTCTAGGTATCTACGTGCTGTAAGACCTCCTTTAAAAGCCTATAAATTATATGTCTGCCCAAAATAAAACATGACACCCCAAATCCAAAGCGTCATTGTTGTGCCCTTTGAAACATTAAATGCTGATATTCACTGTGCCAGTTCCTGGTATTGTGACGATTAAAAATTCCCGCACTTGAAAAAAAAAATCCGTCTGACAAAATAACAAGTCTGCCAAATAAATCGTTAGCATCGATTTGTTGCAAATACCACTGGCAAAACAGTACCCGGCCCTCGACATAGCCAGGATGCAAATGTTGCACTATATTAAATTTGTATGGATGATAGATTTCTTCAAGATCGTCTGACCGTCAGTTTTTGGCACACCAATTTTCTTCTCGATTTTTCTACATGAGAACGAAAGTGTTGCTTCTATTTATCCCAAAACATCTATCGCTTTCCTTTCCCTCTTCTCTTTGTTGTATGTTTTAGGATGCAGATGACAAATGATCTGTGCTCAACTAAATTTGCTTTTAAACGAGCAAATATTTCAGAAAACGGTTGCCTTCTTTCTAGATATCTAACAAACAAAACTTATAATGATAATACAGATTTTTATAGCCACAATAGCTTACTTACCTTTGGAAACATAATTCCGACGCAGAATTTTCATTGCTCTGTATAAAACGAACCAGCATATCATATTTTTCATAATAAAGGTAAAAAACACAAATTTTATAGTCTATAAATATACAGGGTGTACCATTTAAAAAATAAAGTAGAATCAGAGAACTTTTTGATCTAGCCCTGTATACTAATTCCGAAGGCGGAATTGAGTTCTACGGTAAAAGTTATATCAGAAACATTTTTCTGTTAGTCGAGATACGAAAGGCGCCTGAAAATGCAGCATTTTCAATTAAACCATGTATCCTAAAAACTAAGAGAGCTATAAAAATCTTGTTAACGGAATCTTTAGTTTTACGAAAAAGTAGCACACTGTCGCAAAAACCTCAACTTTCTATCTATAAAAATAATGGAGATACCCCGATAACCCAAAAAAAATTGTGTCTACACTTATTTCTTTCAAATTTTTTTAATATCAAAATGTTTATTTCCACGATTTCTGCTTTTAATTTGACTTAAACCAGTTTGGTTCTGAGAGATGATAAATAAATAAGCGAGGTAGTGGTTCACTGCCTTAGAGTAATTGTATATAAAAAAGGCTTTTATATAAAAAAAAATATTTTACCGTTTTTTTAAATATAATATATGTTTCTTTTCAGCGGTTTGCTTCATTCCCCATAAAGTAAAAAAAATATTAGATATTTAATATAAGTAAAATCGACATTTTTTAACCGACTTCAAAAAAGGAGGTCATCAACTCAGTCATCAATTCGACCTAATATTTTTTTTATTAACAGAGCCTTCATTTTTATTTTGACATCTAGTTTAACTATAGGGGATACAAGAAACTTTTAAAACAAGAGTTATAGGATTTTCCTTGTACTATCTTCTAAAAATATCAAAAAAATCATTATAAAGTTCAAAAAGAGACGTATGGCATGGTTTTCGTCAATTTTTTTGATTGTCTGTAAAGATAAAGCTAACAAACCTGGTATATTTTTAATTGCTACGAAGAGGCGCATTTAACGAAATAATAATATACATATATATATATATATATATATATATATATATATATATATATATATATTCTAATTTTGTTTTCTTAGGGTATTTTGGAGGGAAATTCGATAGTAGGAATAAAATTAAAACAAATTTAATTTCATTTTTGTTACATTTTTATAGATGTTTCAGAAAAAAAGTTTCCATTTATGGTTGGTCTTATATATATATATATATATATATATATATATATATATATATATATATATATATATATATATATATATATGTGTATATATATATATATATATATATATATATATATATATATATATATATATATATATATATATATATATATATATATATATATATATATATATATAATAAAGACTATATATATATATATATATATATATATATATATATATATTATATATACATTTTAGATATATTTTATATTAATAATATTATTTTAACATTTTAGACTTACCATAAGAAGGATCTTTCAGAATTCATCTTTATGCAACATTTAAAAACAGCACGTTTTCCATACAACATTCAGAAACAGCACATTTAAAAACATTGAAAAGAACGTCATACAGATTAAAATTACTATAATATTAATTGCTACGAGTATGTCTATCTTCGAGCGACACTGCTTTAACTGGCAGAATGCATTCATGTGAAACGTGCGTCGGTTAAGGAATTCTATGGGTTTTTTTTTTATATATATTAGTTTAAAAAAGCAAAAATAATTAGATTTGTTTTGAACTGTTTTATTATTTAAAAGGTGATATATTGTTTATTTACTTTTGAATTTAGAAGAAAGGGGGCTAATTTAGTTTGTTTTATTTTTTTATATTAATTTAATGTATATATGAAGTCAGTTTTAGAGTTATTTGATAACGTTATAATATATTTGGCTCAAATTCTTTATGTCTGTTTTGTCATTTATAGCATTGATCTCCCGTTTTATGTATAACATTTCCAGAAACTCTCTCTTTTTTTGATTAATTTCCGTATTTAGAATAGTAGTATCTTGAAAGTTAAAAGTATGTTTATATTCTGTTTCGTGATTTGTAAGCGCTGTTTTTTTTTTATCATACTTGTGTCCATTCAAACGATTTTTAAGATACTGTGTGGTTTGCCCTATATTATTATTAAATGAAATAACTCTAAAACTGACTTCATATATACATTAAATTAATATAAAAAAAAAAACAAACTAAATTAGCCCCCTTTCTTCTAAATTCAAAAGTAAATAAACAATATATCACCTTTTAAATAATAAAACAGTTCAAAACAAATCTAATTATCTTTGCTTTTTTAAACTAATATATATATAAAAAAAAAACCCATAGAATTCCTTAACCGACGTTTCACATGAATGCATTCTGCCAGTTAAAGCAGTGTCGCTCGAAGATAGACATACTCGTAGCAATTAATATTATAGTAATTTTAATCTATATGACGTTCTTTTCAATGTTTTTAAATGTGCTGTTTCTGAGTGTTGTATGGAAAACGTGCTGTTTTTAAATGTTGCATAAAGATGAATTCTGAAAGATCCTTCTTATGGTAAGTCATCTAAAATGTTAAAATAATATTATTAATAATTTGTCCATGCAATTTATAATAGTCTTTTAAGAAAAATATCTTATCTCGGTTTTCTATTGTTACAGACATACAAAAAAATACTGATGAAGACCAACCATAAATGGTCGAAACGTCTATAAAAATGTAACAAAAATGAAATTAAATTTGTTTTAATTTTATTCCTACTATCGAACCAAAATACCCAAGAAAACAAAATTAGAATATATATGTATAAAAGGTTCAGAACTAAACAAAACAAAAAAAAGTCTCTAAAAATATATACAGAATGGGAGAATATCTGGAAACTATCAATGAAATCAGAAATGTCCGTAATGAAGAGCCAAACACCCTTAGAAATGGACTTACCAATCACCTATGCAAACTAGCAAAACAAAAGAATAGGCTGCAATTCCTCCTTAGATGTAAATCCGAAAATCTTACACCCACTTTTTTAAATATTAATGTAAAACATATAAAATTTTCGAGTGACAACTTAGGAAGGAAATTTCATAATTCTACCATAAAATATTTTATTCTTAACACCTTAAAATTATTAATCAGCGACACAACAATTAACATAAAATTCTTAAATAAAAAAATTATGGAATATAAAAGCAAATTACAAACTATTCACCCCCCAAATATTTTTCAAAATATCGTGAGTCTTGAAACGAATAAATATGAACACCTATTTAATAAGATAAAAAATAATAACATCAAAAAAATTAAAACTTTGGTTCAAAAAAGTAAAAATACAAAGGACTCTAATGAGATCCACATTGAGGGCGATTGGCTGGAAAATCTGACTAATATCGAAATTCCAAGTTATGCTAATGATATTCTAAGTCTTGGCTCAGATTTTGCATGTCCAATCACCACTTCACAAGATATCCCTATTCCAGAAATTATCTCATCCATTGACACAGCCATTAACAACTTAAATCAGGAAAAAAAGACGAGATCAGAACATGTTGTAATGCCCTCACATCTTACAAAAATAAACTTAATTCTAAAAAATATAAAACGAAGAACCAAAATATAGATAATGAACTATGTAAAAAGTTAAGAAAAAAAAAATCCTATTTAAAATAGCACCAAAACTTAAAAATCTTAAGACCAGATAAGTCAAACAAAACAGTCATTATGTATGAAAACGAATATGATAATAAATTGGAATCCCTTTTGAATAACGAGGAAACTTATGAACTCATCTCTAACGACCCCACTAATATACTACAAAAAAAAATAATGAACTAATCAAAATCTGGGAAAACAAAAACTATATTTCTCCCACCATAGCAAAAAATTTAAAAATACATAACGCTCAAGCGCCAAAAATATACGGGCTACCAAAACTGCATAAGGATGGTATACCCTTACGGCCTATCATCTCATGTATCCAATCACCTCTAAATGGTCTCTCAAAATTCCTGAAAACTATTTTAGCAAATGTCATAAACAAAGCTGATACTTTCATCAAAGACTCTTGGAATTTTAAAGAAAAAATAAAAAACATCCAAATACCAAATAACCACACTTTAATCTCGCTAGACGTAGTCTCACTATATACTAACATTCCAATTGATGTAACATTCGAAATCATCAGGAAAAAATGGAATGATATAAAAAAACATACTGATATCCCACTTGATGAATTTTTAAAAGGAATAGAATTAGTTCTAAAATCCACTTACTTTATGCATAAAAACAAATTCTATAAACAACTTGACGGCTGTGCAATGGGCTCATCTATTTCAAGTGTCGTTGCACAATTAGTGATGGAAGAATTAGAAAACAACGTTATTAAAAACTTAAATTTTAAACTTCCATTCTTCTACAGATAAGTTGATGATTGTTTAACAATCATACCACAAGGAAAAAGCGAATATATCCTTAACGGGTTTAACAATTTTCACCAAAAACTTAATTTCACCATCGAAACTGAAAAAGATAAAAAAATAAATTTTCTAGACATGACCTTATATAACAAAGAAACTTGCATAAAAACAAAGTGGTATACAAAAAATACTTGGTCTGGTAGATACATAAACTATCTTTCGCAACACCCACACTCCCAAAAAAAATCTGTCATTATAGGGCTCGCGGATAGGGCAATCAAATTAAGCGATCTAGAATTTCGACAAGAAGCTATCCAAAAAGCAAAAAATACTTTATTAAAAAACAGCTACCCAATGAAATTAATAAACTCAATTTTTAAGTCCCGATTAAATAACATTAATAAAAATAATTCTAACCCCAGCAACAATCAAAACAATAAAAATAAATATATTTCAATACCCTATATTCAAGGACTGTCGGAAAATTTACAAAAATCCCTTAAAAAACAAGATCTAGCCGTATCTCACAAAAGTTACAATACCCTACAAAAACAATTTTTTTCCTCTTTAAAATCAAAAACACCTAAGTTTCAAAAAACACACACTATATACAAAATAAAATGCAACTACTGCCCAAAGGTCTATATAGGGCAAACCACACAGTATCTTGTAACCCTGGATTTTCTCAAAACCAAGGTGCAAGATTGCTACGCTCTTATTTAATAATTATTATTACTGTTTAATTTTAAATTATTTCGATCACAAAATGGTATCAAGATTACAGCTCGTGGTCAACAGAGCGTGCAATGTAGATGCCCTAGCTCAATTAACCCGGAGAGTAGGGCGCTTAAGAAATCTTAAACGAAAAAAAAAAAAATGAGCCAATTTATAACGGCTTAAATTGGAAAGCCCCTTGATCTTCGCGGCACTAGCTTCCTCTTGATACTTTAAAAGAAAAAGAGTGAGCTAAATAAAACACACAAATGAAGTTAAGAAAAAAAAATCTATTTATCAGTTACTGTATAAAAGAAAAAAATATATATATACAATAAGTATGTTATCAGTTACGGTGTAAAGAAAAAAAGTAAACAATAAGTGTCACCAAATCCAGCAGCACCTAGCGCTCCTAACTTCAAACTAGGCCCGTGACATGGGATTAGTCCCGAGTCTTGAAGTTAAGTCCGTGGTTTGAAATTGTCTGTGACTTGCAGTTGCAATAAGCCCCTGACTGAAATTAGGACTGTGACTTTCAGTTGGCCCCTGACTTGAAATAAGGACCGTGACTTACAGTTGGCCCCTGACTTGAAATTAGGACCGTGACTTACAGTTGGCCCCTGACTTGAAACCTATGAAAACAAAAATTTTCTAGAATTTTTCATAGTGATTCAAAGTCTATAACGAAAACCCAAATAATTTTAATTAATTCAAAAAAATCTCCAAAAGGTTTCTACTAATTCAAAATTAACTTAGTCAGAACAATAATTTAATTTTAAAAATTTAGTCCTACCGAGAAGTATAAAAAAATATTTAATTAATTTCAAGACACTAATCAGAACTTTTTTTTAAATAAATTAAAACCGCAAGCAACAAAATGAAAAAAAATACTATTAAATAATTTAAAATGAAGTCACTAAAGAAAGATACCATCAATAAGCACAAAATACCCTGATGGGTATCGAAAATTCAGTCGAAACGTTGTGTCAATAAATCCAACAAATCCACAAATACAAACTAAAATCGAAAAGGAAAATTCTAAAATTTACCTTATCAAATACAATCTCAATAACCAGCGTTAACACTAAAATAAATACAAGATTTCGACTGAATCCGAATGATTTAATTTAGCAATACGTAATGAAGTAGAAATAATTCTAATACTTAAAAAAAAAATTAGGCCCTGATGAAGACTTAAAATTAATCGAAACGTTGGGTAAGAAAAATATAAGCACATTATTATAACTGACTCCAATAACTAAATTCAATTCACAATAAATAAATTTGTAACAAAATCGATTACTATAACAATTTCCCGTATAAAATAAATAGAAAATTTAGACTGACCTCGGCCAATTTAAATAGAAATGAGAATAAAATAAAAAAACAAAATCTTAACAAAAGAAGGTATGTATAGACCTGAAGAATAGCAAATATTTAAGCGAAACGTTGTGAGAATACTTACAAAAATATAGATATAATAAGGCAGCAATAAGAAAAATCAAAAGGCACAAATATATTTAAATTTTAATATAACCAGCTTAAAAAAAAAGGGTTTTATTTAACTAATTATTTTCCAGCGGCAAATCAAAAGGAAAAAAAAATACCATAAACTAAAAGAAAAGCAATTTACGTCATACTTAATTGTTACTGAAAACCTCTGCAAGTCATTTATTAATCTGTTTATTATCTATTAAAAAGAACGAATGCAGTAATCAAATCACACTATGCAAGCTGCTTAAATATTGTGGTTTTATTTTAAAATAAAATAGAGCCAATTTACGATCAACAAAATATGGTTAATATAATAGGAAAATGAATCAAATTACTGAGGTAAAAGATGTTCGACGAAATTAAAAATTATCTTCGCATGAATTCGTTACACTTGCATTTAATTTTTAAGATTTCAAAAATATATAAATATATAAAACTAGCCCCTGTTGCATCAAAAAAATAATCGTCTCACCCGAGCAAAAGTTAATTCAAAAAAAAAATTAGAAAAGTTACCAAATTACGAAATTGAAAATCATGCAAAATTTCAGAAAAAAAATATCTCCTTTTCAGGATAAATGATATTAAAGCAAATTACCTATCCAATAGGGTCACTCAGTTCTAGTCAAAAAGTGGTTTCACGTGCCAAGTGCAAGGGCCTGGAAAATGGCGGTCTGGTCCAATCTTCAGGTCAAATCCTCTCTTAGAGAGATTTTCTAGCACCAAAAATAACACTCACAGTGCAAACTATAATGTGCCCGAAAAACTAATGCGGTGTTGAGGAAAAATCCCCTAACGGATTTCCAAGATTTTCCTGGATTGTTTCCTCAGACCCGCGCTGAAGACCTGTGGTTTATCTGCAGGTGACCAGAAAAGTGAAAAATGTGTTCCCCCAGCTTCCATTCCATCTAGAACTTTGGTTAACTAAGGTGGCGGAATACCATTGGCTAGAATGTCAGGTGCTAACAACCTTGCCAAAAGAGCACATAGACGGAATAAAACAAGGATATGATTAACATGTTAGACAAGAAAAACGACTCTCCATTGGTTGAGAAAGATACAGGAAATAATGCAGGAATACACTTGGCAACAGCGAAAAAGATGCCTGCGCTCTTGATATGAGGAAGTACCAGATGGAGGGTTTCGAGACGACGCAATAATAACATTGACAGAAACAACTAACCTGAAATTTAAAAGCAACGCCAAGGCGAAATGGAAATGTAAATAAACAAATACTATTTAATTAATTACTCTAGTACTAATGGAAAAGGACCACTCAGAAAAGCTAAATATTAGTCCGGAGTAGAGTACCAAAGAGTCAAAAAAAATGATGTGCTAATGCAGCAGTAGTTAAATGCCATAAAAATGAAACGTAAGTTGAGTTTAATTTAATAGAATTTTCTTCACTGTATAAACTCATTATTTAACCATAAAACAGGAATTTATTCACACAATTATTAACTATTTATTTTAGGAAATGCATCAGATGCAGACGTAACGAAATTTCAATTTATAATAGGCTCCAAGTAATTATGCAACTATGGACAAACAAAAGTCAATCTGAATTTCGGAACATTAAACATTGATAGAAATTATAAGAAGGCTGTAGTTTATATAGTCTCAGGAAAAAAAAAGGTAAGAATATTAATATTGAATCGAGAAATACCTTTGGTTTATTTATGTCTAACTATATGTTACATATTCACAGCAAAAAGGAACACGAATAGAATAATAAAATGTAGATTTAAGAGAAAATATGACGTGGTGTATATATAGTATCTATAGTCTAAAAATAATCCTATGTATATCTGAAAAGAAATATTTATCAAGGCAACCTTTTTTTTATACAAGTATTTACAGTTCAATATTAATACATAATATCGACTTTATATCAAAGAATTTATTGGGGTACTATTGATTTGGTTTTTTTTTACAGCGACAGAAGAGCTATACAAAATACACGCTCGAATCTAAAAATGCAGCATATCTAGCCAAAGAAAACGAAAATCCCAAGACTTGTATAAAGGACTCGAAAACAGGTTTTCGAAATTAATAAAATTTAATTTATATCTACTCTGTAAAATATATGGGAAATAAATAGTTTGTCTAAAGTGCTATTTGAAGTTTTTCTTATACAGTATATAATTATTAAATTCGGCAAAATTAAATAAATCCAACAATTATATTTGAACTGATTTTTTTTTGGCGACATCTATGAACGAACGCTAAACTTATACCATTTACTGAAAATTATTCCTTTATATCTTGAGTTCAGCTATAGGTACAAAATTAACTACTTATCGAGAGGTAACCTTGTGTGTACCGAGATTTGCTGCAAAAGGTGTTGAATTTATATTTCGCTTAAATATGAACAATGTAACCGCTTCTAATAACAAAACTACTAAAATCTAAGTAAATCAAACCAACAAGGCGTACATATTAATCACTAAACTTAATACTAAAGTAGTAGATTATAATATTAAATTAATCATACAATGAAATGCACTTATAACAAAATTAAACTGTTAAATGAAATGCACTTATAACAAAATTAAACTGTTACAATCTTAAAAATCGTTTGAATGGACACAAGTATGATACAAAAAAATAAAACAGCGCTTACAAATCACGAAACAGAATATAAATATACTTTTAACTTTCAAGATACTACTATTCTAAATACGGAAATTAATCAAAAAAAGAGAGAGTTTCTGGAAATGTTATACATAAAACGGGAGATCAATGCTATAAATGACAAAACAGACATAAAGAATTTGAGCCAAATATATTATAACGTTATCAAATAACTCTAAAACTGACTTCATATATACATTAAATTAATATAAAAAAAAACAAACTAAATTAGCCCCCTTTCTTCTAAATTCAAAAGTAAATAAACAATATATCACCTTTTAAATAATAAAACAGTTCAAAACAAATCTAATTATCTTTGCTTTTTTAAACTAATATATATAAAAAAAAAACCCATAGAATTCCTTAACCGACGTTTCACATGAATGCATTCTGCCAGTTAAAACAGTGTCGCTCGAAGATAGACACACTCGTAGCAATTAATATTATAGTAATTTTAATCTGTATGACGTTCTTTTCAATGTTTTTAAATGTGCTGTTTCTGAGTGTTGTATGGAAAACGTGCTGTTTTTAAATGTTGCATAAAGATGAATTCTGAAAGATCCTTCTTATGGGAAGTCATCTAAAATGTTAAAATAATATTATTAATAATTTGTCCATACAATTTATAATAGTCTTGTAAGAAAAATATCTTATCTCGGTTTTCTATTGTTACAGACACACAAAAAAAATACTGATGAAGACCAACCATAAATGGTCGAAACGTCTATAAAAATGTAACAAAAATGAAATTAAATTTGTTTTAATTTTATTCCTACTATCGAACCAAAATACCCAAGAAAACAAAATTAGAATATATATGTATAAAAGGTTCAGAACTAAACAAAACAAAAAAAAATCTCTAAAAATATATATATAGCAGAAAATGTAATGTTTTGCCCTTACGCCAATTACTAAAAAAACTAAGTAGGCGGAAAAAAAATTGAACAAGCTGTTGTTATGGAAACATAATCTTGCATTGTACTGACATAGATAATTGAAGTGTTTGGTTATTTTACTACATTGAATATTTTTCTATTATTTTCATCATGGTTAAATTAACAAAACAGAAAAGAATTAACATTGTGTAAATTGTTGAAGATCATTATGAACACATGTCGTGAATCAGCTGAAATTTTTAATAAAAAGTTGTAAGTTTTGCAAGCCGTCATTGAAAATCCTAAAGTCTCGGTGAGGAAAATATCAAAATCACTTCCGGGTAACGTAAGAAAGTCAACAGTCAGTACGATTTTTCGAACAAATAAATTCTATCCTTACAAACCTAGATATATCCATACACTTTTACCTAGAGATTTTAAAGTTCGTTTCCTGTTCAGTGCATGGCTCCAAGGGGAAGCTGTAGATGATTCTTCATTCGCCAGAAAAATTTTATTTACTGATGAGTCTCCGTTTACGTGAAACGCAGTCGTATGGTCACAGAACTGCCGCTGGTGGTGTGACGAAACTCCTAATTTCATCATAGCGTGTCGCACAAATGTTTGGTGCGGTATTTCGAATAACCAACTAGTAGGGCCGTATTTCTTTCGTAAAAATTTGACAAGCCAAACTTACTTGGATTTGTTAAGTTTCAATTATTTTAATTTGTTGAAGAATTACCATTAAATATCAGGCGTTCACTTTGACAGCAACACGACGGAGCACCATGTTATAGTACACAGATAGTTTTAAATTTTTTACAAAGGACTTTTTCAAATCGCTGGATAGGAAGATATTCTGTAATCCTGTGGCCAGCCAGGTCTCCTGACCTCACCCCGTTGGACTTTTTCACTTGGGGACTATTAAAAGAAAAAGGTTTGTCTTCCAAAACGTCGATCTCGTATGTACAAGAAATTAGACCATCTATAGTAAGAGCGAAAATAGCAGAGTTTAGTAGAAAAACAATAATTTGTATAGAACGGGATGGCGCTCACGTAGAAGCATAATTTGTTCATTGTTTACCCTTAGTTGATTTTTTTATACGATATTATTAAATAATACGTTTGTATACCACGTATATATTGCATTCAGATTTGAATTTCCGTATGAAATTTAGTATTTTATCACACTTCGGAATACTCAGAACGATTCTCTTGTAGCATTTTGCTCTAAAACTAAACTTATGGGTTTTCTCTTCAGGTAACCCTGTACAACATTTTATGAATTTTATGATTTCAA
Source organism: Kuschelorhynchus macadamiae (assembly GCA_030620095.1). Lineage (NCBI taxonomy): Eukaryota > Metazoa > Arthropoda > Insecta > Coleoptera > Curculionidae > Kuschelorhynchus > Kuschelorhynchus macadamiae. The sequence goes on along the minus strand of JAUTXW010000613.1, from coordinate 1,554,528 downwards.
TAATTTTTTTTTGGAGAAAGCAGAACTTTTTCTGAAGAGTAACATTTTTCATAAAATCTATATATATATATATATATATATATATATATATATATATATATATATATATATTTATAGGTGTGTTATATATTTGCTCCAGCAGTAGTCCCAGTATTGCAATTTATGTCAAAAGAACGGATTAATTCTCAAAAACTGATGTGTCATGGAAATGCCATAGCCACGCTTTCGAGCTGTCAGTGCGTCGTTTGTATTGACCGTATATAACTCTTCAAGTTTAATAGGTGATATTCAACTCAAAAAAAACTAAATCTAGTGCAACTTTATTTTTCAAATGAATGTAATATTGCCAAAACATACAGGGAATACCAAAGGATAAATCGCGCTCGACAAACAACATTAAAAAGAACAATTACATTACATATAATTTTCAAACGAGAAAAACACTTGAAAAAAGAAAAGAGCCGTTCCAGATTCTGAGGAAGAATTAAATATAGTGCTTTTTTTATGAAAGTAAGATTATTTTGTTTTTATTATTAGAACGTTTAAAAACATGTAGGTCTTTGCTTCAGAAGAACCAACCATGTATATATCGGATGCGACTTTTAATTTTGGAAAGTCACGAACATTATTTTTACTGACGAGGCGAACTTCTCGACAGCAGTTATGTTTAATCGACAGATTAAAAAATAGACGTCGAGAGAGAATCCATATCAGTATCAAGAAGTAAAAAATTTCTGGCAGAAAATCTGTCAAACTTCTGGAAAATAAAGTGTTGGGACCAGTTGTGTTTCATGGAGGTTTAACAAGACTATACAAGAACTATAAATTCTTGAAAAACGAAATAGAACAAATTTTGAACATTCTACCAAATCAAGATAGTTTAATGTGTCAAGAAGTCCCCACACAATATCGAAATAGTGTGTGGATAGGCCTACATGGCTCCCTCCGTTGGCCACCGATCTGCCCGGATCTAACGCCGTTAGACTTTTTTGGTAGGGTCATCAAGGAAAATATCAATCATAGAAAAGCCCTATTTAAAGATAATAGAGAATATGTTGAAATTTAATTTTTTCTGTTAAGTAGTACGTATTTTTAGTTTTAACCATATTGCACTTTTTCTCGTTTGAAACTTCTTTATGAAGTAAGTATTATTTTTGATGGTTTTTGTCGAACCGGATATGTCCTGTGTGTGGTATCCCCTGTACGTTTTGGCATTAATATTTTAATTAGCAAAATAAAGTTGCGCTTCTTAACAAACATCCTGTCTGGTCTTTCTCCAAAACTTGGTGCTTGGATTGCCAGTTTTCTTTCCAACAGAAGTATTTCTGTAGTGGTTGACGGTCATTCATCAAACTTTCACCTCAGGCGTTGAGTGTTGGCACCTACACAATTCCTTCTGAACATTAATTATCTGCTTTGTTCTCCCAGCAATTTTATTTACAGCTATGATGACCGTAGTACTTCAATATACGATTTCCTAAAAAACTGATGATAGTATAGAATAATGACTTTATCCCTGGCGAAGGACCTCAACAAAATTATAGAATATGGAGTTTACTATCTCACAAATTATCTCCCAATACTCATACCATTCAAATAAATAATTAAATACTTGAAACCAAAGATTGATTTAGCCTAGTTGGTGTCACATTTCAGAAAGATCGTCACTGGCATGATCGCATCACCTCAATGTCCACAGCCCTCCGAAAATAAATCGGGTTTCCTTTTCCGAGCTTTACACTTCACATATCAAACCCAGCATTGAGTATTGCTCACACATATGGGAAGCAGCCTCTTCTTCAATCCTTAATACCCTTGACTGTTTAAAAAAGAGCTATTTGCCTGATTGATGATTCAAGCATCACAAGGAAGCTTGCATTACTAAAGCATCGTCAAATTGTGGGCGATCTGTCTCTGTCATACAGATACTACCACGGATTCTGTTCTGATTAATCCATTATGACCTGCTTAATCATTCCTGCCAGGGAGACACCAGCATCAACTCACACGCACCCTTCGCAGTTCAACTGCAAAGACTAAAAACCTTCCGCTTTGCTCCCTCCTTTATTCCCAGAGTGTCCCGATAATGGAATGTGTTAGCAACAAACGCCTTTTCCTCTCCTCCTAATTTGCAAGTCTCATGCATCAATATACTTCTCCTATCTTTACTTAAAGCAACAACGGTACCTAGTATTTATTTAATTTAAGCCCTCCTGCTTCGTAGACTGCACATAGATAAAAAAATATGCTTCTACAATGGCTAATATGAATAAACCTGCATTTGTTTATTCAGTGTTTTCTAGAAATATAAAACAAAAAAAAAACATTCGGTATTTGTCGAAAAGTTTTTGCTCTTCGGCAATAAATTTTAAACTTGTAATCTGCGGTTTATCGGCTCTAAAAGTATATATTTACCACAATAGCTTCGAAACAGATAACTGCCGAGCGAAAGTATAGATGCAGTCGATATGTTCTTTAGATTTGATCTACTTTTTACTCTAGCATGTCCCTGCTTCTAAATGTTTTGCTCCAGAAGCCTAATTTATTATTTAGATAAAACTTTGCATTTTTAAAGTGAAAAACATTTTGTGCATTTTGCAAAGAGATGTTTTATGCATTTTGTGAGTTCCGGATTTTATGTTTTACTAAAATGCTTTGTACCATTTCGACAATAAGATCCCGCTTCAGCTAGGCTACGTGCATTGAATACTTTCAAATATATCTTTTGCAAGGACTAACTTTTGAGAAATACTTCAAACGTCATTCCGAAACTAAAAATTATAGAGATAGACAACACGTTTGTATTTTGTTGAGAACGCTGTTAATGTATAACAAGGAATAAACTCTATACTATGTAACTACGTCCCCGACTATTGTCAAGATATCATCGTGTGGGGCGGGCGTCTCGCTTCCAGTCCTAACAATAAATGGTTTTAATTTTTAATTGTTTTTTTTGGCTGAAAGTGTACTTGTGCCAGTAAAATAGTCATTACAATTTTCGAATGTGCTGAAAAATTTAGCAAAACTATGTAAAATATTATTTAGTTTCATTCTCGTGGTAAGTTATGACCTATATATTTTAAAGAGAATGTAACCGAAAAGACTATACCTATAGAACAGAGTATATCAATTCTTCATTTATTTTTTTCTCATGACAAAAGGTAAACATGAGTATTTCAAAGAAGTCGTTAAAGTAAAGCTATCTAATATTAGTTTTGAGAGTTTTTAAAATCTAAACAAAATAATAAATATTATTTATCTCTAACACTATCTTCTAGACTGTATATACAGATTTATGTATAGATAAACCTTCTCGAGTGGTTATCGTCTCTGCCTTCCTTTCGAGAGTTCAAGGTCCCATATGGACCTGTGGCGTAGGAAACTGTCATTTAAGTTAAGCTAATAATAATTGAGACATTTTATTTGGTTTGATTTAATTATAATGAATTGTCAATTTACTATGTTAAAAATACAATAGAATATTTTATAATAGAATGCGTCTTTTTGAGCCAGAACGCTGATACCTAAGTTAGTTTAAGTTTTAGATATTTATATAGAAGGTATTATTATCCTATTTAGATGGAAATATAAATTATTTTTCAATTACATACATAAAGTAGAACTCTAGTCGATACCTATGAAGTATTTAATAATTAAGACTTCAGGGTACGTCTATGACGACGCAATACATTTCAACCAACGAGAGGCAGTTCTTGTCAATTTAGGTGCCGACCTTTTTTCTGTTTTCTAAAACAAGATTCAGTCTGTGTCAGAGTTTTGTTTCTTACAGTTGATTTTAAATTCTTCTTTTGTGATGGTTTATAGGGCTTTACGTATACAGTGGGGTACTAAATTGAGGGCTAATCAAAGATAGTATATTTTCATTCTATGATTTATTTGGGGAGCAACTTATTTTCAAGAGTTAAATTTATAGTTTACTTAAAGATTTTTTTGTTTTCTTTTCTTCTGCACTAAGTTTGAGGAATTTAAGTAAATTCCGTCATTTTTTAGGTTTACATACTTTGTTTTGTTATTAGTTTTAAGTATTATTTTTGTTCAGTAATTCACATTCTTATATTTGTTAATAGATCTTCAAGTTGTTTTTAAAAACCGAAACTTTTATTAAAATAAACCACCTGATAGTTAAAATAAATCTATTCAAGAAGAAGATACCATCGTTGTTCCAGTTTGCTGTTGTTCGAGCTTATATGGCCGTAGAATTGGCGAGATAAGATGTTTAATTCAATTTGTACTAACAATTATATTTGATAACATTTTAAATTATAATTTACAAAGAAGCCTACAGAGTACCTTTGATTTTACATATCATATCTTAGTTAATTTCAGTATTGTGATAGGGTTGCCCGGTATGTCTCAAATAAATAAATAAATAATTTTAAATATAATAAATAACCGCTCGATAACTCTGTTACATGACTGGTGCAACTGACTAATGTTTTTTATTAATGCTTGGAAGTATTTAAATGTTAAGCTAAAAAATGATTTTCAGGGTAAAATATATATATATACATACCGCAACTCAAGGCGATTTTTGTTTTGGTTTTGCCAGCAGCTGTCACATGGCGTTGTATCTACAGACGTGGTAATAATGCTTTGACTTGAGGAGATATTGTGGAAAATGAAAAAAACACACTCCGTCCTATTTTACCCATTAAGAAAAAAAAGTTTTCTTTACCCGGAACTTTCCTCACTATGATTTTTCCCATTTTTTAGGAATGGTGAAGTGTGACCCAATTTAGTTCAGTACAGGGTGATCAGTTAGGGGAAGCGAGCGGCCATATCTCATAAGATATTGGTCGTATATATTTGAGAAAAAAAAATCGTAATAAAAGTCGCCAAGAGAAATTGCTGAAAATTATTTTCGAGTTTGTCAAACGTCCGCTAGAGGGCGTAACAACCAACACCAAGTAGAAAAATGGGGTTTTTATAGAATTTGGCCTAATGAAAATATATCGATGATATCATTTTCATATTTAGTGACCATTTCCCTACACTTTTTGTATAAAATGTTTTGTTCTATATATCAAAATAAAGCGGTGGGGGAAGTTCAATTGTTTTTTCAAACAAACCAAGATGTCTCCCGTTTCTTTTGACCGATTTTAGCAAACTTAGGCTCATATGAAAGAGCATAATTTGCGCTACAAAACGCTTATTTGGTTTTGAATTTTTGACTTTTGCTGGCGTCGCTAGATGGCGTTAACTGAATTAGTAGCATATTTTTTAGTTTTTAAAAAAAAAACAAATGAAATGGTATATTCATTTTTACATATTTTAAAAGGGGATAAATTTCTCTATAATTTAATGAAAATAATTTATCATCTACCTTTTTTTGAACCGTTGATATTGACCAAAATATTATTTTATTTTATTAAAAAACGGCACGCCACTGCTTTTTGTCAAAATAAAAATCATTTTCGTAATCACTTATTAGTTGCTAACAAAAAGAACCTCTTGACTTTTTTTTTTTAGAAGAACGGTTTTGGATTGAAAAAATAAGATGTTTAACAATGAAAAATCTTAATAAAACTGTCCAACAACAACATCTTATTTTTTCAATCCAAAACCGTTCGTCTAACGAAAAAGAGTCAAGAGGTTCTTTTTGTTAGCAACTAATAAGTGATTACGAAAATGATTTTTATTTTGACAAAAAGCAGTGGCGTGCCATTTTTTAATAAAATAAAATAATATTTTGGTCAATATCAACGGTTCAAAAAAAGGTAGATGATAAATTATTTTCATTAAATTATAGAGAAATTTATCCCCTTTTAAAATATGTAAAAATGAATATACCATTACATTTGTTTTTTTTGAAAAAAACTAAAAAATATGCTACTAATTCAGTTAACGCCATCTTGCGACGCCAGCAAAAGTCAAAAATTCCAAACCAAATAAGCGTTTTGTAGTGCAAATTATGCTCTTTCATATGAGTCTAAGTTTGCTAAAATCGGTCAAAAGAAACGGGAGACATCTTGGTTTGTTTGAAAAAACAATTGAACTTCCCCCACCACTTTATTTTGATATATAGAACAAAACATTTTAGACAAAAAGTGTAGGGAAATGGTCACTAAATATGAAAATGATATCATCGATATATTTTCATAAGGCAAAATTCTATAAAAACCCCATTTTTCTACTTTGTTGGTTGTTACGCCCTCTATCGGACGTTTGACAAACTCGAAAATAATTTTCAGCAATTTCTCTTGGCGACTTTTATTACGATTTTTTTTTCTCAAATCTATACGACCAATATCTTATGAGATATGGCCGCTCGCTACCCTTAACTGATCACCCTGTACATAGTCATAGTATATATTTGTTAAACATATTGAATTCGTACCAGTTTTTTTCCATTTTCACATTTATTTTTTATGCAAAACTTAAGTCAATTGAACAAGACTTTTTAAGTTGAATTTTTAATCTCAAATTCGTATCACAACTTTACCAGTTTATCTCTATATCATACTTAATTCTTGCACAAAAATGAAATTAATTTCATAAGTAGCATTTTCAGGCTTTATATTTTAGTAGGCTGTTATATTGTTTTGCTATGTAACTTATGATTTTTGCGCAAAATTTGAGGGAAATGAGATAATTAGTTTTTTAGAAACATCTTTTTCGACATTGTTTCGCCATATTGGATTTTTACCAAAATATTACCAAGTCATCCCCATATGATCCTTAACTTTTTATCAAAATTTGAAGTCAATCGGGGAAGTAGTTTTTAAGATATCCCGTGAACTGACAGACAGACCGACAGAATCACGATTACAATAATTTTATTTGGCCGCCATTTTGTTCGGCTCTCTTGACCGCCCACTGTACAACAATTAGTTATGACACATAATTTGAAATCAATCCATTCAGTAGTTTTTTAGGCTGATTTTTTTAATCGGGTAAGTAGTCTTTAAGCTATGCCGCGAACTGACCGACATACAGACAGACCAATAGACGGAACGACTGAATTGGTTAAACAGATTTGTTGGCATGTGGGGACGCTAAAACGTGAAGATATTACTAGGGCAACCCTATATGATCCTTAATTTTTGACCAACATTTAAAGTCAATTGGGTAAGCAGTTTTTTAGCTATGTCGCGAACAAACAGACAAACCGACGGAATTGAGAAAACATGTTTTTCGGCATCTAGGTACTTTGAAACGTGAAGATCTGAAAAAATCTCAAAGGGTATTTTTTTCACGATTACAATACACAAATTACAATACAAAAACACATTCTTCAAACTTTATCTACACTATAATGTATTCTTATAAACTGTAAGCCTTACGTTTGGTTGAAAAAGAAAAATTTTATTATTTTTATTGAAATAATTTCTAATGAAATTTTTTTAAAATCTTTTTCGCACACAGCCGAAAATACCATAAAAATCTATATTTAGAATTGGTATTAGATTACTGATATTAATTATTATATTTTACAGTTGTATTACCTTTTTCAAATAGTAAGAAATGTTAAGAGGATATATATTTTAGAGTATAATGGACCATTTGTGTATTATTTAACCCTAATTAATTTTAAAAAATCGATAAATTTGCTTTACCCAGAACTTCCCTAGTTATGAATTTTTACTTTATTGGGAATGAAGTGTGACCCAGTTTAGTTCAGTATAGTCATTTAGCAACACATGTATACTGTATTTTCAAAAATTTTTATTTGTCGCCGTTTTGTTAGATCATATTGGATCCCTACCAATATATAACCAGTTTTTACCTATGCCACACTTGATTTGTGGAATTGAAATTGAAAATTTGAAATTAATCTAAGAAGTAGGGTTTTCAGGCTGATTTTTTAAATATTTGTAAAAGCCGCCATTATGTCGTGCTATATTATATTCATACCAAAATGTTACCAGTTCATTTCTATATAAAACTTGATTTTTGTGCAAAATTTAAGGTAAATTGGGTAATCAGCTTGTTCAGTAATATTTTTTTAACGTTTCACTAGGCCGCCATCCATTCCGGCATATTTTTACCACAATATTACCAGGTTCCCCCCATACGACCATTAATTTTTGGCCAGAATTTGAATTCACTCTGATAATTAGTTTTTCAGCTATGCCGTGAACCGACAGCCAGACAGACAAACCGACAGACGGACCGACTGAATTGATAAAACATGTTTTTTAGCATCAGAGACGCTAAAATAGGAAGATTGTAAAACCTGAGAAGATGATGTCATCTTAAATTAGCACGACAGTTTTACTAGTTCATTTATATACCACAGTTAGTTATAGTACACAATTTGAAATCAACAAATTAAGTAGTTTTTCAAACTGAATTCTTAAATATTTTACTACGCCGCCATTTTGTTTCGTCATCTGGGATTTGTAGCCTAATTGTACAAATTGATTGCTACATAATACTTGATTTTTCTGCAAAATTTAAGAAAATTTCATAAGTACTTTTCTTAGTAATAATTTTTTTAACATTTCACTAGGCTACCATTTTGTTTTGCATATTGAAATTTTACCGAAATGTTACCAAGTTATCTCTATATGACCCCTAGTTTTTTTACTAAAATTGGAAACCAATCGAGTAAGTAGATTTGCTTAGCTATGCCGTGAACTAACAGACAGATAAACCGACAGACAGACCGACACAATTGATAAAAAATATATTTTGGCATCTAGAAAACGTGAAGATATCTGAAACCTGAGAAAGCGATTTTTTCATAATTACAAATATTTTATTTTGCCGCCATTTTGTTCCTAACATGTTTAATTAGTACCACGGTTTTACTAGTTCATCTGTATAACATGATTATTTATGGCACACAAGTTGAAATCAAGCCCTAAGTAGTTTTTCAGGCTGAATTTTTAAATTTTTACTAAGCCGCCATTTTGTTCTGCCACCTTTGATTCGTACCAAAATTTGAAGAGTTGATTGATACATAATATTTGATTTTTGTGCAAAATTTGAGAAAAATTGGATAATCAGTTTTTTAGTAAATTTTTTTTTAGCATTTCTTTAGGCCGCCATTTTGTTTTGCCATATTGGATTTTTCCAAAATGTTACCTAGTTTTCCCCATATTTTTTTTAACCAAAATTTGAAGTCAAACGGTTAAGTTTTTTAGCTATGCCGCGAGCAGACAGACTACCAGACTGAAAGACTAAGGAAATTAAGAAAACAAGCGCAAAATTTTCTAGCCAATACAACACTACTTGGCGTATCGAAAAGACGTCTTTATAATAGCAAAATAGAAAAAATAAAATATGAAGTAGGCTCTATATTACACACCGCAGCCGACCAACGACGGATCAATTTGAGCTATGGGAAATATATTTCCCACAACATACGAATTTAGTAGTTTTCAGACTTTTGTGTTTGTGTGTTCATTGATCGTTTTCATTACAGTCTTAGAATAAAATATTTAGAAACATTTTTTTTAACGGAAATTTACTAAACTTCCTCTTATAATAGAAGTACAAAGTATAATATAAAGCAACATTTTTTTTACGTTGAGAGTTTTGATAACATTATTTTTGGTATCTAGTTAAAATGTAGGTAAATAAATAATATACTTCTTGAAGCTGACTAATTACGAAGAAATACGCGTATGGCCCTAGATCAGACAGTTTGCAGAGATAATATGAGCAGTACAATAAACAGGACAATCGGCCTTTTCTCCGAACAGCCTTAGAAGCCCTCACAGATAGTACATTTATAGCAGTTATATAGTTTTTTGGTATATGTAACTTTACAAATATAATATTGTAATATATTTAATATTCCTTAATAAAAAAAAACTCTTGTTACGAGAAGAGTAATATTAAAAAAGTGTTACCTATTTTTACTTCTCTCATCAAATGGAAGTATTTTAATCGTATAAAATCCCCCTCCAGGATCTGTAAGAACGTTCACGTTTTAGAGTCCCTAGATGCTAACAACCATGTTTTCTAAATTCTGTCGGTCTGTGTGTTTTTTCGCGGAATAGATAAAAAATTACTTACACGATCGACCTGAAAAATTACATTTTGGTAAAAATCCAATACGGCGCGGAACAAAATTGAAGCCTACTGAAATGTTGAAAAATTATTACTAAAAAACTAAGGTATACAATTTACTTCAAATTTTGCAACATTAGGTATTACGGGGGAATAAAATAGCCATGCAATAAAATATTTAACTTACTACATTATTTGTGTGTAATTAAGTGTGAAATAAAAATGATTTGGTAAAATTGTGGCCTGAATTCGAGATGGTGGAACAAAATGGTGGGAAAAATAAAAAATGTGTAATCGTGAAAAAAGTTGTAATCGTTTTTACACATCTTCACGTTTTATTGTTCCTAGATCTCAATTCCGGCGGTCTGTCAGTTCACGGCATAGCTAAAAAACTTTGACAAAAGACTTTTAAATTTTGGTCAAAAATTAAGGGTCATACGAGGATGATGATTGGTAAATGTAAATAGTAAAAATTATTACTAAAAAATTTATTATGCAACTCAACTTAAATTTTGCAACAAGTGTACATTGGAAAGACGGCAAAGCAAAATGAGGCCTAGTACACTGTTTAAAAGATCATCATGAAAAAACTGCTTATTAAAATGATTTCAAATTTTGTTGAAGAATTATATGTGAGATAAACCAGTTAAATTGCGATGCGAATTCTGGTGACCAAATGAAATGTAAAAAAAATCAACGTAAAAAAAACATGTTATTTAGTTGACTTCAAATTATAAAAATCAGATGTGATATAGGGATAAATTACTAAAATTGTGGTACGAACTTAAATTAATGGCATAAAAGGACGGTCTAATGAAAGTGTGGCGCATAGGTAGAAACTGGTAAAACCTACAAATGTTTGAAAAGACCGGATATATGTGTTACTAAATGACTATGTGCGGAACTATATTGGTTCACACTTTACTATTCCTAACAAAACGAAATATTCATAACGAGGAAAATTCAGGGTTAAGGGAACGTATCGATTTGTTTACCGAACATCCCACATAATGAAAGATTCCTTTTATTTTGTAAAGCGAAATATATTACAATATACACAATATGTAAAACATTATTACCAAATAACTCGATGCATATAAACTATGTTATATGTGCGTGGAAGAACTCGATTGGAGAGAAGTTCCGAGTAAAGACTAATTTACAGTAAAAACAATATAAACACTAACCGTTTACTTGTTGAGTATATGCAAGAGAAATTAGACGGCTCATGTTCACTAGACTTCCATAAGTTTAAAGGATCTAAAAATAATAGTCTTTTAAGAATAAAAACAGTATTAGCTGGCCCGGCAGACCTTGTTCTGCTTTTTCCGTTAGATGGCAGGTATCTTTCACTTTCTTAGTTAAAAGGAGGGACTCACTATAAGGGAACTTCAGTGTAGCTAGGAACAACCGATGTTGTAAAAAATACCGAAAATTTACTTGTGATGACTTAGTTTTTTGTGCCGAAAAGTAAATTCTTACACATTTTGTATATATACAGATTATTAAATAACTAGGTGCGGATTAAGCAGGATCATACTTCGCTATCCCTGATAAAAGGACGACTTTATAACAAGGAAGGCCCGGGTAAAACCAATTTTCCAATTTTTTTTCCTTGACTTTAATCCTTTCTAATTTTATTAATTAACCTAACTCCTTAAATAAGTCAAAAATAAAGCGTTTTGTTTTTCCTTTTCTATCATTACAGATAAACGTAATAATAAATATTTAAACATTCTGTTTTAATGTATTACATTTACTATTAACATTATACCAGTTACGATTGTATAAACCACGTAGTCGTTTTCTGTGTCACACTTGATTTTTATATTTATCTAAATTCAATTTTAAAAGCAGTTTTCTTGCGATTGTTTTTGACCCCTTAAACGTGATCCTCTGAAAAAAATTTTGAAGAGTGATAACTTTTCAACTTCTCTCTTACCAGGGAAGTAAAAAAGAAACATTTATGAACACCAAAATATTTCTTATAGATGAAGTTATGGTTTACAATTTATGCGAAGCTTGGAACTAATGAAGACCAGTTGGATCTTAAATGATAATGACGACCAGTTTTCCTCTGGTTGTCCTCGAGGTTATCCCCGTGGTTATCACCGGCTAGAAAGTGGTTTTGTAACAAATATAAAAAGGAGCCAGTTCCTTTAGAATTTTTTGAGTGTGTGGTTTAATAAAGCACACTTTTTACTTTAGAAACCAAAATGTAAATAAGAACTTACATTTAAATACAAACACGAATACAGATAAAAAATGTATTAAATAAACTTGTCTATCTTCATTGTCCTAAATTAGGGGCAATTTATTTGAAGATAGTTTTCATGGTAAAAATTATTGTAACAATGGTCTCCATGACTATTATTATATTACCGGTAAAGATATGAGAAAATAGATCAACCCTTAATCTAATTTTGCAACAGTGGAGGCAAATTATTGCTAAATTAAAGACAAAATTTACTAACATAAGTTGCAAAATTTATGAGATGAATCACTTATTACATTCGAATACAAACGAGAAAAATAATAAATAAAGAAGTATGAATGACCTTTTTCTTTTCTCGTTATATTAACTTAATCTAGTTGGCAACAGACAAAAAGTATTAAGTGTTTTATTATTATTGACACACACATTTGAATTTCGGTTTAAATACAAACAAAAATAGAAATAAATAAAAAAATATGAATTATCTTATCAATCTTCATTATGCTAACCTAGGCTAATTTGGCAACAGACGAGGCAAAAGACATTATTGCTAAATTTGACTCAAAATTTACTAATATGAGTTGCAAAATTTGTGAAATAGGCTATTTTTTCTGGGGGTCGTGATTTTTTCCTACAAATGAATTATATTCTAGACTACCACATTACCAGAAGGTTATATAGAGTTCTCATCTTTTTAACACTATTCTGGCAATTATTTTCCTATCAATCTATGGAAAGAACATATCCAGAACTTTTCTTTTAACTAAAATTTGCCTATACGTACATCATATGACAATGCATTATTATGGTGTTATCGAGGGTGTCACTGAGCTGTGACTTGTTCCAGAGCCGTATTTAGGGAGAGAGGCTTGAAATTTAAATTTGACTCTTCTCCTGTTGTTCAATTCAGCTGAAATTTTGTACATACGTAGATCATTTGACAATGTAATATTATAGAGTCAATTAGCTGGTCCAAGACCGTAATTAGGGGGTGGGGCTTAAATCCTAAATTGTACCCTTTTCCTGGTTTTCAAGTGAGCTGAAATTTTGAATATACGTAGGTCATACGACAATGCAATATTATGGTATCATTGAGCTGTCGTAGTTAGAAAGAGGGTACTAAAATTCCAAGTTAAATTTAACCCACTTCTTGATGTTTAGTTAAGCTGAATTTTTGCAATATGTATGCAAGTCAGATAACAAGGCAACATTATAGCGTCATTGGCTTATTAAGGAGAGCGACGCTCAAAATTTAGAAGTTAAATTTTGTTAACAAATAAGTAAGTACTTACCACAGTCATAACCAAGATCACAACTAATCAATAAAAAAATATTACTAATAAAAAATTTACACAAGCTTTTATTTAGTTTAACAAAAAGAGAACTGAAAGGCAAGAAGTAACTCTATTTCTCTCTATTCTAAGTGGAAATATGTCATTTTCTTTATTCTATATATAGCAGTTTTTAAGCTTGTACTTTAAACTAAACAAAGAAAGGAAAAAAATGAAGTGCAACACGCTTTTATTTTAAAAGTTGCGTTAAAATTAAAAATAATAAAACCGAGAACGAAATATGAAAAAATAATATAAAAGAAAAATCTCGGAAAAAGCTGTTAAATAATATAATAATGTTACATAAAAAACTGCGTATTTTCCAAAAATCGTAAAAACCGGTATATTCAATTTTAGAAATAGTTCACCCTTACCGTAGGTCTTTTGTTTTTGGTTTATTTATTACGTGGTTACCTTCATTTTTTCTCAGGTTATCCCCGGTTATCCTCGAATATCCCCGGTTCTCTCCTAGTTATCCCAAGCCACGTACACCAAATATTTTTAGTTAAATGTATGTAAGGAAAAGTAAATTGATATAAGTCTGGCGAAAAGACATTATTGTGATAAGCCTGACTCTAATTATCTTTTTCGCTTGAGCAATTGCTTTAAAATTATAAATTTTATCATTATTAATATAACTCTCAACACATTGATGCAGGACAAGAACGAGAACTTTCCTAAATTTACTAAAAAGAGTAATAGATATAAATAAATAAAACTTACGTTGCACGTCATCAAAATCTATGACATAGTCACGTCACAATATTACCAAATTTAAATGAACGAGTTAATACAAATCCAAATATATAGCGTTTAAAATAAAAATGTGATCACATTTTTCTAATCTCCAAGAGCTACATAACTCGTACTTCCTTCGAAATCGCACTGTATTTATGTTAATATTTGCGCGCTAAAAGAAGTCGGTTTATTAAATCACTGAAACATTATATTATTATCAGTACCTACCTCTCTTACGGCGACAAAAGAAGTCTCCCATTATCCCTTTGCCTTTCGAAGTAATTGATAATAGACAATATAACTTATAAACACTGAATAATTTTGATATTTTTGCGATCAAAATCACAGATCATGTATTAACTAGCAGAGACACAGATTAATCAATAAATAACTAAAACATCGAAGAATAGAATAAAATGAGTTAACAAACTTAGTAACACGATTTCAAGCTCAAATTATTAAAATGTAAACTAATTGAAATTGACACCTGTCACAGAAATCTCTGAAATTCTTGTGCTAGGTATCAACACTGCCTAATAATGCCAACACAAACAATATGTTAACGACTAATTGATGGAACCTTACCTGACAGCACTTCGTCATTGTTTAGTTACGTTCTTAAGAAAGAAAAAATTCTGGCTCCATGTTATCTCTGAATTATAAGAACATTTTTAACATTTCTTCAAGCACAATATAAAATGATAAATAATTAAATGGTACACCTCATGACAATGTAGCAAAATTAGTTATAATTACCGAGTATTTAAACTGTGACAATGATGCATTCATTTTAAGTCGTCCAGATTGTACAAGTCTGCTGTTAAATTCTTAATTCTCCTCTCTTTAATATGTCATACGTTTCTAAATGGCTTTTGGCTTACAAGATATTTTTTAATTCTTCGTACAGCATCGCATAAATTAATTAACATGGCTTAGACATCTCGGAGCCAAAAACGATAAGCGTATATCATTGACTCGTTAAGGGAGTGAAGCTTAAAATTGATTATGACAAGTGTAAATCGCTGACTCATGTAGCTAAAAGTTTTGTTAGGAATTAAGTTCGTTAATAGTCTCTTTGCCTCAGCGCTTTACCTGCTGCTACAAGGGATCCGTGTTTTCTGTATATATTGTTTGAGTTGCGATTGAGATAATTGTAAAGAAAATGTGGGTACAATAATTCGTTTCCTTTTTAACCGATTTCAAAAAAGGATGTTATCAGGAAGTTACGGGGAGGTTATCATTTCAACCTTATGTACTTTTATGTATATATCGGGTGTACAACTAAAAAAAGGAGTCGGCTGTATCTCGGAAACCGTTTATTCCATGACATTAAAAAAAAGGTCCTAAAGTGAAAGTGGCCAAAAAAAACGCTGGAAATTATTTTTAAGTTTCCAAGTCGGCCGCTAGAGAGCCTAATACGCTTAGTCAATTAGAAGCAGCAGATTTTCTCAGATATTCACCCAGTAAAAGTGTATCAAAAATGACTTTATATTAATTTTTTCTCTAGCTGATCAAATAAAGAGTGGGGGAAAGGGTAAATGTTTGTTTTTTAAAACGGATATAACTTAAGTAATAACTAACGGATCTTGATGATTTTGATCGTGTTGAAAAGGATATTTATTAGGCTTTCACACGACGTAAGAATTATATTATTTTAGGTTTTTAACCTGTTTTCTTAAAAATTTCAAATGGATTGATATATTTATTATAGACTAGTGTTACGTAGCACAAAAAATCAAGAAAACAGCGCAAAAAGCAAGTTGATATCTTATTTTTAACGGAGATATGAAGAAAATTGCAATTTTTTATTTTAATTTCGGAGCAGATTGTTAAAAGACGCAATAAATAAGTGTAGATTAACAAAAGATGTGGCATATTATTTTTTTATTTTGTCATTAGATAACTAACGGAGGAACCAGAATAGCTATTTGCAAAAAAACTGACAAATGAAAACATAACAATTAATTTTTCTGAGAAATAATATGAAGCGGAGAAGGTTATAAAACAAATAGCGAAAACTGATCAAGAGTATTATGCTAACTAATAATTAGTATAGAGTGAACTGCTCAAAGTGCCTGCCGTCATTTTGAATGCATAAACGGAGCCTCTCTGCCGCAGATTGAACTGCTGCTTCTATTTCCATCGCAGGAATAATTTACTAATAGCGTTTTGTATTCGGTTAATAAGGTTCTCCCTCGTTGTTTGTCTGATGTTAAACACCATATTCTTTAGTCGACCCCACAAATAAAAATCCAGACAAGTTAAATCTGGGAAACGAGGGGGCCAGGGGAATAAACTACCTCTACCTATCCACCTTCCTGGAAACCGATCGTCTAGGAACTGTCTGACTTTGACAGAGAAATGAGCCGGACAGCCATCATTCTCTGTCTGCCCTGAACTTCTAGCACCAAGGGAGGATTATGTTCCGAACAATAATGTAAGTTGTTTAAATTTACCCCACCATCGGAACGAAACGTGGCTTCATCGGTCCACAAAATTCTTGAAAGGATCTAGAGATCCTCATCTATCATATCAAGAAGCCAGTGACAGTGGTCCAGCCTCTGATCGTAGTCTTGAGGCGTTAAACCTGGTGCAATACCATACGGTATGGGTGCACCCTGAAAATTATAAAATAAATGATTATATTCATTATATTATTATATTAAACACTATAAATATGTTTTAACGTGGTTATATTGTTTTATATACAGTGTATCTCTTAAATGTTAATGTCTGTATTTTTATAATTTTAACATCAAAAAAATTTTTCTGAAGATGCCCTAAATTACAGGGCGAAACGTCAAATAAATGAAAAATTATAATTTGGTATTTAATTCGAACTTAAACCCAAGAATTTTCCACTTTTGTATATATATATATATATATATATATATAATGTAACATAGAACGAAAGCTTTCACGGCTGTGGTCAATTAAGAAATCATGGTTCTTGGGATTAGACCATGTCAAAATGGAATAACTTTCCGACGTTTCGCCTTCGATTGCACGAGACATCTTCAGGGATCTTCACTTCACGAGATCGGGACACTGAATGGTCTAATCCTAAGAACCATGGTTTCTTAATTATATATATAATGTGTTTTCATTCCGGGTGTACATCCGTTCACTACTGTCGTTCTGAAAAGACCAGTTTTGCTAAAGTTTCTCTCTCTCTCTCTCTCTCTCTCTCTATCTCAGTCTCTATTCGGGCGCGAGAAAGAAAGCTTCGAAAATGCCAAATGTGATTTTGGAGAAACGTCAGCAAAACTATTCTTTTCAGAACGACAGTATTGCACAGATGTACACCCGGAATGAAAACACATTGTATTTTTCCATCCGTGAAGGACTAAAAATCAACATATATATATATATATATATATATATATATATATATATATATATATAAATATATAATAAATTTCACTTGTTTTGCCGATTTTAAAAATATTAAATGCTTTTTACTAAACCTTACTATTTTATACTATAAAAATTTAAATTTAAATTTTGCTTTTAAGGAGTCATTTCATTTCCGTAGATTAACTTTATATAAATGTAAATATCGTTTATACAGGTTTGAAACAAAAATCTGCTCTTTGTTTTGCCGTTTTTTTTTTAAGAAAAGCGTTATGGAAATAAAAACATTTCAATTTCTAGTGCGTATAGTGAAAAAAATATTTTATATGAAAAAATAAGTTAGCCAGTTTTGCTGTACGGAAAAATCAAAAATGTAGGTTTATGACATCTAATATGTTCTGGGGCTAGATTTATCCCGATTACTTTTGTTTTCAGTTTAGTTATTATAGGTTTGTGAGTAGGTACTAAAAATATGATTAATTTATGATTTTACATCTAAAAAATATTAGAGATATTATGCCACGAGACGCTACACTATTTTTGATGCAAATTAAATATGGATTTAACCGTTCTCAAGTTATCGTTCTCGAAAATTTGGTTACACACAAATTCGTTACAAGCATCATGATTTTTTTCTAAAAATATGCCTTTGTTAGTTTAAAGTAAACATTAAATAATAGCAACTTATATTTTTCAGAAATCTTTGTATTTCAAATACTTACTCTATATAGTGTATTTTTAATATATGGGTAAAAATATCAGCCGATCTAGTGTTTAAGACGACTGGGTTACTTAAAGGATTACGCATTTCTGCAAAACTACATTGTTATTAAAAAATAACATTGCTCAAATTCTTGATTTTTTCATTTACACTTAGCTGTACTCTTCTAATATATTTTGCACAGTTCCATGAGCTATACCTAAATCTCTAGATGTAGCTCTTATACTGACATGTGGGTTAATTACAAAAAACGCCAACACATTTATAATGTTTGTTTCTGTAGGGCGTCTTCTTTGTCTTCGATGAAGGGTGCGATAAAAACTATCAGTAGTACGAAGACGTCTTGCTAATCGTGTAAAAACCCCTTGCTCATATCTACGTCTACCGGGGTATTTAGTAGCATATATTCTTGCTGCAACGATAGTATTTCGTAAGCATTCAAAGTAAACTGCAAGCATATCATACCCTTTTTCATTAGGAATAGGCATTTTGCTTTCGTAATACACACTTACTGCTACTCTTTTAGCACCTCGCATAATTGAATAGCATTTGAGATGTTGAAGTTAATTAAAGGTAATAAGTTAGAAATTACTTAAAAAAGTTGAAGAATACTTAAAAAATTTGTAATATAAGAATAATACTAGTGTTAAATATTGATAATTAGATACCACGTAAAAAATTCGTTTAGAAATGCTTGAGTTTCTTATAAGAGTGTCAAGTAATATTTTCTTTTCTATCAATTTGCTTTTTGCGCCATTTTCTTGATATTTTTGTGCTCCAATTGATTTGAAATTTTTCAGAAAACATGTTAAATTTAAGAATTTGCCCGAAAGCGCCATCTGGCGATCGGAACGAAACTTAAAATGATATAATTCATACGTCGTGTGAAAGCCTAATAAATGTCATTTCCAACAAGACCAAAATCATCAAGATCCGTTAGTTATTACTTAAGTTATGCCCGTTTTTAAAAACAAACATTTGCCCTTTCCCCCACTACTTATTTGAACAGCTAGAGAAAAAAACCCTTAATAAAAATTATTCGTAATTTAGTACAGATTAATATAAAGTCAATTTTGATATAACTTCACTTCGTGAATTCCTGAGAAAATCTGCCTCTTCTAATTGACTACGCGTATTACGCCCTCTAGCGGCCCACTTGGAAACTTAAAAGTAATTTCTAGCGTTTTTTCACTTTCACTTTGAGAAAAATTATTCCAGAATCGTGGGATAAACGGTTTCCGAGATACATCCGGCCTCTTTTCTTAGTTGTACACCGTACATCGATTACTCCGGGATGGTTTGACCATAGTTTCCTGTAGGATACTAGATGATTAAAATGTCAAGCAACAATAGATGCATTGTTGAATTTGGCACGTAAGGTCAAACCTTTTATTTTGTTCTCATGTCAACAACAAACAAACACTGTAAAAAGTCGGCGCTGCGTACCGTTTTTTCATCAGATTGTAGATGTTGAGTTACCAGATTCTATCCTGGAGTCTGCAACTATTACAAGTTTAAATTTATAGCCAGCGATATCTCTATGAAAATATGAGAAACAATATAAGAATTTTGAAAACTGGTGTCAGAACAAGGGACAAGTAGGGTTGAGGTGTTTCTTGCCTATTTTGCGGTCTTGCAAAAAACATTCTAGCCAAATAGTTTATGGAGTAAGTACTTCATGTTAACAAGCATCCTTAAAATAAAAATAAACTTGAAGTAAACCCTATATTTCAAGCTAACATCATTTATAAAAAGTAAAATGGAGGATACAAAAGAAAAAAACCGCAAAATTTTCGATAAAAATGAAGTTTCAAGATTCATTAAAGAGGCGCCTAACGAAAATTATCTTTAAATAAAAGTAGCTTCTATTTTTGGGTTGGTCAGTGCTTGTAGGAGAGAAGAGCTTTCAAAGATAACAATTGATGACATAGAGGATAAAGGAAATTTAATAATTATAAAATTCCTGACAGTGAAAATAACACTTCAAGAATTTTTGTAGTATCCAATGAAATAAATAAGGGATATTATTTACAACTGTATCAAAAGTATGTAAGTTTGCGAAAAACATGTACTCAGGATCGGCGGCTTTTTGGCCAGTGTAGAAAAAGAGTGAGCAGTACACAAAGCGTTGCAATAAATTCATTTGGAGAAATGCCTTCAGAAATAGCTGCATAACTACAACTTGAAAATCCAGATCAGCAGACTGAACAAAATTTTGGTCGATCCTCGGCTACCATGTTGGCTGATTCTGAGGAAGAAATCAGTGGCGTAACAAAATAACGTGCAGCCCTGATGCCAAATCGTAAAACAGGGCATCTCCCCCTAAGCACCATCTTCACCAAAAGTAACTGGGACAAAAATTACCCATTTTACTCTCCTGAACTATTTTTCCAAGTTAGCACTGTCTTTTGCTTTTGATTTGAAAGCAATATTTATTTTTGTTTAAAAGCAAATACCTAATTTGTCCACATTTAATACATCACGCCGAAGCTAACGGAGGAACAAAATTCAATAATTTTTACTCGACATCGGGATCGAAAAAGAATTAGAGAAAAATTAGCAACAGAAGTGCATATAAGCAAAACACCGTTTTGTTATCCAAGCAAAAATTGTGAGAATATGTTGATATCACTGAGAGACCAAACGCGGGAAGTCCAAAAGTCCACCGAATCAAGACCATGAATTGGTGCAGTTCCTTAGAAACAATCCTTTTCAAACAGCAGTAAAAGTTAAAGAAAAAATCAGTTTCCCAGGTTCTTTAAATACTGCAGGAAAAAGGATACGGTTATCAAACCTAAGTAATCGTGCTGCTTGTAATAAAATATTTCTTACAGAGGTTAATAAGCAAAGGAAGTTGGAATTTGCATGGGAATATATAAATCAAGATAAATTCTGGTATGTGGTATTTTCTGACGAGAAAACTTTTCAATCGTGCCATAATATAACACTGCGCATGTTTACACCTGTTGGGATGAGGTATGATGGGAAACATACACGAAAAATTAACCAGAGTGGTCGTTTTTCTGTAAATGTTTGGGGTTGGATAAGTATCAGAAGTCCAGGAGTGTGTGCAGTGATTGAAGAAAGGCTTAATGCAGATGTTTACTCCAATATACTAGAACACATTATGTTACCTTTTGTGCGGCGAGTTTTTGGAGACAACTTTTTATTTCAACATGAGCTGGAGTAGTAGAGAAATAGAGTAGTGCAAAATATATTGCGAAATCATAATATCCAGACTTTGCCCTGGATTTCAAAAACCCCTAATTTAAATCCAATTGAAAACGTCTAGGGGCAAATGACAAGGTTATAAGGAAGGATTTCGGCCTCGTAATCAAGATGATCTTCGACAATCAATCGTTCGAGCTTGGAACGAAATAACCCCTGAATATACCAGAGACTTAGTCTTAAGCATGCCTCAAAGATTGCCCAACGTTACCGAACATAATGGTCCATGACAAAATATTAAGTTAATTATTTAAGTTTTAGTTTATGGTTCTTAGTTAAAAATTAAAAAGAACTAGGTCTAATTTTGTATAAAAGTTTATGGTTAGGTTATATTTGTGAAAGATATTTCTTAAGTTTTACGTCAAAAATATTGGAAATCGTGAGTTTCATTTCAATTTTAATTTTAAAAATTTTGTTGGTCGAAAAGCATAAAAATGGTTACTTTTCATGAGTGATACTAAAAGTGGGTTTAGACAGCAGGTAAAACAAAATAAAAATTAAATTGAATTGAGGATTCGGAGGTGGTTTATACAGAAAATAGAAATTAAATAAGAAGTAAAGACAACTGCTGCTGCATAAACTTATTGTATTTAAACTAACATTCTTAATTTGGCAAGAATTTAACAATTAACAAGAAAAATCATATAACAGTTCAAGAGCTAATATGATGCTGTCCCAGTTACATTTGGTGGCGATAGTACATATAAATAAAAAAAAATAGATTTCATAAATCGCAAAAAATATTGAAATCATGGTTTAACATTCAGAATAGTTCCAGCAAATCAGATAGGTATCAAAGAAAAATGAAATAAGGTTATACGTCAACCATAATATATTCCATATAAACTATTCTAAATAAACTTAAGAAACAAATAAACAAAATAACATTCTGAAGACTAATAATAATTCTAATTACACCGACTTACGATTAGACGACTGACGGATGTTACTATTGTATATAGGCCCCGATCGGCCCTATCCCCTAAAAGCATTGCAGCCAGTGCCGGATTAATTATTTTCGCTCAAACGTATTTACGGGCCCCAAGCTCGTGCGAAAAAGTGACGACCAAATAAAAAAGCCCTCTCTTCTATATAGCGGACACTTATCCCTTCGTTTAGTATAATAATCCTACTTACTGATAAAATGAAACAAGGAAAATTATATAAAAGATTTTTGTTGCAGCGAGGCGGCGGCAGGCCCTCTTTTAGCAGGGCCTCGCTCAAAGCAAATAGCAAATAACTTAAAATGAACTATCAGTTCAGTAATTGTTTTGCATCTTCAATCTTCGCTCGCTATTGCCGATAGAAATTTTGTCCGATTGTTCTTTACCGACGTAAAGCGCTCCGCTACGACAGAAATGAACTTGCTGGTGAAGGCCAAGTAAAAATAAAGGCTATTTGCCTGTTTGGTGTGCGTTACACACGGCGATACGGTTTTTGACGGCTATCGATATAACTCACTTAGTCTTGTAAATGTAATTTCCTTACTTAAATGTGCGCTTCTATAAATTGATAGTTTTTAGTTCTATCGATAGTTCTAATACGATAGTTTTTTGTGTAGAATTTAACTGAACCGCCAGGCCCCCAAAGGCTCGGACCCTGCCTCAACCGCGCCACTCGGTTGTTATAAATGTTAATAACAATTAGTCAATTTTTGTAGTGTTATTGTTGTTACATGTTTCATGCATTTCATATTTCCTGTACATTGTTGATTATCTGATTATTGCTTTTATTTTCATTGTAATCTAGACGCTCGTAGAAAAAATATTGTACTTAACACGTGCGCAAAGTGTCTTTCCCGCACTTAAAGCATATCCGAACTACGGTTTGCGCCGTTCGTCTAACTACTTTCGCGTCCGGGAAAGTAACACTTTGGGCAGTTATTAAGAAAGTCACTATTTTGTGATTATGTAACTATTATTAGGTTAATATAATTAGTTTGACGCGACCTTCCTAAAGCCAAATTTTAAAGGTTGAATAAAATATTATTTTTTACTTTTTAGAGCTTTTTTTTGGTATATTTTTTTATAAAACTTTTATTCTTTTTAAATACTCAATTAATTAGCATAGAATAAACCGGTTTTTCAGCATTTATTGATTATTATTCAATGCGATCACACAGGTTAGAAGAAACAGTTAAAATCACATTCTGTACACATATGAAGAAAATTATTTTATGTATATTAATCGGGAAGTTGATATGTAAATGTGGTTTTTGCTTCTAAAATAAAATGCCATAAATGGCTGATCTAAATAAATAAGTAAATTATCTAATGAACTCGATATGAAATTAAAATTGGTGGAAATGTTACGTATATTTCATTTTGCTAGATTTTAAATTTAAGATGCTATTCCTTATTTGTTACCACTTATAGGATGAACGCCTAGAGCGGTTTCCATGAGTAAATCAAAATATTCGTCTAGTAGCAAAAGTAGTACGTCATATTTTTAAGCATACAAAATAAATATTTTATAATTAATCGCAATAGGATCAAATTGAAGAGCTTACTGTGATCATTCTAAATTTATAAAGGTATGATATTATGTGTAGTATAAAGGGTGCCCCAAATGTAATCAATTATTTCACGTTTAGCCCTGAATTAAACCCAAATTCATAATTTCCTGTGTTTCCTAGTGAAGTGTGACAGTTCGGTACATAGCCATTTAGTAACACATTTATACCTTTTTAAAACATTTATATTGGATATCGTTTAGTTCAACCATCATGGATTACTACCAATATTTTACTCTTTGCTGCCTATACCACACTTGACTTTTGGTATAATTTGCAATAAATTGAATCAGTAGTTTTTATATCGACACCCACCGCTACTTTGTTCCGTCATGTTCAATTCGTACCAATTTATCCGTAATATACAATTTTTCAGGCTGATTTTTTAGATATTTTATAAAACACTTGATTTTTGTGCAAAATTTGAGTTTAACTGGATAGTCAGTGTTGTAGTAATAATGTTTCACTAGGCCGCCATTTTTTCGCCATACTAGATTTTAACAAAAAAAAATCTGAATTTTTAAATATTTTAATAAATTTTATTTGTTTCGTCATCTTGGATTCGTACCAAATTTTACCATATTCTCATAATACTTGATTTTTGTGCAAAATTTGAAGTAAACTGGATAGGCAGTTTTTTAATAATATTTTTCTTTATTTCACTAGATTGTCATTTTTTTTCGCCATATTGGATTTTTACCGAACTAAAGGTCACCCCCACATGACCCTTAATTTTTGACCAAAAAAGTGAAGATACTGACATCAGCAACCAACTCAACACAATTTTATATTAGCATATTTGCTGTTACAAACCGGGAAGATTTGTGAGTTTTAATCATTAATTTATTTATTTGGAAATTTATAAATTAAACTCAGACATTCAAACCAAAAATAATAAAAGAAAATAATTTAACAAAAAACACTATAATTGAAGTATTGCATTATCATAGATCATTTAAGAATAAATAATTTTAATAAAATAGGCTGATCATATAGATTAAATAGATTTCCTTCCTACCTTTGACGAATAATAAACTAATACAATTACACACTAATTACGTGACATGTCAATTATTTGTCAGCACTTTCTGACTTTCCATACTAGCAGAGGGTGAGTGGGTTTTTTATTTGTTCTCTTTTAAGTAACACTTTTTCTATAACAACATTTACTTTATAAGTTACATTTGATCTAATATGACTAAGTCAGGTGATGAGGTTCCAGCCTTTAATACACATCAACAAATATTTTGTATTTAGCCCTTTCCGAGAAGCTATAAAAAATACAGGCCTAGTTTTCATTAAACTGTTTTTTCTTGTAAAGATTTAAGTGTTATGGTTTTATCAAATCACACCAAGCCGAGGTTTTGTTCTAGCTATTCATACCTACAGAGTATACGCACAGCGTTAGAAAAACAGTTTTGCTGCACTCGTAAGGCTTTTGAGTACTCGCTTCTCTTGAACAGACAAAACTAGTGAGACTTTTTAGCAAAATTGCACTTTTTTAAACTTTTTGCATAATATACTTCTAAATTGCAAAAAAACTCTAAAATTAGTTCTTTTAAACCCAGCTGTTTCAAATTTGATTTAATCTTTTAACATTATTGCAAATACTTAGTTAAACAAGAATGTTTCCCTACTCCTGTTTTTGTTTCACAGTGACACACAACTTTTACTGAGTGTAAACTGTTTTGTTTTTTTTTATTTCTACATACCAATAAAGAAAAAGTTTGAATTTGTAAGGAACGATGAATGTAATTGTTGAAAACCCATTTATGCAATATTTGATGGTTTTAAATGCATCAGTTTCTCATCCATAGTAATTATTCTACCACCGCATCAACTTTTGAAACGCAAAGAGTATCCAGCCTAGTCACTGCAACAAGCGTACATGTATCTAAAACACTTCGAAAAGAAAAATTACAGGGTTCAGTTTTTAAATTTGATTTTATCTTATAACCATTTTTACACACCTTGTATTCCAAACTCAAGTGTCCCACATAGGGAACGTATATATTCGACACAAATGTATCCAAAACATCTCAAAAAAGAAAAACCTCGTACTTTAGTTTATGTTTAGCGGCGATATATATTTTTGGTAAATGTGCACAGTTAGATTTACGAGACACTCAACGGAGAAAGATAATTGAAATTTCTGAAAAATCGAGTACATGATTATATGAATTAACCTTCCCCTGAACGTCAATCTCCGAATGTATGCAGCATGGTGCATGTATTTCTTACAGGAACATTTTGGTAAACGTTTAATTGGCACTAATGGTCTAATGGACCTTACTCCACTGGATTTTAACATTTGGTGCTACATAAATGTTACTGTGTATACAACAACCAATAGAGCAATACAAACCTAGTACAATGCGTATGAAGAACGTCCAAAGAAAATTAGTAAACAGAGTTAGGTTATGTTGTAATAGACAAGGACAGTGTATTAAAGATTAAATACTAATACATAGTGTTTTTTAAATGTATTATTTTATAATGTTCAATGCTTTTTGTTTCGTAGTAATATTCCTAGTGTTATTGTTTCCGGCGTTGTGGCATGTTATTCTTATTTCAATTAATTTCTCAGACCTCATTAGTTTTATTTATTAAAATTACGAAAAAGTTAGGAACACGAAATACAATAAATATTTCTATAGGTCTTAAAGCCATACATACTTTGAACCTCGTAGAGAATAGAAGCCTTATACAAGGGGTATTAAAAGGCAGGTCTTTGTATTTAGAATTTTTGAGAAAGATGGTTTAAAAAGGAGATTTGTTGGAAAAAAATATAAATCTCGGAAATTTTTTTAAACAAAAGCGAGTGCCAATTTAACTCGAAGAAATATCCTAATGTCTACTATTATTATTATAGTTTTCCAGAAATACCACAATTAACACTAGGGGGGTAGCTATTTTGGTTTTTAAGTAAAATCATGGTTTTTCCGCCATTATATAAACAGAAAAAAAACAAAAGCCAGCTTGTCGTTGAAAAGGAAATTTTTTCGCAGAATACGATAGTGTATAAATATTTACGGGGTGACATTAAAATATAACCATTCAAAATAGCTCTATATCTAACTATATAGTAACAACAAATTTTAAATTGATATTTTCAAAGATAAAGAATGGTGGTTACCCAGTATAGAGGTACATAGTGATATTGGGGTGGTCTGATATTTAATGATCCATTTGATTTAAAAGCCGAGAAAACCGTATTACTAAAAAAAGAGGAATTAAAGCTTTTGAACTAACCATAACTAGGGTAGAGCCATTGAAAAATGAATTCGCAAGTCCTTACTTTTTATAGATATTTTCTAACCAAATTTTATTTTAATTAAACATTGATAAATTAATGTAAATCCACTTTGGGAAAATAACGTAAATTGCATGATTCCTGACCCTTTTAGTTTCTAGATTCTAATTTGCATGTAAATAAATCCTAGAAATTAAATTTACGTTTTTCACGTTCATGTTAAAGTGGTTTTTAGCTTGCTTTGTAATTTTCTTTTAGAACGCTATGTCTTTTAGATAACAATTCCCGTTCTGTTTTAGAGTGATAGATCGTCCCAGTAGAGAAGTTTTTGTCACGAAAGGGAAATAAGTCTTGTGTTTTATTTACTTGAAGTTAGTTTACGTGTGAAATAACTGACCACTAACTGTAATTTTCAGACTTGAGAACTAAATGGAACTTAATATGGTTTTTTAATTATGAAAAACTAATAGACGAGCTTGTTTCCCCTCACTTAAAAATAAGTATTAACTTTACGTTCTGCTATGTAAGATGGTAGCAATTTTTAATTACCTTATTTTCTTATATAGTCAGAAGATTATCTAAAATACTATCAGATTTTTCGCACATGTAGATTGAATATTGATTTAAAATATTTCCTAGCAAAGTTATTGTAAAAATGAAAGATTAATATAAAATCAACCAATATTCTATTATGAATTTCGGTTGATCTATATTAGATTGCTTTCACAATGATGTCTCTCAAATTTTGTATGGTAATTTCTTTAGAAGCACGAGATTACCAATTATTTATGTCTGATAAGTTATTATGAAGATAGCAGTACCTCCGTGTGTCTAGGTCTTATTACAAAGTGATTTGACCTAGTCCTTTACCTCCACAATACGACTGAACCAGCTAATTGATCATTATATCTTTAAACAAATATTTCGCAGTCTCGTCACGTATTATTAATACCTTGTCAAAGTTTAAAGGTGCTGGTAAAGTTGTTTCAATAAATTATCTGTAAAATATAAGGAGCAATCTTAAACTGTCTTTATTTAAGAAATATTCAAAAACATACAAAAAGATGTCAGATAAAATGTATAGGTTATAGCTAATTTTTAAAGAAGTAAATTTTATGAAAATGGTAAATTTAAAAAAATATAGTAAGCAAGAAAACGAGCGCATATATATGATATTATCATAAATCTAGAAACGTAGTATTGAAAAATTATTTCCATATGTATTTTGCTATTGGATCCTTTCATTAAATACCCTTGTTAAGTGTCTTAACGGTGTGATAGCTTAGGCCTATTATAAAATTTGCTGTATATACTTAATTTATTAGACTCCTATGTAGTCATAGTCATGTCATAATTTAAAAAAAAAGTCTATTTTTTTTAGGGAAGTATTGTAATCGTGAAAAATCACTTTCACAGGTTTTTACAGATCTTCACGTTTTGGGTGCCAAAAAACATGTTTTCTCAATTTCGTCGATCTGTCTGTCGGTCTGCCTGTTCGCGTCATTGCTCAAAATCTACTTCATATTAAAATTTTGGTCAAAAATCAAAAAGATCATATAGGAATGAAATGGTTACATTTTGGTAAAAATCCAATATGGCTAAACAAAATGACGACCTAGTGAAATGTTAAAAAAATATATTGCTAAAATACTACTTTACCGGAAATTTTACACAAAAAATCAAATATTACAAAAATAAAATTTTGGTACGAATCCAAGATGGCAAAACAAAATGGTGACCTGGTGAAAGTGTTAAAAAACTACTTATCTCATTTACCTGAAATTGAACACAAAAATCAAGTATTAAGTAGAAATCAACTGATAACATTTTGGTACGAATCGAAGATGGCGAAAAAAACGGTAGCTTAATAAAATATTTAAAAATTCAAGAAAAAACTACTTGCTTGATTTCAAACTTTGTGCAAAAATCAAGTATTATATAGATATGAACTAGTAAAACTCTTTTACGAATTCAAGATGGCGAAACAAAATGGCGCCCAAATAAAATCTTTGTAATAGTGAAAAAAAATCCCCTTTCAAGACTTTACATTCCTTCAAGTCTTAAAGTTTTTAGATGCCCCACAAACATGTTTTCCATGAATTCCATGAATCCAAGATGGCGGCCTAATAAAATATTTAAAAAAGCACAAAATTTTCTTACATCGGACAAAAGTTCATGTAGTGCAGATGATCAGTACTGTCCATATTTAAATTTAATACATATTAAATATTTTTTTCTCTAAAAGAATTTATGTGAATTTACAGTTTCCTGCAGGTGGACTTTTTGGTTCCTTTACCATAATAATAGTGAAAAATATTTACTTTGAAATCATATAATTTATAGTGACATGCAGAAGTTGTATGTTGGTAAAAAAAATTATATTAATATTATTACCTACTAAAATTCAAAACCTTAACTATGTTATGATTGTTGTTTTCGCTTTTTACATTAGTTTATTTTTTATACCGGATTTTTTGAGTTTTCCATCCTCCTCCTAGCAACAAGGCTCTCTAATGGGATTTCAGCTACACTAGGCGTTGATACAGGATATGCTGAAGGTATTTTAGTTAGCTGTTGGTTATTAAATGGTTTAGGTACCGTAGTTATTTTGCTTTGCTCATGCGTCACACTCATAAAAACTTTGAAAAGCTTAGAATTCGTGCGGCACTAAAGAAGTTTAAATTATAATTTAACTCCGTATATATTAAATATACGTATTGCATTTTGCACGGAGTTCGACCTTATATGTAAGTACCAAATATATCTGATAAATACAAAATTATTGTGTGATTAATTTATATAAAAAAAAGATGTTTATATTGTGTGTACGTATTTTCTATGTTCAGTCTAGTATTACGATTGTTTAAATTTCAAGAAAAACAGTTGCATCGCTATAAAAAGAATTGTGATAGCTTCAATACTAAATTTTTATTTATGAATCATTTTAACTGTGCGTTTTGAGTCTTATATTTGCGTATATGTCTATAAGTAACTGTTATTAAATATGTAATGCTTGATTTATAACCCAAGTAAAACAATTTCCTGCGTCTTGAGGATGACCTTATATAGGTCGAAACGTTGACTAGAATAAAAGGATGAACTTCTAGAGATTTTTATTGACCATTTCCAACCAACCCTTTGGTATTTTCGATTACAGAAATACAATTAAGAATTACTGAAAAGAGAGAATAAGATCCTAGGACATGACAGGCACCTTTCATATTCGTTCACTAGATACGTCTAAACCAAATATATCTTGATTATTGCGTTTCCAAGTAGTTGATTTTTTCTTGTATTCCTAAAGTTTGTACAGGACCTAATTTATATTCTGGTTATTTCGAAAAAGGAAATTGAATTCTAAGCCATAAACTACGGGTAGGTGGCCGCAAGGTATTGGCACCAACATTTCGAATGATTAATATTGAAAATCTTAATCCCCAGGTAAATATCGTATTATTTGTTTCATATAAAAAGATCTGGGATGAGGCGAGTGACCCAGTTTCTGCAAGAAAAATATAAGCCTTTGGAATACTGCGGGGAAAAATCGTAAATGCGGGTAAACTCGAGGACGTGGAAATTTCGATATTTTTAGATGTGTATTTGCAAACGTGGGTAGACGCGCTCGTCTATTTTTATATTAATTCAGTTTTAAGAGTTTGATAACTAATCTTATTTAAGAATTTTTAAATTCAGTCAAACCAGCTTTCTTAAGTTTAATGACGTAACTGCTATTACGTCTTTACAGTATTCTATGTACTTTTTAATTATAATAAAATATCGGTGCTTTATATCACCGCCCTCAGCAACTGTTTGACTGTAAAAAGGGTTTTTCATCCCCACCGACCTTCATTTGTACCCATTTGTCTCTGCATGTTTTTTTGTTAATTTATGTCTGGCTTATGTTCGATGTTAAGTCAATGAACAGATGTCGCATCATTTAGAACATAGAGGATAACCTAATAAGGCGGACACCGCAAACGAGGGCAATTATTAAAGGATGGGGGAAATGTGCGAAGGAATTATATAAAAAAATATTAAAAAATTTAGTAAGATAAACACTAAAACAAATATTCTATTTAATTATTTTTGTAAAGCATGACAATTTCTCAGTGCACTGAATATATACAAACAAACTTCAGGGGCCTAAATACTCGCCAAATTAAAAAAAAATCTACAAAACGTGGTGTAGGAGCGCAAACACTTTCCGATGGGCAAATGAAAATAGGCGATTTCATTTCATCTTAGCTGTAAGAAAAGGTAACTTTTAATGAAATTCACCCTATCTTTGTTAAATTTTGGGTAGAATTTGACGATGATAAAATTAGGGTTTTATAATAACATATTTTAAACTTAAGGTATTTTGTAATTATGCTAGGGTATTTGAAAAGAATTTTTGTTTCTATGGAATAAAGTAATTCATGGTGGTAATCTCCATAAGTCAAAGTCACTTACCTTCAACACGTTTTAACCACAATTCAAATTTCGTTACTTCTGTTTTTGTTTCATTAAAACTAAATATCGTATAAAAATACGTTTTCAGTGGCTAGTGTGTAGTGACACTTTTCATTGTCAAATACCTACAAACGGTAAGGTTTATTGACTAAATAAAAGTTTTTTTTTTAACTAAAATTGTTTAGTCCATTAGAATATTGCAAAGAAAATACAAACAAGCTTAAGTTTAAAACGTTATTTTAACAATCATCCGATACCTCCCACTAAAACTACCTTACTTTTCTCATAGCTGTGGTTAAACAAAAGTGGACTATATGTAACTATTAAAGAGTATAAATAGGAAGAAAAAAATCGGTAAATTTCCTTTACTAGGGACTTTCCTCTTATGAATCTTTCTTTTTATAGTGAAGTGTGTCTTAATTTAGTTCAGTACATAGTCATTTAGTAACATGTGTATACGGTCTTTTCAAACATTCTTACTGGAGCCATTTTTTTTCCATAGTATTAGATTCCTAAAAATATTTGACCAGTTTTTCCTTATGCCACACTTGATTTTTGGTCATAATTTAAAATAAATTCAATAAGTAGTTTTTACATTAACACACACTGCCATTTTGTTATGTCATGTTGAATTCGTACTAGTTTAATACTATATCACAATTAATTCTTCTGCAAAATTTGAAGTCAGTTGAATTAGATTTTTTTACGCTGATTTTTTAAACATTTCATTTTGCCGCCATTTTCTTCCGCCATCTTAAAATCGTACCCCCACTTTACCAGTTTATCTCTATATCACACATAGGGCTTACACAAAAATTTGAATATTTTTAGGCCTCATTTTGTTCTGCTATCTTATATAGATGCGAAAATGTTACCAGTGCATTCCTATGTAACACTTGATTTTTGTGTAAAATTTGAGGTAAGTGGGTTAAATTTTTTTCTAACGTTTCACTAAATTAAGTAAGTAGTTTTTTAGCAATAATTTTTTAATATTTCGATAGGCCGCCATTTTGCTTTACCATATTGAAATTTTACCAAAATATTTGCTCATATGATCCTTAATTTTTGACCAAAATTTGAAGTCAATGGGCTGAGTAGTTTTTTAGCTATGCCGCGAACAGACAGACCGACGAAATTGAGAATACATGTTTTTCGGCAATTAGGGACCCTGAAACGCAAAGATTTGAAAAAAATTCCGGAAGATGATTTTTTCATGATACCAATACTTTCATTTTACAAGGCAAATAAAAAATAGTTTTAAAAACAGCTTTCTTCTCTTGATTTAAGTTTTAATGGAGGTGTAGTCAAAAAAATATGGTCTAGAGTGACTAGAAGAAATTGTTTATTGTGTGGCTTACCTTTCGAAAATTCGTTAATTTCCTACTTCAGGGCCACTCTAAATGTAACAGTAATCATTTGTAAATTGAAAAATTAATTGCAGTTTACTCTTTTAGAAGTATCACCCCTGACTACGAATTAAACTATAAATAAAAACCATGTTACGTTACACTGCACAAGCGTGATATTTTATAATATCAATTCTCATATAAATACTTGATTAGCAACAACAAACGGATCGACCTGAACGTATCCGTCTAAAAGTCAGCAAGTTTCCTGGTGGTCCGCTCCTGGTTCTATACGAATTTAATTGGATGTTCATTTTATGTTTCTAAGCCTGTAGGAACTCGTGCCGATGGAACGTGTATGAAGTAAAATGTATATTACCTGGAATGTGGCGACCTAATAGCTGCCTTGACATATCTCGGACAATTATTATTATTAATATAAACATTACGTCTGAATACAAGAAAATCCCATACCAATCCCGTAGTAACTGGTTCTTAGGGACATTCGGATTCGAGAAATGAAACACAAACGTGATATGAGGAGTTATCCATCGAAAACTGGGCGACAGGAACGTTCATGTACCCCAATCTGGCATCTTATCGAGCGTCTTGATGCCCTGACATGGCGTTCCATGTTCCAACCTCAATCCATTCTAGTACAACGTCCAGCGTCCACGCGCAATCGTCCGCACCCCCCAACATGGTTCGACGTTCATGTTCGATCGTCCGTACTTCCCAACAACCATCTTTAATAAAAATTATCAGTTGCTGACCAGAACTGGAGCTGGTTATATGAATTTCCTGACGACTTATCTCCAGGCGGCAAATATTACAGAATAGACAAGGCTCTGTTTAAGTCTGGTCTGGATTTTTAGAGGAAGGACGAAAGAAAGATCTGACTTGCGCAGAAAGTCGTAAGGCTTCCACGAAACTTTTGGAGTGGACTTCTGTAGTGTATCCCAAAATATAGCTAGTGCGGCCAGTTTGCTTGCAGACGGCAATGGCAAGGATGAGGTCCCTGACTCCTAGGAGACCAAAATATATAGCTGCTGAACCCAAGGACATATGAACAAACATCGACAGTGTGTGATCAGTGTCTTGATACCTCGGAGGCAGCCGATGGAGAAGACCTGGTGGAAAAAAGATTGTACTCCTCTAATCTCCACCCAATGAAAGGGAGAATGGAAAACGCCACCACTGACGCAGGCCTCCTTTTACGTTACCACTGTGAATAAAAACGTTCTCTCCATGACTGAAATTTTCTTTATTGAGTTGGATCCGTACAACTCTCAGTCATTAAACGTAGCGATCGCTGTAGAAAAAAACTGGTAAATTCGCAGAAAGTATAACAAAAAAAACTGTTATCTATCTTGGTGACGTGTGATGCGCAGGTTGGGTAGCAGGCTGGAAGCGGATGAAAATTGGTAAAGAAAACAAAAAAAAAAAACAATAAAAAATAAAAAAATGAAAGGGATGTTTTTCTAATAAACCGGAAGGAGCTATTATTAGCTGCATCATCAAAGTTGGGAGAAATTTATCTCCAAAACGTGGTTTTTAAATTTTCATAGTCGTTGTTTGGAAACGGTTGTAGGTAGCGGACTGAAGTTTTTACTAGACACCAGGGAGTAGTAAGTTTTCACAAAATATGTAAAAACAAGTGTGCGAAGAAAAAATGAAGGAGTTTTTTTCCATTTTTCGGGATTTTTTTTGGTAAATTTTCACTAAAATCGCATATTCTTTGGTGTTTTCTATATGTAACAAGGTTGAAAGTATACAAAGCAAATTTTTCTTGACGTTTCTGTAGAAAAATTTTCTGAATTTGGTAATAATTTTTGCAACTCATCTAGTTCGAACCAGAAAATTAAGAATTTCTTACGGATCCTATTAGCTCTTAGCCGAGATTTTTTCAAACGATTTCTATAAAATACTTCTTAATATTCCTCTTCTAGCTCTTAGCGCTTCTGTTGGTGTATATCCAAAACCTAATTTTAAGAAACGTATACGCCGAAAATTGGTAAAAGAAATGACATAAGAAACCAATGGAAATATTATGAAGAAAAGCCAAATGTTAAAAAGTGGCAAAAATTTAAATTAATTACAAAAAATGGTGTTCTAATTTATCTTACTTTCATGCTAAGTACGTGCATTGCATTATAGTTTCGTAATAACAAAAATTACTTATTGTTCTAAGAATGCTAAAAGCTGTATGCCTTAGGTTTTACAATAAAAAGGGGCAACGAAACTATGAACTACGTATTCATTTTATCCATGGTCTATATAAAAAAATACTAATATCTCATATTACTGATAGTTAATAATAATAAGTAAACACTTCTTTATATATCTTTGGCTATTTGTGAGTCCAAGA
Source organism: Kuschelorhynchus macadamiae (assembly GCA_030620095.1). NCBI lineage: Eukaryota > Metazoa > Arthropoda > Insecta > Coleoptera > Curculionidae > Kuschelorhynchus > Kuschelorhynchus macadamiae. Next base: position 1,519,029 of record JAUTXW010000613.1, on the reverse strand, counting down.
GAGAGAGTTCAAATCCCAAACAAACAGTCCCTGCATTTTATTTCTAAATCTGTGTTTACATATTTTTTTTAATATGACATTTATTTATTATGCAACGAGCAATATTTTAGAAATTGGGTTATTCTTTTACCCGGAACATCCCTCGTTATGACTTTTTTTTTATTAGGCAGAATGAAGTGTGGCCCAATTTAGTTCAGGACATAGTCATTTAGTAACACATATATACTGTATTTTGAAACATTTTTTTCGGACGTCATTTTGTTGTTTGTTGCCATCATACTGGATTCCTAGCAATATTTTACCAGTCTTTACCTATGCAACACTTGATTTTTGGGCACAATTTAAAATAAATTCAATATTTAGTTTCTACATTGCCATACATCGCCATTTTGTTACGTCATGTTAAATTCATACCAGTTCATCCCCGTATCACATTTAATTTTCCTGTAAATTTTCATTGTCAATTGAATGAAATTTTTTTACGTTTATTTTTAAAAATTTTATTTGGTTGCCATTATGGTCCGCCATCTTAAATTCGTATCACAACTTGTCTGATTTATCTCAATTTTTTCACTTAATGCTTACACAAAAATTGAATTAAATCTAAACAGTTTTTCACGCTAACTTTTTAAAAAATGTATTAGGCCGCCATTTTGTTTTGCTATTTTATATTCATATCAAAATGTTAACAGTTCATTTCTAGTTGATTTTTAAGCAAAATGTAAGGTAAATTGAATAATTAGTTTTTTTAGTAGTCAATCTGATAAGTAGTTTTTAGGCAATGCCGCGAACTGACACAGACAGACAAACCGACATATGGAACGACGGAACTAATAAAACACATTTTTGGCATCTACAAACGTTAAGTCCTGAAGATATATAAAACCTAAGAGGGCAGGCGGAATTTATTAAATAATTTATTAACCCGCCATCTTGGATTCCTACCAGGATTTTACCAGCTAATTCCTGCATAATACATAATAAATTGGATAAGTAGTATTTTGTTTTGCCATATTGAATTTTTACCAAAATATTACCCTTATGAACCTTAATTTTTGACCAAAATTTTGAAATCAATCGGGTAAATAGTTTTCGAGAGAGGTTTGAACTTCTCTGGGACCACTGGTTCTAACAAATCTGGTGTTTTTGTAGAAGCCGTATTTTTATGCCAATTATATGGCCATCCTTTTACGCCCGCTATTGACTATTCGTTGACTCGTCCATTCGTTCATTCATCCGCGTAGTGTGGAGGCTTCGGTTGATCCGTCCGATTCATTCCGCGGCAATTCCGTCTTTTGAGCGGATATTCAAGTAGGCTTTGACCTCGGCGAATCAAAACTTTTGTTTCTTGTGTATTTTCAAACGCTGAAAACGCATGAAGTCCATGCGAAATAATTAAGTAAAAATTGATGAATAGTGTAGATGAAATAATCGTTAATTCGTTGATTCGACAATTCGTTCATTCACATGAATTGACGAATCGAATGAACGAATCAAACAGACGAATAGGGAGCTTTAGCATCATTGAATCCACTCACATTTTGAGTGTTATCTTGGATATAAAATTATCTTTCGATGAGTACGTAGATAGCCTTAAAAGAAAGCTCACGCTAAAGGGTCATGAAAATGTTATAGCACTTTTCCGTTTTCTAAATTATAATTATATCGAAAAACAAAAACAAAACAGTAAATTATGCAAAATGTATTCTTTAAAGTTTTTATATTACATTTGCTTCAAAGAACAGTCGACTGTATAAGTTTTCTGTAAACTTTGACTGTACTGAAGTTATAAAAAACATTATATTGAACAGTTAAAGCTGATTCTACAGATGGAAACACGAAAACAGTTCGCTTGTCTTATCAATTCCTTCTCGGAAAGACTTAAATTAGAATATGTAAATATCATATTTTCTTGATAACCTTTACTCTAAACTAGGAACTGATGTGTTAAAGTGCTGTAAAATCTTATATATATAGCTTTTACAGATGACTCTCAAAATCATAGTGATATCGAGACTGCTCAGTAATATCAAAAAATTCAAATATGTATTTAAAGATTGTATAAAACAAAAACTGAATAAACAAGAAATTTCGGAGTATTTGCCGATTCAAATTAGACTTTTGGTTTCCATTAATTCATAAAAAGCTAAAAGTACAGAACATTCCATTCTTACCAAGGAATACCACCTAAAAGTTTGATTGCGTTTTTTTGACTCTTTAAAGTTTAGATCTCTTCGGAAACACTCGCAAAATATCCTAGTCTTTTTTTAAATGCTCAGTATGATATAAACCCTTTTCCAGCTTTTTACGGTTAATGGAAGGCTTGCCCTTTTTTGGTCTTTTGGTTCGATTGAAAACATTTTTATCGAAACTTTTCCATCGCCATCATGATTTATTTAGCATTCCAATTAACTTTGCTTAAGGAGAAAATCACGTAGTAAGTTAGAATTGATAAAAAAACTACTTAAGTTCCACTGTGAGTCAAGAAAAAGTAGTAAATGGCAACTATTTCATTAGAGCATGAAATTTTCGAAAGTGCTGACGTTGAAACCATTATAAAAATTTAGTAAGAGAAAATAAGAGTAAAGACGAGGAAAAGTCTATTCTTGCAGTTTTTTTACCTGTCACTTCTTATACCTGTCTTTCCAGTTCGTATGTCTGGGTTTCCGGTTCAACATTTTTGATCTATTTTTCAAGCACTTGCTGGCATCCGAATGAGCTGAAATTTAGCTAACCTATGGAACTTCCATAACATTTTCAAGCACTTGCTGGTATTAAAACTTTGCATAACTATGTAACTTTGGTAACAATGATGCAAATATGGTACCATGGAGCTTGTATGATGATGAAGCCATAACCCCGTCTTGTTTGAGCTCCTTGAATTTGTCTTGATAAGTATTATTAAAATGTAATATATACAAATACTAATACTAAAAAGTACAAATTATTATATAAACAATTATGATAATTTTAAAATTTTTTATATTTTCTAGAAAGCTTGAGGCGTGCCGTTATAACACTTGAAATAAAACCTCAAGCTTTTTATAAAATATTCAATTTTTAAAAATTACTATGCTGTAGTTCAATAGTTAATAAAAAAAAAGTTTGTTTTTTACGTTTATTTTATTAAAAAAAATATGTTTTCGTTGCTAATAGCATTAAATTATTTGTAATAATAATAATATAGAAAGCTTAGCCTAACTTAAAAAGTTTACTGTATTATACTTTTATAAACTCAAGTTTTATTTGTTTCTCTTTACTAATTTAAAACTTGATTAAAAAAGAAATTTTAAAAGATTCTTTTCTTACTTCTAAATTATATATCCCATTATAGTTATTTTTATTGAAAAGTTCATATTAACTTATGAAAATAAACTACGGCCTAAAGACATCAGTGAAAGGGAGAGAAATTAGTATGTGTGTGTGTGTGTGTGTGTGTGTGTGTGTGTGTGTGTGTGTGTGTGTGTGAGAAAGCAAAAATTGAAGACAAATAATTTATTTTAATTAAAGCACAAATTTTATTTGACGTAAGCCTAAAATAATGGTCGTCTGGATGACCAGACTGTTCCACTTAGGAAAACAAGGTAACTAGGGCGGCCAAAAAATATTTCCCCGCACTGAAAAGGGCTCTGCTTAAAACCTTTTAGGATGCTAGATTTCATTAAATGTGGTACAAGACATATACAAGACAACCCTTTGGTCAGGTCCATCCAGATAGCCTAATTAGCTGGAATATTTAGTAAGTCATTCATATAAACTGACTTAAGGTGATGCGGAATAAATCTGACAAATGCCTCTAATGCGACCATTACTTTCCCTCAAATGATATTTCTTATGAGACTTTATTTTGTGGGATGAAGAGAGAGTAGAAACGGTGTGATACTCTACGTCTAAACACAATATTGACCAGTTTCTTCTACCGCCCAAAGATCAAACCACTTGTTTTTGAACCATGTTTTAGTAAGATGCAAAGAACAGAACCAATTTTTCAATTGGTTTTCTGACAGGACCAACAGCAACTATAACTTGCACTACTACAGCTGTGACTAATTTAAATCTAGTTTAATTTCGGGACATTTCTGGTGATTTCGGGTTTTATCCTAGTGATTAGTATATATTTTGCTTCTCTAGTTTGTATTCTGTTTATTTTTTTGATTATGCATACATACTTTATGTATGCCAGAATCATACGTATATATGATTTCGATTAATATACTTTCAGGAGTAGAACTACTCCTTGGACGCTTGAAAAAGACAAATTAAAAAATGGTCAAACCTTGGAATATTACCTGTAGTTGATGTGCAAAATGATTTCATATTTATTTGCTAAAATTTAATTGAGTTTAATTTAATTATTTAATACATAAAAACAATTTTGTCTCATAAATTGGCTTATAATTGGCAATAGCCAAAATATACGGCTCAAATAAAAAAATCCAACCTTTAAAAGATAACCTTTTCATTCCTTTATACAGTACTTTACATTAAAATACATTTTCAATTTTTCTGTAAGGGTTCTGTTGGCCATTGTATATTATATGAATTTAAGCAAGACGATGAAATATTTAAATGGTGCATGTTCTATTTATATTGAAACATTGGTTTCTTAAAAAAAAATCGGTAAATTTACATTATCCGGAACTTCCTTAGTTATGAATATTTACTTTTATTAGGAATAGTGAAGTGTGGCCCAATTTAGTTCGGTATATAGTCATTTAGAAACCGGTATGTACTGTCTTTTCAAACATTTATATTAGGCATAGTTTTAATCCTATATATTGGATTTCTACCAATATTTTACCGGTTTCTACCTATAGCACACTTGATTTTTGGATATAATTTGAAATAAATCGAATAAGTAGTTTTTAAATTGACGTGGTAAGTAATTTAAGTAAGTAATGCCGCGAACTGACAGACCGATCGACAATCAGACATTTACACAATAAATAATTATTACGCAAAATTGAAATCAGTTTATTAAGTAGATTTTTAGATCGAACTTTATCGAATATTTTATGTTTGACCTTTTTGGATTCGAACCAAAATTTTATCAATTGATTTTCTTATAATGCTCCATTCTTGTGCAAAATTTGAAGTTAATTGGATAAGTGTTTTTTTAGTAAACATTTTTTTAACAATTCACTAGGACGCCATTTTGTTTCGCCATATTTGATTTTTACTAACATGTTACCAGCTCATCTCCATATGATCCTTATTTTTTGACCAAAATTTCAGTCAATCGGATTAGTCGTTTTTTAGTTAAGCAGCGAACGGACAGACCAACAGACAGAGAGACAGAAGGAATTGAGAAAACATGTTTTTTGGCATCTGGGTACTCTGAAACGTAAAAATCTGAAAAAAATCTTGGTGTGATTTATTCACGATCACAATACTTCCCTTTACGAGGGCAAAAAATTAGTGAGATTTCGTTCGCCCTACTCCGAATGAAGTAATAGACGATATATTTATCAACGCTATTTACCATGCTGCAAGACCAACTGGAATTTACAATTCGCTGTTGGCGTGTCTCTTTTTCATCAACTAGCCATTTTCAAATCCCTGAGATGAAAGGATTTAAATTTTATTTTGGAATGTCACTAAAAGCATAGAGAATGCAGGTATTGCATATGTTTGCTCATTTATTTTTCTTGTAAAATTTCATGCATATATTTTCCTATATATTCCAAGAAGGCGATGAGTGACAAGCCCCTAAAATTGTTCGAACAGAAAAGCTTTCTTAAATATATATTTAAGAGTGTTCATTATGTAAGCATAACATGTTTTGGGTGTTGACTTTTAAAATTTCAAACATTTATAGGACGAAGCGTTGAGTTTAATTGTATAATTTGTTCTACTCGAAAGATCATTAATCCTTCAAAAAGGAGCTAAGTAAAACAAAATTATTAGGCCTACTTAGTATCAATATTTCTGAGGGTTTTAAGATATTGGTAGAGAAGCGATACTTGTACACATTTTTTGTGTAAGGGCAACTAGGCGCGTTTCTGCCCTATATTAAACACGAATTATCACCTGGAAATAATAATAATAATAACAGTTTAAACATTATTTGCTCTTAAAAAAATGCATAACATTTTATTTATTTATTTACATTGCTCCAATATAATGTTTTTTTGTTTATATAATATTTATTTTATTTATTTAATTTTTTTAGTCATTAAAATCTTTAAAATTACAATATTTTTAGAATTAACGAATTGGCATCCACCAGATTTCTAGAAACAGAATACTGTAAAATGAAGACCAGCCTTTAAACTGCTGAAAAGAAAGTAGAAAGCAGTTCCTCGAATAAACACAGTAGACGGATTAAAAAAGAAAGGAGTTCAATCTTTTGGGTAGCATGTATAAAATTAATTAAGAAAAGGTTATAAGCTGATAAAAGTCGGAATTTTCATGCTTCGATCAAAAGGGCAAAATATTAGTTTTATAATTTCGGCTCTTTGAAGTACCGCCTTGTATATTTTAAAAATTTAATGATATATAAGATTTTCCATTTAACAAAATGTATATTCATTCACCACAGCCCTCAATGCTACCTGAGACGTGTAATATGCTCACTCGGGCATTAACTGAAAAATATATTTAAGATATAGTTAATAAAGAAAAAAATATTTTCGCAAGAAGTGTTAAGGATATTTTGTCATAATTTAGTTTTTCAAAGCAGACACGTGCACATACTAAATAGTTATTAAAATTGGCACCACTAAAGTAAAATATTTATCTAACAAAACATACATTTAAGGTTGACTGAACTCATACAAAAAAGTTACTTTTTAACTCATATTTTTTCGCTTTTTTCACAATTTTGTTGTTTTGTTTACTTGCGTTTACTTACGTGTTTTTGCGCGTCTTATATACTTTATGGGAACATTTTAATAACCAAATTTTTTTTTATATATATAAAATTTTATAAATGTAGAATAATTTTTTTCGCTAAAATCAGAAATAAAAATGTGGTTGATTTTTTAACTAAAATTGTATATATGCTGTATAGGGGGCTTCTCACTATCAATTCTTCAGAAAATTATGTGAATTATTAAAAGCAAAAAATTACTTTTTTACACCTCCTTAATACAGAAGTTAATACGTATCATAATTGAAATTGATCAACTCTCATGGCAATACTTACGTCAATGGAGATAACTAAAGCCCAAGGTTGGCCGTGGTGAAATTTATGCCACTAACTATCGAGCGATGAAATATAAGAAGTAAAGGAGCTATAAACAATGTTTAATTTAATAAATATGCAATATATAATTTAGAGATGCCAACCATAACCACATCCAGATCTATAATCAATGTGTCCTATTGCGATTGATAAAACGAAAACACTTTCAGTTTATATAGTTTACATACATACAAGTTTTGCGTTTAAACTTAAATGCAAAATTATTGTACAAAAACGCCTATTAGAATCAAATATTCCTTAAATATATTTTTGTTCTGCATGTTTACTTTCTGTTACTCATTTATAAAATCTAAATAAAAATTATAGTGTGAATTGCATTTTATAATTTTTAAAGTATTTCTTTTTTTGTAATATGATTTTTACTTCCGTCGGGAGTGGGAAGCACTGTACTCGTGAAAATCATCACTTAGATTTTTGGGAAAGTATGAAGTTTAGTGTCTCTGGGCCCTGAAAAACATGTTCTCTCATTTTTGTTGGTCTGTTTTTCTTTCACCCTGTCTGGACGCGCAATAGTTTAAAAACAACTCATCCGATTAAGACTTCAAATTTTGGTCAAAAAACAAAAATCATATGGGATATACTGGGAACATTCGGTAATAATCCAAGTTGGAGGAACGAAATAACGCACTAAATGTCAAAAAAATCAAAGTATGATATGTATATATATATATATATATATATATATATTATATATATACATATACATATATATATATATATATATATATATATATATATATATATATAAATGGTGAAATATTGGCTGAATTTTTTAAAAAAATCAGAACCAAAAAACTACTTATCCATTTGACTTGAGATTTTTTCGCAAAGATCAAGTGTGAAACAGGGACCGTAGGACAACCCACTAACTTATATGGAAAACAATAAAATTACGGAAAAAAGTTAAATATAAAAGCATATTGCTGTGAAACGAAGCTTTATTTTGTAATATATGAGGGTCGCCATTAAATAGGCGTACAATACTTTTAGAAATTCATTTGAATTCGTAGAGTTATTTCACTTCACTAAATATGGAGAAAAATAAGTTAATTTTTGGCCCAAAAATTTTCAATAAAATCAGTTTTTTGTTGATAATTCAAAAAATGTGCGAGTGACAAATAAATCAAATTTCAAAAAAATCTATATGGCGATACGATACATGCACGAATATTTAGAGACTAATCGTTTGACAGATAAAGGCCAAAAACTAAATTTCAAATTTAGACCTATAATATCTGTCAAACAAAACACGCTAGACCAAGTTTATATTTTTTTAGGAAGTAACCCAACATGAAATTGACCTTGAAATTACGTATAAGAGGGGTCTTATACGTAATTTCACAAGCACAATTAATTTTTTATAGTTTCGGAAGCGTAGGGGTAACAAATTTCGAGATATTGACCATTATCAATTCCATATACCTTCATTTTTTTCTCGCATTCTATTCGATTAATTTTAAAATGCTATGCACTTTATATTCCTGGTAGCTAGGAAAAAAAACAGAAAATTAAATATCCGACTTAGCTATCCGATAAAAAAAAAAAATTTTTTTCTTTTGAACTTTCACTAATGAAATGTTTATAAATCAGAATCAAAAAACGACTTATCCAATTGACTTGAGATTTTGTTCATAAATAAAATGTGAAACAGGGATAGATGGGTACAATTCAAAGCGAATGTTATATGGCAAGGCAAAATAGCGACCTAATAAGAGAAACAATTTATTTTTTATAGACTAAAAATCGGGCTACGAAAAATAAATAATATTATTAGTAAAAATTAAAATAACAATAAATCAATTAAAAACCTAAAAAATATATCGCAGTTTATAGGACTTGTATAAAGTTATTATCAAATAATTATCTGCATTTAAGGACTGTGTTATATGTACAGGCTGGCGCAAATAAAGCAACTCACAAACGAAGTTTTAATTTATGATATTTTCGTATATGCAGGGTGTGTCGTTTACCTTGGGTCAGTATCAACTTCGTAATTTTGAATGGGATACCCTATATATATTCTTAAATTTTTAAATTCTACATTGAATTTAAATACATAACATTGTAAAATGTCATGTATACCCAAATTAATTTGCTTTCGTGATATGAACATTTGTAATTTGACATTTTTGGCCAGTTTTATCAATGTTTTAAAATAAATATGCAATATGGAATTTAGATAAGATAAGCATAACCACGTCAAGATCTATAATTAATGTGTCTTATTTGTCACGATCAATAGGACGAAAACACCTTCAGTTTACAAGGCAAGTTTTGCTTTTAAACTTAAATGCAAATTTGTAAGGCAAAACGGTTATTAGAATCTAAATGAAAAATACAGTGTTAATTGCGTTTATACAATATTCAAATTATTTCTTTGTGTTTATATTATTTTTACTCCCCTCAAATTTTTGGAGATATTTGCATTTTAATGACCCTGGGACCTGAAAAGCATATTGTCTCATTTCCGTCAGTCTGTTCTAGTTATAGTTTATAGTACAGTTTTACAGCTAAGGTTATTTACGTGTGACACCCTGTACACAGTGAAGTTAGGTATAACACTAAGCCAGGAACAGTGCATCAATTTTTAAGGTATGTTTGATAATAATATTCAATTTGGAAAAAATGGAAATAATATATATAACTAAAAACACATTGCGTGAAAATATAAAATGGTGTATCTATAGCAACTGTACAATACCATTTCCAAAAATATATTCCCATTTTAAACTTTTACCAGAGAATGTATACAACCGAAATGTGACAAAGCCGTTTAAACATGTTCAGTAAAGCGCAAACAAAATAGTATACTTTTCTCTCACCATTTATATTTGATTGGGCTAGTTTGGCCCCGGAGTTTGTAATTTTTCAGGCTCAAAAAAAGAAGTTTATGCGCTTCTTTTTATAATTTCATTCGTAAAATTACTCTCTAGCGTCTTTCTATTACTACGCCACAATCGAAAAGAAAAAGAAGAAAGAAAACTAAGACAAACCCGCAAACCTTATAGAAAAGCGGTTCTTTATATGTTGTATTTTTGTCTTCCGGTACAAAAGATACTTCAAAGGCCAAATAAAGTATTTGTTTTTAGTTCGTATACCAGCAAGATTCCATTGCGATGGTTTTGTTTTAGATCTTTTAACATGGGTAAAAACTACTTTTTGCGTTGAGAATACTTAATTTGCCATAGCTTAGTACAATAGACTTACTTCATTGACCTTTTGGAAAAAGAGTAACCTACATAGAAAAGTTGTTTCAAAATACAGGTCATTTAGTGTGTAATTCTTGGATATTTCGTTCGGTATTGTGGATAGGAGAACGTCATGAATGCAATATCTGTTTTATCATTACCTCATATTTAATACAATTTTGCAAACATGTGGACTTATACACCCTTAATGAATATAGGTGAAGTGGCAAGGACAGGGGTGGAGAAAAAATTAATTTATTTTTAAAAATGTAATATCTTTCTACCTTCTTGCTCTTTGTTACGCGTCAAGACCAAATACTCCCTTTTACTTCCTTATACTTAAGTATTGTAATTGGAGAGAAATCACGCATGTCCATACCTTGGATAATCGAAGAAATTATCAAATCATAAATTGTCTACTTGACTTAGGAAATATATCATCTTTTATTATATAAGCCACAGCTACTCACTTAGGGTTAGGGACATTTGAACTTAAAGAACTTGTGTCTATGCAATCCAAGTTCAGAAAAGGCAACCGTGACTTTATGTCCATTATTATACAAAACATTTCGGAACATCTACCTTCTGAAAAAAAACCAGAAAAAAACTCAAGAAAAATAGTGAGAAGCATATATCAAAATATTTTTAGAGTTTCGGGAGGGAAGGTCCAGGGGGTCTGAACTGACATTTTACTACTGCTTTTTCAGAAGGTACATTATCCGACACACTTTTTATGATAATGACATCAGTATGCATTACTAATTGCCTTTTTTTTGGATTACAAGTCCAATAATTTCAAAAGTCCCGCCAGAGTACGCTAAACCTGGCTACGTGCCTGGCTCGAATATGTACTCTGTAGTAGTCAGATTTATTTTTTTTGAATTCAGACTCTTCAGACATATTTAGATTTGGGGATTTTCTAAACCGCTATTTTGTTCCGCCATCTTAAATTCGTACCAAAATTTTACCAGTTTATTCTTACATAATAATTGAATTTATGCAAAATTTGAGATACATTAGATAAATAGTTTTTCAGTAATATTTGTTTTAAACATTTCAACTAAGCCGCCATTTTGTATTTTTACCAGGTTATCTCTATATGACCCTTAATATTTACCCAAAACTTGCAGTCAATCGCGTAAGTATTGACATAAACTGGCAGACAGACAGACAAACCGACAGACGGACCGACGGAATTGACAAAACATATTTGGCGGCATCTAGAGGCTCTAAAAAGTGAAGATATGTAAAACTTGGGAGGGCAATTTTTTTCACGATTACAAATATTCCATTTAGCCGCCACTTTGTTCCTCCATCTTGAATTAGTACGATAATTTTACTAGTTTTTCTGTATACCACAATAATTTATGGCACATAATTTTAAATTAGGCCATTAAGTAGTTTTTTAGGCTGAATTTTTAAATATTTTACTAAGCTGCTGTTTTGTTCCGCCGTCTTGTATTCATACCAAAAGTTTACCAGTTGATTCCTACATAATACTTTATTTTTGTACAAAATTTTAAATAAATTGGGCAAGCACTTTCATAATAATTTTATTGACATTTCACTAGGCCGCTATTTTGTTTTGCCATATTGGATTTTTTTTTTAATGTTACCAGGTCGTCTCTATATAATCCCTAATTTTTGACCAAAATCTGAAGGATCTCTACTGGATGCCACACTTGACTTTTGGACATAATAAAATAAATCTAATACAAAATTCGTACCAGGTTATCCCATTTTCATATTTAATTTTTCTGCAAAAACAATTGAACAAGATTTTTTTACATTGATTTTTTAAAAATTTTATTCGGTCGTTATTTTGTTTTGCCATCGTAGTGGGTAAAGACTGATAATATAGGTTTCATGCAGGATATAGAATCTATATATGTGTCCTGAGAATGCATCAATAAAGTTGCGAAACCTCGACAATTTAAAAAATTTTTAAATTGTTTAAATTGTGTAATTTTGTTTCTTTCTCATAAAAACATAATATCTGGGAAACGGACCAACGGAGTAGGTAAAGACTGATAATATGGGGTTCATGCAGGATATAGAAACTATATGTGTGTCATAAGGATGCAACAATAAAGTTGCGAAACCTCAACTATTTAAAAATAGACTTTTATTTTTTACTGGACCCTAACCCCAAATAATACACCACTGTAACATAACAACAAGAGGTTTTTTAACGAAAACCATTTAGAAACTTAATATATAGGAAATATCTGCGGACCAACGGAGTAGGTAAAGACTGATAATATGGGTTTCCTGTAGAATAGACGATTTATATATGTCCTGAAGATGTACAAATTAAGTTCCGAAACGCCGAAAATTTAAAAAAGACTTGTTTCTTTACTGGATCTTATCCCAAGTGATATACCACTCTAACAAATTTTTTTCAACATTTTTCAGCCATATTGGATTTTTACCAAAATATTACCAGGTCATCCCCATATGACCCTTAAACCAAAATTTGAAGTCAATCGGTTAAGTAGTCTTTAAGCTATGCCGCGAACTGACAGACAGACAGAAAGACCGATAGACTTTCTCCGACGGAGTTGATAAAACCTTATTTTTCGGCATCTAGCGACGCTAAAACTTAAAGTTGTGTAAAAGTGAAAGGGTGACTTTTTCACAATTACAAACATTTTATTTGGTCGCCATTTTGTTCCGCCATCTTAAATTACTACCACGATTTTACTAGTTGATCCCTATACCATAATCAGTTATGGCACACAATTTGAAATCAAACCATTAAGCAGTTTTTCAGGTTGAATTTTTATATATTTTATTAAACCGCCATTTTGTTCCGCCTTCTTGGATTCGTACCAAAACATTACTAGTTGGTTCCAATATAATACTTGATGCTTTTGCAAAATTTGAGATAAATTGGATGAGTAATTTTGTAATAATAATTTGTTTAACATTTTACTAAGCGGCCATTTTGTTTCGCCACATTGGATTTTTACCAAAATCCTACCAGGCCATCCCCATATGACCTTTAATTTTTGATCAAAATTTGAAGTCAATCGGGTAAGTAGTAGGTAGGTATGCCGCGAACTGACAGAAACACAGGAAAACCGACAGAAGGACCGACGGAGTTGTTAAAACATATTTTAAGGCATCTAGCGACGCTAAAACGTAAAGATGTGTAATGTGTCTTTCTCACGATTACAAACATTTTATTTCGTCGCCATTTTGTTCGAGCATCTTGAATTAATACCATTATTTTACTAGTTGATCCCTATACTACATTTAGTTATAGCACACAATTTGAAATCAAACCATTGAGCAGTTTTTTCAGGCTGAATTTTTATATATTCTATTAAGCCGCCATTTTATTCCGCCATCTTGGATTCGTGCCAAAATATTATCAGTGGATTCCAACATAATAATTAACGTTTTTGCAAAATTTGAGATAAATTGGATGAGTAGTTTTTTAATAATAATTTTCTTAACATTTCACTAAGCCGCCATTTTGTTTCGCCATATTGGATTTTTAGCAAAATGTTACAGGTCCAAACAGACAGGCAGACAGACAGACCGACGAAATGATGACGAAAACATGTTTTTTCGTCATCTAGGATCCCTGAAACGTGAAGATCCTCGAGATTTTTTCACGATTACAATACTTCCTTTTTACGAGGGAAGTAAAAACGAAAAATACTTGTAGTAATTTTGAGAAAAATGCTTGTTTGAAGCAGATATTTCTCTGCGTAGAATTTTGATGTCAAACTTCAAATGACAATAAATAATTTGTTTTTTTGATGACAATAAAATTGAAATTGACAATCAAATTGATTAAAATTTAAAGGTTAAGAGAATGTTTATATTTGAAAAAAGATGCTTAGATTTTAGCTATAAATAGTACCAGTATGTATAGGAAAGCAAACTTTAGAATCTTTCATATAATTAATTATAATTGTTATTTTTACCACTATTACCATTATTGGAAAATTTTGTTTCATCTAAAAATAAAATATAAGAGTAAATTGAACTAAATTTCGATATTTGTTTTTTTATTCACTGCCAAAGTTTCTTTTCTAATTTCTGCCATTTCTAAAAATTTTCTTTTGGGAGTATTATTTTCAACGTGTAAGATTTTAGTTTATAGGAAATTGCATGTGTGGCCAGTATTAATTATATGACCTGATAGTGCGCAAGATCTTTTGCTAGCGCAAAATGGTCTAAATCAAAAATTGTTTTTGATTGCCAGGGTATCTTCCTGCAATCATGATTTTTGGACCTCATCAGACAGGCTTGCGCCCTGGGTGATCTCCTACCCAATAGGTAAATTAAAAATACACATAGCACCATCGTGCGCATACATCAAGAAATGAATAAAAATACGTTACATGCATTTCTATAAGTGTGTTTGACCGGTAAAGTTATATGAAAGTAAAGAGCAAACATATATTATTTTTGCAAGTGCAAAATGGCTTTAAGCAAAAATTGCTTTCGATTATGTCAGAGGGTATACTCCCAAATTAACCCGGATTAACTTGAAACCAAAAGATACTGCTTGTCCCTCCTGGTCCTTGTAACCTATAAGTGTCTTATTAGCATAATTTGCTCACACCCCGACCAGACGGACGGCCCTAATATTACTACTAAAGTGTTTGTTTTATGCAATCATATTTTAATTAGTTAAAATATAAAATTAGATTTAAGATTTTAAAATGTGGCGACCGTGGCTTTCACAAAACAGCGTTTTAATTGAAAATTTGAATATTAAAAATATTGAAATCGGGGCGAATCTGCAAAACGTGTACTCGTATGTTGATAATACTAATAGTACTTCGGGCAGGCAAAGACATTAAGCGAAATTGCACAGAACATACTTTTAAACGTTTATGAAGGACTCTCGAAAAAAATGTGTTTAACAAAAAAATGCTAATATTGGAAGCCAAAACTGGATGAACTGTGTTCAACATTTCAAATAAAATAGAGAAGCAATATTTAGATTTGTTTTATAATATACATAAAGTAGTAATAGATTCAGATAGTACTGATGACAAACTCAGCAACGATGTAATGTAAAAAAATAACATTTACACGTACCTATATAATACAATTTACTTACTTTCCCCATTAATTTGCGAGAAAGCGACGTTTGGAATGTAAGTACATGACCCTGTATATATCAGTAACTGGTACCATCAGTTTAAAACTTGTAAAAATTCTCTTATAATTTGGGTATTTTTGAAGTTTGAGACTGACTGAGTTCTTGCAAATGTTTCATTTTTTCTTGGCGTTGCGATGCCTTTAGTGGTGAGGGCATTGTTTTTTGTTTTTATTTTAACCGCAAATATTTATTATTGCCTCATCTCGTAAATGCTTTTCATTACATTTTGATAACTTGGTTAGTTCCGGAGAAAACGGAGTTTAGAATTTTAAGTGAAATAGTCAGTATACTATTTTTTCTTCAAACCATAAAATTTACTATCATCTTCAAAATAAATAAATCACAGAATTTAATTGAGCTCGAATAAATAAAAAACATACACATTTAACTAAAAATATGTATATACAAAACTTGACCTATTGTGTCCCTGTATAGTGCGTGAACATTTCGGATGTGACATAATCAAACCACAGTTAAGAGAAAATAATCTATGGACGATTATCAAACTGTGTGACGTAAATTTAGCAGGTTAAACCTATTTTTGATTTTTGCTTTTCTTTTCCATGTATTATGATTTACTTGAAAATGCATATCAAATATGTATTTTGGCCAGACGGTATGCCCGTATTTATTAGGTAAATTTTTTTCCTTCACATTTTTTCGCATAAAAAACTACACTAGATGCTTCGAACGGCAATCGCAAACAGCGACTTCAGTAAGCTAGAATTCTTAAATTTGTATAACAATTATGAGTTAAAAAATACAGACCGCTTTTTCTCTCCAAATCCAGAGCTAATATGACCACTTTAAACACCTGACAATATCTCTTATTACTGAAGGTATTTAATTAAAGCAGCAACAGACGGAAAAAAAGCGGGAAAATTATAATTTTAAATAGTTTAAAAAATAAGAACATAAAATTGTAATTAAACTGAAACTAGTGTGCTAGTTTTGCTAATATACTTATAATTCTATCTTTTAGTAGTAAAATTCCATTAGTGAAATTTCGATAAGGTGATACTTGTTTCCAGTATATTTGTAGTTCAATCTGTATCAATCTTTGTCTCGAAAATAAAATTAGCACTTTATATCATTTGTTCAATTCATTTGTCAAAGAGTTGAAGTTTAAAAGAAATTTTATTATATTAGCCAAGCATGTGAAAATGCACATTTCTTTAATTAGTCATGTTAGTGCAATTGAAGAATTCTACACATCAAACATGAAACTTTGGATTTTTACTGCTGCCCAAGGCACAATAACTTGCCGGGGTGTAAAGCGTCAGGAAGACGTAAACTTCTAGAGCTAATTTATTACAACCAACAAGTAACTAAGCAAAAAATTTTTTGTTTTGATCTTAAAAAAACATTGTGGTGCATAATAACACTGGCTATTCCCAGATATCAAAAAAATATGGATTATGCAAACATAACAATATATATTGTAGCACAAGTTTTAGGTTTTACCTGTACGAATGACTTTTTAAAAAAACTCAAAATTTGAAAAATACGGACTTTAATTAACCGGTACAACAGTTAGTGGCTTAAAGACGCCTTAACATGTTTACAAAAAGTATTTATATGAGAATAATTGTATGTCAGCGGTTTTCATCTTCCGTGGAACATCTCATCGTTACAGTTTCCCATCATAAGGTGCTGTGTTGGCTGTTCCCATAACTCCTCCGCCCTTAGTGTAGAATTCTGGGGTTGGCTACAGAATTCGGGGATACATGGCTGGGGATTTCTTCTAATTTCATTTCTTCATTTTCTTCTTTCTTGAAATTTCTCGTTTTCCTTCTATAAAACTTGATTGCAAAAAATGGTATTAGTAAAATTAAAATAATGTAAATTAGTATTGTCCAGCCATTAATAGTTTTAAAATGAATTGGAGTGTTTTCGATGGAGTTGATTTCTTGTTTTTCAACTTCTAAAGCACTTTTAATAACACTTATGTCTTTTAGATCTACATCGTCTAGTTTCAATGGTTTTAAGTCTGTCGCGGATTTATATACCGGGTGTGTAAAATTAATTTTTGGAAGCAAAATATTTTTGTAATTGTTTTTGGAATTTTTGAAGTTTCGAATAAGTATGTCTTTTATACGCACTTCACAATTATATTTTAGTTCTAATACGTAACTTCCTTGTAAGGGTATATTTTCACTATTTTCATCGCATTTTGACTTGGCTACTGTGTATTCGGGACAAAGCACAATCCATTTGTTATTCTCAAGTTCTTGGATTTTGACCTTTTCGATTTTGACAGGAACCAATCGACAATTGGATAGGTTTTTTGAGAATTTCAGAAGTTGCGTTTCGCATGGGGAATCTTCTGTGGTTTTTATGGGATTTGTATTTTGGCAGATAAATTCTTCAGGAATGATTTCTTTACATTTTTTTATTGAAAAAGATATGGTTTTGCTCATTAATTATTAAATATTGAGAATTCGGTATTATTGTTTTATAAGAGTTATTTTGTGGAATCGGTAAAGGGTATAGGTGAAAATAATTATAATTATTTTTTTCAACAATTGGAATTTCGATTATAAATATTATTTGATTCTTTTTGCTGTAACTTTTTATTTCCATTATTTTTTCAAAAAGTAAAATGTTCTCTAATTTTGTTTCGAATGGTAGTTTATTATTTGTTAAGTGATTAGAGATTAATTCTACTTCTCTTAGAAGCTCGTTGGGCTCAATTATAGAGTTATGAAAAATATTTAGTTTGGAAAAAGTTATTGCGATTTGTATTTTTTCTAATATTTCGTATATTATTTGAAATTCGGTAATTATTTGGGAAATTATCATTTCGGTGTAAAAGTAAAAGTAGGTTCCTATATTTTCGACTTCCATGGTATGTAATAATTCTTCAATTCGGTTTATTCGATTTTTGAGAATTATTTGATTTTTTGTTAAGTTTTGGATATCATTTTGGAAGGTTTGGATTGATTTTTCTAGAAGTGAAATTTGGTCTTTTACAAGTGTTTTTATTTTTATTTGATTACTAGATAGAGTTTCTATAGCTTTTTCATATTTTTGAGCGTCTTCTTGGTCTAGGTTTCCGGTTATCGATTTTATTATTGATCCTAATCCGTCTATAAGACCTCGTTTTTGTCTATTTTTAAATAAAGGATTAATTTGGGTAATTTGACTTATTATTTTATTTTCGTAAGATAATGCCAAGTTGTAGGTATTATAGAAATTATTTTTATAGCTATTAGAAATATTAGTTTCATTTTCAAATGCGTTTTTTTATACGTACGTATTGAGACTGAAGTGCATTGAATTGACTTATTATATTGGATATATCAAATATTTGAATAAATGACCATATATTTTCTTGGTTTTGGGCATTGCCGAGTTTGTGTGGGAGTAGTCCCGGATTGTCTTTCATGTTTTCGAATACTACGTATCCTGGGTTGCTGAAGGCCCCGGTGAAGAGTCTGAAACAATACGAGAAGGTTTCTTAAGTTCCTTTATGTGTATTGTTTCTTTTTTGTTAGGGTTATTACTTTGTGTAATTTCAACGCGGTTCCTTTCTAATATTTTGGTAATTTTATATGGTCCTAAAAATTTATTACTTTTCTTACTTCTATTTTGGGGGTTTTGTTTAAATACAGTTTGTCCTAAGGTAAAGTCTTTATTTTCGTTACCATCGGAATTATGTTTTGAAATTATTTTCTGTTTTTGGGCTTCCAAATTATTTTGGACATTTTGGTAAACATGTTTTAATTTATTTTTATGGTTTTCAGCGTAATCTGAGAAAAACTCTTTTTGGTTAAATATTTCATTCGCGTCTCGTGAACTTGTATGTCCATGAGTTAGTTCGAATGGCGTATAGTTTGTTGCACTATGTATTGAATTGTTATAGGCAATTATTGCATAATCCATTAAATTGTCATTGTCATTCGGATAACTCTCTTTTAGTAACCTTAAATGTTCGATAATTGTTGAGTGAAAACGTTCTACGATGCTATTAGAATCGTGATGTTGTGGGGTGGTAAAATGAATTTTTATTTTGTGTAGATTTAATATTTCTTTCACTGTGTCATTGTTAAATTCGGTTCCATTGTCTATAATTAGTTTTTCAGGTATGCCACAATAAGAAAAGTATTTTATTAAGGCATTAGATATACTAATTGCATTTTTTCCAGGTATTAGTATCGCTTGTGCGAACTTGGAGAAAGAGTCGACTAGGGTTAAATAGAGTTTTTTGTCGTAAAAGAAAACATCTATATGTACGACTTGAAAGGGTTTCGAAGGCGTTTCTGTGAGCATTAGTGGTGAATAGGGCTTTTTTCTGGCATATTTTGCTCTTTGGCAAATGTCGCATGAGTTTATGTACTGTGAAATAGTTGTTTTCATGTTTATCCAGTAATAATTGCGTTTAAGGTATTCTAGGGTTTCTAAGATTCCGCGGTGGTTTGCTTTTCCTTCATGATGATTTTTTGTTAGAATAAGTTGTTCTTCTTTGTCAGTTATGGTGTTAACCATTTTGGTACAGCGTATTAATTTTGGTCCTTTCTCGGAAAAATGATTAAGATATATTTCATTAAATTTTATATATAGTTCGGGTCTATGAAAATATATACAATATGTTTTTTCGGACATTGTGTAGTCTCGTAAAAATTGTAAAATTAATTGTTCATTGTTGGTGTTTGGAATTTTTACAGTAATTATTTTATGATGTTCATAATTTTCTTGTTTTACGTCTAATTTGGGATATACATGCGGAAAAACTAAAATTTGGCTTACTTTATTATTTATGATTTCGTCTAAAATTCTAATTCCTCTATTAGTTGTTTCGTTGAAAGTAGAGTGTTGTGTTTGTAAATCAGAATTATTTTCATGTTGTTTTTTCGGCGGTTTAACTTGTATATCAGACAAGATTTGTATTTTTTTTGGACTTTTATTTATTTCTTTACTAGTTGAAGGTTGGTTTTGAATAGGAGGGTTTGATTCTAGGGTACTAAAACTTTCGGCAATAGTACGCAGATATTCTAGACTTTCGAATTGATCTTGTTCGAAATTGCCAGGATTATTAATCATTGATTGGTTTTCTATGGCATTGATTTGGATTCTAGATAGGGCATCGGCATTAGTATTTAATTTGCCTTTTTTGTAAATTATGTCATAATCAAATTCTTCTAGTTTTAATCGCCATCTTACTAGTTTACTGTTTGGTTCTCGTAGTTTGAATAGCCAAACAAGGGGTCGATGATCTGTGTATATGGTAAATTTCCGGCCAAATAAGTATGGTCTGAAATATTTACATGCCCATACGATTGCGAGTAATTCTTTTTCGATAGTGCTATATCGAGTTTCGCTTTCGTTAAGGGTTCTTGAGGCGAATGCAATGGGTTTGTCAGAACCTATAGTTCCTTGTGATAAAACAGCGCCTAGGGCTATGTTTGATGCATCGGTTGTTAGAATAAATTGTTTCGAGAAATCAGGGTATTGTAATATGGGTGCATTAATTAATAGATTTTTACATGTATTAAATGATTCAATGAAATTTTGATCGTGAATTATTTTAGAACCTTTTTTTAGGCAACGGGTTAAGGGTTTAGTTATTTTGGCGAAGTCCTTCAAAAATTTCCTGTAGTAGCCTACCAGTCCTAAGAAGCTTTTTATGTCTTTAGGGGTTTTTGGAAGGGGAAAATTTTTGATTGCAATGATCTTGTCAGGATTTGGTTTTACTCCTTCGCGGGTAATGACATGTCCTAAATAGTTTACTTCTTTTCGTAAAAATTCGGATTTGTCAAGTTGTATTTTGAAGTTTGCTTGTCTTAATCGAGTAAATACGTTTTTTAGTCTTTGAATATGTTCTTGTAGTGACGTACTGAATATTACAATGTCGTCAAGATAAACGAGACATTCTTCGTTTTGAATACCTCTTAAAATATTATCCATCACTCTTTGAAAGGTTGATGGCGCGTTTTTTAAGCCAAAGGGCATGCGTTTAAATTCGTAATGCCCGTTTTCTGTAGAGAATGCGGTCTTTTGAATATCTTCGGGACTCATCTCGATTTGATGGAATCCATTGGCTAAATCAAGGGTTGAAAAATACTGACTTTTGCCAAGTTTATCGAGAATATCGGCAATATTGGGAATTGGATATTTGTCATTAATTGAGCGTTCATTGAGCTTACGATAATCGATTACAAGCCTCCACTTGCGTTTTCCGGAAGCGTCCATTTTTTTTGGCACGATCCAAATTGGACTTGACCATGGGGAAACAGAGTCTTGTATAATACCTTGGTCTAACATTTTTTTTATTTGTGTTCTGACTTCATTTTTATGTATTTCTGGGTACCTATATGTTTTTGTAAAAATTGGTGAGTCGTCAGTCAATCTAATCTTATGTTGGATTTGATTTGTAAAGGTTAGAGGTATTTGATCGCAATAGAATATATCACGGAATTCAAAACATAAATCTCTAATAGCTTTACGTTCTTCTAGATTGCAGTGTTCTAATCGCAAATTTTTTAAGTTAGATTTCAATAAATTGTCTTGAGATTGATTGATTTCGATGTCATTATCGACTTCCATTTTTTCTATAAAATTTAGTTCGTTACAATTTAAAAGTTCGGTATCTAGGGGTTCGAAAATATTTATCTTAATATCTTCGTTGCGTCCATTTGTTATTGTAGTAAAAGCAAAATAATTTTCTATATTAGTAATAGCTTGTGGGGATTCGATTTGATCGCTAAATTTAATATAGTCAATAAGGCATAAACCTTTTTCGTATTTTACGGGTAATTTAACAATTTTTTTTGTTCTTGCTGGAATTTCTATGAAATAATTTTTTAGTGTGTAATCGTTTTCTTTTTTTGATTCGTCCTCGCGTTCATAAATTATTGGTATCTTAACATTTGGTGTTATAATTTGTCTTTTATTGACGTCTACGACGGCTTTTAACTGGTCTAATAAATCTACTCCTATTAATCCATCATATTTTTTACTAAAATCAAAAATATAAAATTTGTGTTTTTCATTTACGTTAAATAATTTAAAAACTGGAATAAAAATTACTTGATTATGATTTGATATCATGTGAGCTGTTTGAATTTGAAAGTTTTCATTAAAAATATAATTTTTATAAAATTTTTGAACAATTTCTGGAGACATTAAACTTTTGGTACTCCCTGTATCTATTAAAAAGTTTGCATTTAATTCAGGAACATATATGTGAGGCAGATTAGCTGTCGTAATATTAGTGTTTATTAAGGTATCGAGTTTGCTCGGCTCTCCGTAATAAAATTTACATCTTTACTGTTATCTGTTTCTCGTGAAATATAATCTAAGTTATTAATATTAGATTGCACGTGTGTATCGTTCGGTGGGTTTCCTGCGTTTGAATAACAATTCATATTCGCATTGGAATAATTATAATACTGAGGTTCATGGTCATAATATCCGTCGTAATGAGAATTATGATAGGGTAGGTCAGGTTGATTTTCGTATATATAATTTTCGTTGTTAATAAAATTTTGGTCGAAATATTGATTTTCAATTTCGTTATTTGGATAATAAAAATTTGGGTCAAAATATTGATTTTCATGATTTTCATTATTTTGTACATCTTGCAGATGTAGTTCAGTTACAGTAAATTTGGGTTTTTGTCTAGTGTTGGTTGATGATGTGTCCATTGGTTCATCAAGCCTTTGATTTCGGGGTTGGTTTTGGTTTCTATTGTAATTAAATTGTGGTTGATTATTTATCGGTTGGTTTCTAATTATTTGACTAGGTCTTTGCATAAAATATGGATGTTTTTGTGTTGGGAAATTATTTGGTCTAAATTGAAATGGTGTTTGATTTTGCATTATAGGTCTTGGTTGAAAATTAGGGTATTGTGGTCTGAAAAAATTATTATTAAATAGCGGTGGTCTTAAATAATTAAAGTTTGATTGTGTGGGATTTGGTATCGAGTTTGTATTTCGATTATTTTGGTAATTAATAGGTTTTGAAAAATTTATATTTGCATTTATAGGCGTTATTCTTTGATTTGGGCGAAAATTTTGTGTATTTAATGAATGACTACGATTCTGACTATAAAGAAAATTTTCTTCTTCTATTACTAGAGACATTGCTTTTTCTAAACTATCTGGGTTTCTTAATCTAACATTATTTTGTAGTTGGCCTGTTAAGTTTCTTATAAATGTTTTTAAAGCTAAATCTTCATAGTTTTGTACTCTAACTCTTTTTTCGTTTGGAGTCATAATTATTGAATTTATTTTTGAAAAAATTAAAGAGCGTGCGTCTTGGCATCTCATACCGAAATTATATGGTGTTTCATTTTTTTGAGGTGTTAATGTTATTAAATCTTGTACTAAACAATCCAAATTTCTTTGATCACCAAAACTTAATTCTAATGCAATTTTTATGTCTTGCCACGTATTTAATTCATGAATCCTAGAACCTATTAGACTTAATGCTCGACCTGATAATTTACCAATGATGGCTCGTACTATAAAATTGTTATGTGCGTTATCGCCTTCTTTATAAAAATTGTTTATTAAGCTAGAACAATTATTTATAAAAACTGAAAGTGTATGTGGGTTACCATCATACGTAGGAATTGTATCTATATATAAACGTAATAGTTGGTAGTTTACGCCTGCGGCATTTTGTGGTTGTTCCATTCTGTTATTTCTTAAATTAGTATTATTAATATTTGTGAGTCTAAACAAATTTATGATATCTTCAAGTTCTCGTTCAGAATCAGACATAAAAATTAGGGAAAATTAAAATTAAAATAGATTTTTGTGAAAAAGCGAAAATTTGAAAAATGTATTTAAAATTCACTTTTTTACGAAAATACGCAAATATGAGCAATATATACACGTGAGCAAAAATTGTATAAAATATATACAAAATGATTTTGACTTACATTAGGAATATTATTATTTTCATTCCTGAAGCACTTATTTTCTAGGGTGATGATGATTTTCTTCTTAGCCTACGAGGGTTGAAACGATGCTTGTTTTTCTGTCTTGAATTTTCTTACAGCTAGGGTTTTCTTCTTAAAGCTAGGGTGCCAATAGGAGGTTGGGCGATGTTTGTCCCTTGATCCCTGGTCTTTCTATCCTAAGTTTTGCCAATAGGACGTTGAGCGATGTGTGTCTCTTGATCCCTGGACTTCCTATCCTAAGTTTTGCCAATAGGACGTTGAGCGATGTGTGTCTCTTGATCCCTGGACTTGTTTTTATTTTCCAAATTTGGTTATTTCTTGAGTCACTCGCGTTTTCGGATGTCCAAATTAACCGTCGATACGGACGCTATTCGCGATTTTTGTCGAAACGCTTTGGACAATCCTACCGACTGCGCCAGTTTTAGGTTTTACCTGTACGAATGACTTTTTAAAAAAACTCAAAATTACGGACTTTAATTAACCGGTACAACAGTTAGTGGCTTAAAGACGCCTTAACATGTTTACAAAAAGTATTTATATGAGAATAATTGTATGTCAGCGGTTTTCATCTTCCGTGGAACATCTCATCGTTACAGTTTCCCATCATAAGGTGCTGTGTTGGCTGTTCCCATAACTCACAATAAATAAGTCTGTGTGTGAATAAAATAATTAAATCATATTATGCAAACTTTTATCACAATATTCATTCAATTTCTATTCCTCTGTCCAGTATACAATGGGAGGATTTATTGTCTATTTTCACACATAATAAACTGTTTCAAGTCAAATATTTCATTTTCTAAGTTTACCAGAGATCGTATAACCCAGTTAATATAGAATGCAGCTTCGTAAAAATACGCATCAACTATAAATTGGTACGAACCTTTAAAATATCATCACAAACGACACACCTCAAGTTCTCAGTGATCTTATTTGGGCTCAACATTTTCTTTAAGAGCTAATGGTCAAGCACACATATCTTAAACTGTAAGTGCAACCGCAATAATTGGAGCGGCTGAATCATTGCGGCCTAGTTTAGAGGTACGAGGGAATTTATAAGAGTATTTCTATAGATCTAGTTTTTGGGGATAAAAGGTACGGGGCTAAGAAAAAAATTAAATACCCAAAAAGGTAGATGGCTGTTTCCGGGGTAATTGGAGCGGCTGAATCATTGCGGCCTAGTTTGGAGGTACGAGGGCATATATAGGAGTATTTCTATAGATCTAGTTTTTGGGGATAAAAGGTACGGGGCTAAGAAAAAAATTAAATACCCAAAAGCGTAGGTGGCTGTTTCCGGGGTAATTAGAGCGGCTGAATCATTGCGGCCTAGTTTAGAGGTCGAGAGCATATAGAAAAGTATACCTATCGATCTAGTTTTTGGGGATAAACGGTGCGGGGCTAAGAAAAAAAATTAATACCCAAAAGGGTAGGTGGCTGTTTCCTAGGTAATTGGAGCGGTTGAATCATTGCGGCCTGGTTTAGAGATACGAGGGAATATATAGGAGTAGTTCTATAGATCTAGTTTTTGGGGATAAAGGGTACGGGGCTAAGAAAAAAATTAAATACTCAAAAGGGTAGGTGGCTGTTTCCAGAGTAATTGGAGCGGCTGAATCATTGCGGCCTAGTTTGGAGGTACGAGGGCATATATAAGAGTAGTTCTATAATTCTAGTTTTTAGGGATAAAGCGTACGGGGCTAACAAAAAAAAATATATACCCAAAAGGGTAGGCAGCTGTTTCCGGAGTAATTGAAGTGGCGGAATCACTGCGGCCTAGTTTAGAGGTACGAGGGCATATAGAAGAGTATTCTTGTAGATCTAGTTTTTGGGGACAAAGGGTACGGGGCTAAGAAAAAAATTAAATTACCAAAAGGGTAGGTGGTTGTATCCGGGGTAATTGGAGAGGCTGAATCATTGCGGCCTAGTTTGGAGGTACGAGGGCATATATAAGAGTATTTCTATAGATCTAGTTTTTGGGGATAAAGGGTACGGGGCTAAGAAAAAAATTAAATACCCGAAAGGGTAGGTGGCTGTTTCTGGGGTAATTGGAGCGGCCAAATCATTGCGGCCTAGCTTGGAGGTACGAGGGCATATATAAGAGTATTTCTATAGGTCTAGTTTTTGGGGATAAAAGGTACGGAGCTAAGAAAAAAATTAAATACCCAAAAGGGTAGGTGGCTGTTTCCGGGATAATTGGAGCGGCTGAATCATTGCGGCCTAGTTTAGAGATACGAGAGCATATATAAGAGTATTTCTATAGATCTAGTTTTTGGGGATAAAGGGTACGGGGCTAAGAAAAAAATTAAATACCCAAAATGGTAGGTGTCTGTTTCCGGGGTAATTGGAGCGGCTGAATCATTGCGGCCTAACTTGGAGGTGCGAGGGCATATAGAACAGTATTAGAGTCGATTTAGTTTTTGGGGATAGAGGGTATGGGGTTAAGAAAAACTTAAATAACTAAAAGGGTTGATTGCTGTTTCTAGGGTAATTGGAACGGCTGATTCATTGCGGCCTAGCATAGAGGTACGAGGGCATATAGAAGAGTATTTCTGTCGATTTAGTTCATGGGGATAAGGGGTACGGGGTTAAGAAAAAATTAAATACCTAAAATGGTTGGTTCATTTTCTGGGGTAATTGAAGTGGCTGAATTAGTGCCATATAGTTTATAGATACTAGAGCATATAGAAGTTTATTTCTGTCGTTATATTTTTTGATCAGAAGGGCACGGGGTTGAAATTAAAAAAATATTTAAAGGTGAGTTGCAGTTTAATGGGTATGTGGGGTGTTTATTATTTAATTTTTTCGTATGAAAATAAGAATCTGTACAAAAAATTAGTACATAAAAAATATTGCTTAAGTAGGTATGCTTTATTTTTAAAATATTGCAAATGTGCTTTATGGCAATATGAAATGTGGCGAAATGTATACTTAGTAGTTAGTTAAATAGTTTATTTAAAAAGTTTGACAAAACTATTGCCAACAACAATTTGCTTGTTTATCTATGTTGTTTAGAATTATTATAGTAACTAGCGAATACCCGCGACTTTGTTCGGGTGGGGCGATATCGAAAGGGGATATAAAGAAGATATAATTTTTTTTTTCTAGCCCCGTACCCTTTATCCCCAAAAACTAAACCAAGTGAAATACTCATATATATCCTCCCGTACCTCCAAAGTATACCGCAATGATTCAGCCGCTCCAATTACCCCGGAAACAGCCACCTACCCTTTTGGGTATTTAATTTTTTTCATAGCCTCGTACCTTTTATCCCCAAAAACTAGATCTATAGAAATACTCTTATATATGTCCTCGTACCTCCAAACTAGGCAGCAATGATTCAGCCGCTCCAATTACTCCGGAAGCAGCCACCTACCCTTTTGGGTATTTAATTTTTTTCTTAGGCTTGTACCCTTCATATCCAAAAACTAGATCTATAGAAATACTCTTATATATGCCCTCGTACCTCCAAACTAGGCCTCAATAATTCAGCCGCTCCAATTACCCCGGAAACAGCCACCTACCCTTTTGGGTATTTAATTTTTTTCTTAGCACCGTACCTTTTATCCCCAAAAACTAGATCTATAGAAATACTCTTATATATGTCCTCGTACCTCCAAACTACTCCGCAATGATTCAGCCGCTCAAATTAACCCGGAAACAGCCACCTACCCTTTTGGGTATTTAATTTCTTTCTTAGCTCCGTACCATTTATCCCCAGAAACTAGATCTATAGAAATACCCTTATATATACCCTCGGACCTCTAAACTAGGTCGCAATGATTCAGCCGCTCCAATTACCCCGGAAACAGCCAACAAACCTTTGGGGTATTAAATTTTTTTCTTAGCCCCGCACCCTTTATCCCCAAAAACCAGATCGACAGAAATACTCTTCTATATAGCCTCGCACTTCCAAACTAGGCTGCAATGATTCAGCCGCTCCAATTACCCCGGAAACAGCCACCAACCCTTTTGGATATTTAATTTTTTCTTAGGCCCGTACCCATTATCCCCAAAAACTAGATCGATAGAAATACTCTTATATATGCCCTCGTACCTCCAAACTAGGTCTCAATGATTCAGCCGCTCCAATTGCCCCGAAAAGAGCCACAAACCCATTTGGGTATTTAATTTTTTTGTTAGGCCCGTACCCTTTATCCCCAAAAACTAGATCTATAGAAATACTCTTATATATGCCCTCGTACCTCCAAACGAGGCCGCAATGATTCAGCCGCTCCAATTACCCCGGAAACAGCCACCTACCCTTTTGGGTATTTAATTTTTTTCTTAGCACTGTACCCTTTATCCCCAAAAACTAAATCTATAGGAATACTCTTATATATGCGCTCGTACCTCCAAACTAGGCCGCAATGATTTAGCGGCTCTAATTACCCCGGAAACTGCCAACTACCCTTTTTTGTATTTAATTTTTTTCTTAGCCCCGCACCCTTTATCCCCAAAAACTAGATCTATGGAAATACTCTTCTATATGCCCTCGTACCTCCAAACTAGGCTGCAATAATTCAGCCGCTCCAATTACCCCGAAGACAGCCAGCTACCCTTTTGGGTATTTAATTTTTTTCTTAGCCCCGTACCCTTTATCCACAAAAACTAGATCTATAGAAATACTCTTATATATGCCCTCATACTTCCAAACTAGGCCGCAATGATTTAGCCGCTCCAATTACCCCGGAAACAGCTACCTACCCTTTTATGTATTTAATTTGTTTCTTAGCCCCGTACCCTTTATCCCCAAAAACTAGATCGACAGAAATACTCTTCTATATGCCCTCGTACCTCCAAACTAGGCCGCAATGATTCAGCCGCTCCAATTACCCCGAAGACAGCCACCTACCCTTTTGGGTATTTAATTTTTTTCTTAGCCCCGTACCTTTTATTCCCTAAAACTAGGTCTAAAGAAATACTCTTATATATGCCCTCGTACCTCCAAACTAGGCCGCAATGATTCAGCCGCTCCAATTACCCCGAAGACAGCCACCTACCCTTTTGGGTATTTAATTTTTTTCTGAGCCCCGTACCTTCTATTCCCTAAAACTAGGTCTAAAGAAATACTCTTATATATGCCCTCGTACCTCCAAACTAGGCCGCAATGATTCAGCTGCTCCAATTACCCCGGAAACAGCCACCTACCCTTTTGGGTATTTAATTTTTTTCTTAGCCCCGTGCCCTTTATCCCCAGAAACTAGATCTATAGAAATACTCTTATATATGCCCTTGTACCTCCAAACTAGGCCGCAATAATTCAGCTGCTCCAATTACCCCGAAAACAGCCACCTACCCTTTTGGGTATTTAATTTTTTTCTTAGCCTCGTGCCCTTTATCCCCAAAAACTAGATCTATAGAAATACTCTTATATTTGCCCTCGTACCTCTAAACTAGGCTGTAATGATTCAGCCGCTCCAATTACTCCGGAAACAGCCACCAGCCATTTGGGTTATTAAATTTTTTTCTTAGCCCCGCACCATTTATCCCCAAAAACTAGATCGACACAGACGACTTCTATATGCCTTCGTACCTCCAAACTAGGCCGCAATGATTCAGCCGCTCCAATTATCCCGGAAACAGCCACCTGCCCTTTTGGGTAATTAATTTTTTCTTTGGCCCGTACCCCTTGTCTCTAAAAACTAGATCGATAGAAATACTCTTTTCTATGCCCTCGTACCTTCAAACTGGGCCAAAATGATTCAGCCGCTTCAATTACCCCGTATTCAGCCTCCAACACTTTTGGGTATTTAATTTTTTTCTTAGCCCCGTACCCTTTATCCCCAAAAACTAGATCGACAGAAATACTCTTATATGTGCCCTCATACCTTCAAACTAAGTCACAATGATTCAGCCGCTTCAATTACCCCGAAAACAGCCACCTACCCCTTTGGATATTTAATTTTTTCCGTAACTTTTATCCCCTAAAACTAGATGGACAGAAATACTCTTATATATGCCCTCGTACCTCCAAACTAGGTCACAATGATTCAGCCGCTCCAATTGCCCCGAAAAGAGCCATAAACCCTTTTGGGTATTTAATTTTTTCTTAGCCCCGTACTCTTTATCCCCAAAAACTAGATCGACAAAAATACTATTATATATGCCCTCATACCTTCAAACTAGGTCACAATGATTCAGCCGCTCCAATTACCCCGAAAACAGCCACCTACTCCTTTGGATATTTAATTTTTTTTATTAGCCTCGTAACCGTTATCGCCAAAAACTAGATCGACAGAAATACTGTTATCGAACAGCCACCTACCCTTTTGGGTAATTAATTTTTTCTTTGGCCCGTACCACTTGTCCACAAACACTAGATCGATAGAAATACTCTTTTCTATGCCCTCGTACCTCCAAACCAGGCCAAAATGATTCAGCTGCTTCAATTACCCCGTATTCAGCCACCAACCCTTTTGGGTATTTAATTTTTTTCTTAGCCCCGTACCCTTTTTCCCCAAAAACTAGATCGACAGAAATACTCTTATATATGCCCTCATACCTTCAAACTAGGTCACAATGATTCAGCCGCTTCAATTACCCCGAAAACAGCCACCTACCCCTTTGGATATTTAATTTTTTTCTTAGCCCCGTAACCTTTATCCCCAAAAACTAGATCGACAGAAATACTCTTATATATGCCCTCGTACCTCCAAACTAGGTCACAATGATTTAGCCGCTCCAATTGCCTCGAAAAGAGCCACAAAGCCTTTTATGTATTTAGTTTTTTTCTTAGCCCCGCACCCTTTATCCCCAAAAACTAGATCGACAGAAATACTCTTCTGTATGCCCTCATACCTCCAAACAAGGCCGCAATAATTCAGCCGCTCCAATTACCCCGGAAATAGCCACCTACCCTTTTGGGTATTTAATTTTTTTCTTAGCCCCGCACCCTTTATCCCCAAAAACTAGATCGACAGAAATACTCTTCTATCTGCCCTTGTACCTCTAAGCTAGTCCGCAATGATTCAGCCGCCCCAATTACCCCAGAAACGGCAACCTACCCTTTAAGGTATATAATTTATTATATTTATGGACTCTAACTGGAACTGGAAGTTTCTACAGGGGGTATACAATACTCCTGTGAGTATATTCTGCTATATAATTTATTTTTACAGAACTAAGGCTTCCTTTTGTTTTACGTCTGTTGTATCTTTCAATCGGAAGTAAGCTGTTAAAGAAACAAGTAACTGTTTAGCATATAAACGTTCACAAAATTATAACAATTAAAGGTAATGTGTAGAATCGATTTTTACATTTCGAAGCAGATCTGAAATATTCTTACTAGGCGGTTCTCGACATGAAAGTGTATTTTATAGGTAATTTAACTAAATTGTCAATATTTAATCATATTTCATTTAAAATATATACTGACAAATAAAATATCAGTGCGCCACTGATAGCGGCCGTCGGCAGCATTCGGGGCTTGAGCGGCTAGAATTTGGCGGCCATCTTCACACAGGTTCATTATAATACGTTTTTTATATGCGAGCGCTCCTTCTTGACATATTACGACTTGACTTCAACAGATGGATATAGAAATATGCACCCATACACAACTGATGTTTGCTATCGGACGTTTAATATAAAAAAAATCTTCATATTTCTTTGTGTGTAGACGAACATAAGCTATACAATTTTCAACGTGACTGTCTCTTGCTAAGTGGGTTGGTCCGCATAACCTTAATCGCACTATTGCTTCAAAATCAACTAAATCGAGTCCTTGATGTATATTCAAACACTAAAATATGACAAAAGTACAGTATTTCCCTGTTAAGGGGGAAGTAAAAATATGTAGTCATTGATCACCAGTACTATCCGAACGGAAATAAAGGTCGTAAAGATGCAATATTTTTTTAATTATTAAAAAAAACTTTATATAAATGTCTATATATAAACGTGCCCCGGAGGCAGGAATGTCATCTATGTATCTAGAAGGCTACTAAGTTAATTTAAGAAGGTATTAGTAGAAGAGATGTTGCTTTCTCGGGTCACTGATTTGCTAGCTAGGCAAACGTTTATTTTTAGTTTTTACTTTGACTTTCTTATTAATATTTGCCTTAGTATCATATAAAAATAAATTATTACTAGTTCATTTCCTGAGTCCCAAACCTTCCATTTTCATTAATTAAATAAGCTCGAGTTAAAGCTTTAAGGTTTCCACTTAGAGTATCGTCAATATAGATATATTTCCTCACCTTTGCGGCTGCCAGGGGTTAAATTCGTTCGCTGCTTATCAGTTACTTTAAAACCTAAATTATTGTCTGGAGAAGCCAGCTGAACTGAGTCTAATGCTTCACACGTATTCTCCAAAAAAAAAATATTTAGTTCGAGCTAAATCGGAAAATCTTTTGTATTTCAAAATCAGTTCTGGCGGCTACGTCCAATTTCTGAAGCATATTCGATAAAAGAATATTTCACTGTCCAACAGCAAATTGCAAAACACGTAGGGTAGGTAAATTTACAGAAAAAATAATTTAGAATATTTTTAAATTCCCTTCTGTACAGAAGTTTGAAAATTTTCATAATATTAGTACGTAGTTAATAATCTTTTATTTTGATATATTTTGCAATTGTTTCATAAGTTACCACGTAATTATTGTTAGTTAAAGACCTTATATTAAAGATAATGATTCTTCATCTAATGATGTAAGAAGGTGTTGCTATTTTTCCACATTGGGAAGTTCCATGTTTTGGTGTTTAAAAGTATTATACAGATTAAAGAAACCATAAGCGCCTTAAAACGCATTATCTATTAGGTACTAAGTTTATCTTCTGCAATTAAAAAACAATTTTATTATGGATTGTTTGACAATCGGGGTAAACTTTGTCAATTCCTTCATCCCTTGCAAGAAAGATAGATTTTTTGGAATTTTATCTGATATGGTTCAAATCAAGTATATTAAAATTTTTGCGAGAGAAAATTGATGTAAATTAAATTATAATTAAAATTAATTTTGATTATCAAAAATTCAAAACATTATATTACCTAGCTATAAAATAGGCATAATATACATGGTTATAACCCTTCTGTACTCACCATCATGTGAACAACGATTTAGTACAATTAAACTAAATAATTTTTATAAAATATATTATAGATTTAAAACTACGAAGTATTCTCTTTAATGCGATCTAACCAAAACTCTGAGTATTGTCCCTATTTTCCCTACAGTAAAATAAGTACCGCTATAACTTGGTGCATAAGTTTTCAGTGAGAAATTCATGCCCCGAATTTATCTATCAGGACGGTTAGCTAAAAGACCAACCAAAAGCAATTTTAATGAAACATGAGCATCCTTAAGCGGCGATCTGGATATAGAATTAAATAATTTAAATACTAATTCAAATCTGTGAAGACGGGCTAAAATTTGCAGAAACGCATGTAATCAGTGGACTGAATTTTAGGTGTACCAGTACTTGATCTGAACTGGTTGTCAGATTGGGCGAGACCTCCTCTTGTGGTGGCAGTTCTTCCTGGTTTATTTGTCACTTTGGTCTTTGGCAGGTAAAGAAAAGAACCATTTGATCTTTCGGAATATATGGTAGAGGTACAAGAAAATGATTGATTTTCTAGTAGTAATCGCCATTGACACTTCACTGGTAAGTAATCTGTAAATATTAAGTACATGATTTTTCCAAACCACTACTAATTACGAAAAGGCAAGGAGTACCTGCCGAAATGTCACTTTTTTACAAATTGTTTTTATGAAATATGACTACACACTAAGCCATATCTTTTTTATTCTGATCAATAGCTAAGAATTAAGGCAAACATTATTTTAGATATATCCATCTTGGCATGTGTTCCTTATCTTTTTTAAAACAACTAGAATATATGTATATATATATATATATATATATATATATATATATATATATATATATATATATATATATATATATATATATATATATATATATATATATATATATATATATATATATATATATATATATATATATATATATATATATATATATATATATGTATGTATACAGGGTGTTAATTAATGTCGTGAAAATATTTCAGGGGGGTGATAGTACTCGACAAAATAGGAAAAAAATGCCGATATATACATGGTCAAAAACGCACCATTTTCGTTATACAGGGTGTCCAATTTTCAATTCTATTCTCGTTTTTTGCGTTTTTTTTTTCAGTTCTTTCTAAGGCAATTAGTTCAAATTTAAAACATATATTACTTTTAAGAACCTCTACGATAAAATATCAAAATCGTGGATGGTAGTATAGAGGGTGTTACATTTTTTGCAGCACCTACAAGTTTATCTTGCGGATTTTTTTTTGGAGCACCCTGTATGAATTTTTTTAGCTCTTTCGTATTTTGCATTATTCACGTATCTATCACAGTTTTCGACTTATTTGCAGTAATCTATGCATTACATCGGTGGCATGTGGGCGAAATTAAGCAAAAAATTAAGAAACGGGTTTTATTTTAAATCAACCGACAACAATGAGAAAATATTATTACAGTTAAATTAAAAATAAAACAAAATTATAAAAGTTGTTGAAAATGTCCGCCTCTTGCTAGAATGCAAGAATTAAGTCTTCGCCTCATGGACTGACAAATATTCCAGGAGTATTGCGAATGATGTCGCATGAATTTATTATTCTGTTTCTTAAATCTTCTTCTGTCTGGATTGGGGTCTGATACACCAATGTTTTCAGGTGTCCCCAAAAAAAGAAATCCAGGCTATTCAGATCTGGAGATCTAGAGGGCCATGGCTGAGGGCCCCCTTGCCCTATCGGTGTTGGTGAACCACATTTGATTTCTAAGAAGAATTGGCACGTCTTCTAACAATACCGGGAGTTCTCCGAGAAATTGACGATAATATCGTCCGTTAAGCCTTGCTGGGAGGAAAAATGGACCTATCAAATAATCTCCAATAATGCCGGCCCACACATTTACTGAAAATTGTTGCTAGAAATTATTTTTTTGTATCGAATGCGTATTCTCTTTTGCCCAAAAATGATTGTTATAAATATTACGTATGGCATTCCTAGAAAAAATTGCCTCATGGCTAAATAAAATCGTGTTTCCAAATAATGGATTTTGGGTAGCATTTGTAAGAACCACCGGCAAAAATTTAAACGGAGTGGAAAGTCACGTGGGAAAAGAGCTTGAACCGTTTGGATGTGGAAGGATACATTAAGTTGTCTAATAAAATTTTCCATACAAGCACAAATGAAATGTTAAGTGTTGCTGCAATTTTCCGCGTACTGGTAGCAGGATCATTTTCTACTGCATTCAGGACTGCTTCCTCGACTTCAGGAGTCCTAACCGTTCTATTTGCTTTGCTATGAGTGGATTTCTTGAATGATCCATTTTCATATAGCCGATTATGTACTTTTGCAAATGTTTGTCTGTTGGGCACCATGCGATTTGGATATTTCTGTTCATAGGGCCGTCTGGCTTCATAACAATTGCCGTTGGCGAGTCCATAAATGAAAATAATTTCTACATAATCTTGATTTGTGAATTCAAATATGTTTCTTACAAAATGTCAGATTAAAGAACAGAGTTAACAAATGACCTGTCTTAGCTTACTACCTTTTTTCAGTTTCATTATGTAGCCTACACTTAATTTGCATCTATGGCAATTATTGCAAATAAGTTGAAAACTGTGATAGATACGAGAATAATGCAAAATACAAAAGAGCTAAAGAAATGAACAAAGAGTTTAAATTTTACATTAGAATTCATACAGGGTTCTGCAAAAAAAAGGTCCGCAAGATAAACTTGTAAGTGGTGCAAAAAAATGTAACACCCTGTATACTACCATCCACGATTTTAAACGAGAGAAATATTGAAACTTTGACACCCTGTATAACGAAAATGATGCTTTTTTGACCATGTATATATTGGCATCACCCCCTGAAATATGTCCACGACATTAATTAACACCCTATATATATATGTATATATATATATATATATATATATATATATATATATATATATATATATATATTTACTATTTATGTGCAAAATTGTAAATTTATTAAAACCAATCCT
Organism: Kuschelorhynchus macadamiae; assembly: GCA_030620095.1. NCBI lineage: Eukaryota > Metazoa > Arthropoda > Insecta > Coleoptera > Curculionidae > Kuschelorhynchus > Kuschelorhynchus macadamiae. Next base: position 1,482,566 of record JAUTXW010000613.1, on the reverse strand, counting down.
ACCCTTAAAGATGGAACTTTAGGCGGAACAATGATTTTGTGGTTTCGCTTAATTGTTGCAATTTGATATTGCCTAACGGGGTTTAGATTGTTGCTGAAATTATCTGGTTCCAAGGTATTAAACTATTATCAGATTTCCTCATTTATGATTTTAGTGAGAAAATTACTTACTCATCAGTTCCAATTTCACTACTATTCTAGTGCATTACCTAGTCTCTTTAATTTTACCATTGAACACGCAAGTCGAGAGTAAGTAGTTGCAAATAAGGAAAGGATTAAACGCAACTGCTTATGAAAACAGTGGTGTTTAAGGGCCCAATTTGACCCGCTGGTATTATCTGTAAATATCGCAGATTTGATCACTGTGATTGGTAACTGTACCTTATAACAATAAGCTGATGGTCCTCAACTTTATTTTTCCATTTTCGTCAGCGAATTAAGAGAATTTAAACTAAAATATAACGGAAACAGAAACGATATAAATAACTTCATCGTAGCGATAATTTAACGTTAAAACTCGTATTTCCTTCTTCATGGTAGTAAAAAGAAAAAGAATATTTGAAATCTTCAATACACAATAATAAAATGGTGCAAGATACAAAGGACAAAAATTTCAAAATCATATTAAAAATATACTTGAAATTTTTATTTTACATTTGAAATATTCATACAAAATTTTTAAAAAATGCTGTCCTATCTGTTAGGTTACCATTCAGCTAACTGAAATTATATATATCCCGTACCTGAATTAATTTTAAATTTATGGATCGCTAATCAACTTAAACACCACACGTTTTACTAATCTACAAAATTTTTTGTTTGCCAGGAATGTATACGAATGCCGAATACCTCAGATTAAAACAGAGACTTTTCAAAAAATATTTAGTGTTGTGGCGGTGCCAATGTGTAACACCAGATATTAAAAACGATTTTTCCAGTTAACTTTAAATTTAGGCCAACAATTGTTAATGATATTAACTGGTTAAATCTTAGTACTATGCCAACAAAGTTTAAATAATATATAATTCAAAATATGTCGGGGAGATTATATATATATATATATTGTAGTCAGATTATAGCATTATTTTTTTTAATTTACCTTAAGAAATCTGGGAATGTTGTAGACAAAATAAACATTTAGACAAATAGTTTAAAACGCAGATTAATTTCGGTTTAAGGGAAAGGATTTTGAAGTATATCTCAAGCATTTCTAAGGAGACAGCACTGGTTTTACAAAGTAATTTTTCTACTCCTGTATCACTAAACGTTCTCTTACGTACGCTTTACCCAATGTTAAACAATGCTTACGCACAATTGTGCGTAAACAGTTATATCGCACAGTTAATCGTTATAATTACCCACAGTTGTGCGTTATGATGCATAGTCTTGCAGTCAAATTAGCATTGCCTTTTTTATTGTTTGTATTGGCTGGTGACAGCGGCATTATTTCAGGTTTGAGGTTCAAATAGGTAATAATTATTTGTATTATTTAAAACCTAAACAACGCATCACTCGGTATATTAAAAATAGTCGTACAAAAATTATGGTACACAACTTGAATGGTAATTAACTTGTTACGAACTCACTCGATTACAGTAATCTTTCTTGTTTGTCATAAACACCTTCATACGCTTCATTATTGTCGAAAAAAAAAATATTCATATTAGATTTTACATTCTTAAAGGTAAAGATATAGAGACAAGGTGTTACTAGGTCGTTTATTTTATTGACGTCTTAAAATGGGCGTTCAAAACTGATGATAAAATTTGATCTTCATATTAAAGAATTCTATTACTCAAAGATTTTAACCAAACTTTCCATCTAAATTAAAATGTAACTACTATTCGTAAAGCGAATCACTGACTCACCAATTACTTATGTATCATTAAATATTTTTCCAAGATTGTTAAAACATCTAGTGTACTCATCACACTGAAGTAGATTATTTACTAAGATCATTAGATTAATTACTTAAATACCCTTTCCTGAACAAACGGATAGGATTTAATTCTTTGGAATAGTGTTTATACGATTTCATTTTTATGTAAGAATATTAAGTTACCCACATTTAGAATATTCTTTGTTTTAATCCCTTGCTAAATCGGATTTTAGCGCAACCAGAAAATTTAAAGGGCTTCATCCAGTAACAGCATCATGAGAACAGTTGCCACTAATTCTTGTTGAAAGCCAATTAATTTAATCTGTACAATTTAAACCGCATAAACACTAAAAAAATGTTTTACCTGTAATCTGCATTCCTCGCAATGGACTACCGCGTGAACAGGAATGCCATACCTTTCGTTAGATTAAGTTATATATTTGCTCGGTAACGAAACAAATGGAGAGGTTTTTATCACTTAATTTTTAGCTGAAGAGGTTTTGGTCACATGTAAAAGCACAAGGTCTTTTTTTTATCCGACAAACTTTTATTTTTTTACGAAAACTAGATCTCTTAGCAATTTAAAGAGAACAAACAATTGATAAAATATTCTTTTACGTTTATCTGGTATCATTTGTTCGAGGTTAAATTGCTAAAAATGAAAGTTTAAAAGATCTTAAAAAAAAGTGATTTGTATCTAGGGGAATTTATGAATCTATGCATGAATAGATATTAAGAATTAAGAATAAAGTACTGACAAAAAGCATTGCACCTCATTAAATTTGGTTGTAGCAATGTGTTGTGATGCTCGGCAATGAAATCTGGAGAGGTTATTATCGCCAGCTGGAGAGATTTTTATCGTTGTAAAAAAGAATGCACCTTTTTTTCAATGTCATAGGGACAAAACGCAATATTCAAGCCATTTTATTATAGCAATGGATTTATCGTTTCTAAATTAACTTGAAACTTATTTTTTCCCCTCCCTGTATTGTAAGCAACCTATTTTGACACCGGTTTGACAGACGTAAGTGAAATTTATTCAACAAGGTATTGGTTGCCCTTAACGACAGAATGTAAGTCAACTTACATCCCTAGGAAATTTAAAGTTATTATAAGTAGCTTTAATTTTTGATTTCATCAACATATTACAAAAATTCGGTGATATTAATAATTGAAATGAATATTAATGGTACAGTTATTACAATTATTCACATTATTAACAAAATTTGGAAACACGTTTTCTCGTTTCTTATCGATATGTATTACATTTTCAGACTCCACAGATCCTTCATTTCTAACCAATGTTTCTGTCACTTTTGAAGCACTGCAAGAGACTTCTGGCTGGGTCTTATTGTATAAAATTTTATTCGCTACTTCCTTTTTATTATTGAGGCTCTCAGCCTTGAAACTTTCCGCAATAGTAGCGGATTTCCGTTCACCATGTCGCTTGATAGCTAATACATCAACTAATAAAGTTCTTTTAAAAGAGTGTCCAGTATACATTTTGAAGTTCTCAAACTTTAGAAATTTCGCAATTTTATTTGGAATTGACGAAAACGTATTTTTCCCGACAAGCTGGGTTAAAAACTTTCCATTTTGATATCGCATAAAGAAGCGCGGATTAGTAGTCGTCATGTGGGATCTTGTATCAATGTACTTTTGAATTATTTTGAAATGACAAACCTGAGTGTCGTCACTTTTTGTCACTGTACATGTACGTGACATTCCATTTTTGGAGTCAGGAATGGTCACAATTATGACTTCTTGACTTATTTTAACATTGTCCATTTTCATTTCACAGAGTTCATTAGAACGGCACGCTCCAGCAACTCCCATTACCATTAGGACCTTCATCATTAAGTATATATCATCGGGGGCTCCAAGCATGAACTTATTCACATCTTCCCTGTTAAACACATTTGATTTTTTGGGTCTATAACCATTATTTTTTCTTTTCAAAAACGCTCGAAGTTTTGGATACTTAGAAATATCTATATTTTCCTCTATAAAAAGGGTGGACTTCAACATCAAATACTCACACCATAAGCTTGATGGGGACTTCAACATAGCACTTTTTTCGTGGAAATACGCCAAAAACAAGGTTTCTGATACTGCAGTACCGTCTTGCTTTGGCACCAATTCTTAAAGGATTTATATGCTGCTTCATACCTTTTTTTCCGACTTTTCCGGTAGAACAGATAAACAAGCAATATTCGCTCGTTCTTCTATGTCTAAAACATCCATTTTGTCCTTACATAATCAAACAATTCGACTTCTTCAAACTTTTCGCTATGAATTGTCAACTTCACGTTGTTGATAAAATAAAAACTGCTGATGTTGCTCTGGCAACGGATCACGGCTGCCTTCATAATTTAATGAGAATGCTATCGAATGTAACGATAATGAAAATCCAAAAATATATCCAGCTTTTTCTTGTCATTCATTCACAATACAGGGAGAAGAAAAAATGTTATTTACTATATGGGATGTAAGTACATTAACCAGTCTCGAACTTTTTTGCCAGCCCTCGCTATCGCTCGGGCGCAAACTCGTCCTCGACTGGTAAATGTTACTTACATCCCTTATAGTATAAATAACTATTAATGTACATTTGAAGCGATTAAAATCCGGACACCAATTTGACTTTTTTTTCCTGGTTAGAATGAAAAATTACCCTCTAATATTTTTACAGAGTAGATAGAATAATTGTTAGATAATATGTGAGTAAAATAAATAATGTATTTAAAAGATCGGTAAATTCCGGCGGACAAATAGGACATAAAAATGTAGCAAAAACGTAAAGCATCAAATAAATATCAAAAATGGATATTAAAAAATATCGGAAAAATGGTCTTTATCCGGAACTTTCCTGTAAAAAATTCCACCACACACATTTAACCTGATTTATATATACTGTATAGTTAACCCCAGATATTAAATAAATGTTAATATATTTTACTTTCTTTTTAATAAGATTAGGTATTATAAGATACTCCGGGGTACTTAGGTGAAAAAAAAGCTAAAGATAAAGCTCTTTTAACAACACTTTCCTCGTAATAAATTTTAAGAAAAGATGAACAATTACAATAAAATGTACTTAATGTGTAAGAAGTTATTACCAAATGATTAGTTGCACATATAAACTGTATTACCTGTGTGTGGTGGATTTTTATAACAGCTATGTAATATATAGTTATTCAGGTTTTACTTTTTTGCAGAACGTAAGAACTTTCGATTTGAAAAAAAATAGGGTGTAAGTACGGATATAATAATAATAAATATTGTTATAATAGTAATAACAATAATAATAATACTAATAATATATACGTGATTGCCAGGGCACCTTTGGAGCCACTGCTGAAGGTGAAAGCATGCAGGACAGTGACGGCGAAAGGCTGAACAAGCGGGCCTTTGCCGAAAAAGCTGCTACAGCCGAACCTATTTCCGAGAATTTCATCAGAGCCGACATTGTTAGAGACGGAAGTGGTCTATTCCAATCAGTCAGCTTGCACATATACGGCCAACAAAATAGTCATGCCAAACTTTGAGAAGACGCATTCAAGTACCTCCAACAAAACTGGTCGGAACTTCAGATACTTTCGTTATTTCATGACGATGGCATGAAGGACTTCAACAACTATTATAGGTTCATAAGCAAACCCTCTACATACGGAACGAGCCTAGAGATATTTGCTCTCTCAGAAATCCAGAAGCACATCTTCCATATTTCTTTAAAACCAAGGGCAACAAAAATAAAACGGATGTGCATTAAAGAAAGACCAACAATAATAGGCAAACAAACACACAATAAAATTATCTACCTTCTGCTAACAGGCGATCCAATGTCGGGACACTTTGAACTTCTAACATCACAAAATATTAACCCAAACAACAACGCATCATTAAATCGAGCGAGCAGCGTAAATGTCGAGGACATTGTAGGAAAGGACAGCTCGACCAGAACGATCACGACCAAGCAAAGGAAAATAGACTCACCAAAAGTGTTTTGCCGGCTACGATGGTTTTCACCAGGGCGGGAAAGGCAGGGTAACGCATGAGCCGTATCACAGAATCGAGTGAACTGATCATGTGCTGACCAAATGGATTCACAAACACAACAACTTGAGCTCATTACAACAGCGGATATATCGCAACGACTACCGGCAACTACCAAGGCAGGTAAACCAAGAAAGAGGTTAAAATGGACAGACGAAATGAATCGAACTTTGATGTATTCCTACTATACCGCTACCAAACTTGAGACAATTGCATCAGGATGCGGACATAAACTGCATACACTTTTTATAGCACAATATCCAGAATACAAATCACTTGTCACAGAATAGAGAGTAATAGATTAAGAAAGAGTCATCACTAAGACCAGTAAGCTCACACCACCCGCATTGCAAAACATTAAAACTATGGTAGCTGCTGAACTAAACATTCATCAACCAAATATTGAGGACAGTGGGGCAGATGCAACCGATCCCACATACAAACCAGCCCAACTTTGCGCTAGAGGATCTGCAACCTTACTCAATGCTCAGTAGAGGCGAAGCTCCCAGCAACAACCTACGACAGATGTGAAGCACCATACACACAGCTACACCTCGGACCGTCTCTCACACAAGCAATCAAAGTAGAAATGGAGTCACATCTAAACAAATGGTCAGGCACCGATCCTACAACAAGAGATCCTATTCTTGTGTAATCTTCAAACGGGACACACAAAAAATCCTAAAGACCATCAACGAACACATAATACCGGGGTACATAACGAATGCGAGCACAATTGAGGACATACAGTAATCTACGCAGCAGCTATAATCACGATAACACAGAACAATTAAAACCTCACGCCACGATGCAGAAACACCAATACCAAAAACCAAAATTCAAATAGCAGATAAGGATCGAAAACAAAATTAACAAAATCAGAAAATAATTGAGATATCTTACCGAATTTATGAACGGCAACAAGTCAAAACGTATCACACAAAGTGTAGAGAAAGTCCAATCTAAGTCTCCTGATCACACCCTTACAAAAATTCTTGACACTCTGAAGCAAAAATTATTTGCCGCAAGACTCCGAAGATATAAAGAGTCAATGAAAAAAAGGACGCTAACAACCTGTTTTAATGAAGCGAAAAACAGTTCTACCAAAAAACCATGAGCAATGAGGAGGCACGAGTAATGGAACTACCGACCAAACAAGAAATCACAGAATACACATTAATCACGCCTCACGATTGAAGCGGAAGAAGACAGACAAGTGCATGGAGGAATAAGAGGACTTTGCAATGACAACACAATGGATGAGATTCATAACTTCTGGTAAAAACAGCATAGAGGACACATGCAGCTCCCACTCGCCAAATTAATGAAATTATTTTAAAACTTAGCGCACTCCCCAGTTTTCTCACCTAAGGAATGACATACCTTAAACCCAAAAACTGTAGACACTAAGAACCCGTCAAATTACCGACCTATTACGTGCTTCCCAACCCTATATAAGATCATCACAGCCACAATTACCAGGAGAATAGAACAACATTGAAAACACAAAAACATTCTAACGGAAGAGCAAAAAGGGTGTGGGAAAAACAGCGGAGGATGCAAGGAACAGCTAATTATAGACAGCGTCATCATGGAATAAACTTGGAAAAATCATAGAAACCTTCACACTGGTTACATAGATTATAAAAAAGCCTTTGATTCGATACCCCCCAGTTGGCTGACCAGAGTGCTAGAATTATACAAAGTCAATCAAAACATCAGGCAATTTCTTACGCAAATCACGAGTACCTGGAAAAGTAGAATCAACCTGAGAACACAAAAAGAACACATAGAAACAGAAGGGATCTACATCAGACGAGGTATATTCCAGGGAGATTCACTCAGCTCTTTGTGGTTCTGCCTCTGAATCAATCCACTCTCAAACACACTAAATAACACAAACTTCGGATTCCATACTAAACACCAAAAAAATAACCTACACAAAATAAACCATCTCATATACATAGATGACATAAATATATACGCAAGCACAAAAGTACAGCTAAAGGGACTCCTTAAAATGACAGAAACGTTTACCCTGGACATCAACATGGAATTTGGTATAGGTAAATGCAAGCTACTTAATATCAACAAGAGATAGTGAAAAGACTCATACACTCACACAATCAAAAATAGATATAAACCATAGATAACATGCTCAAAGAAGAAACATACAGATACCTAAGCTTCTATCATCTATTTTGTGAAAAAAAATCGAAGAACTCTCGGGCCCGTCGATTTCTGATTCGAGGGGGAACTACTTGTTTCTTTCTTTTTGCTTTTTTCATACCCGTAACTTCAATCCCCTAACGGGGGAAAGCACAACACCCTGATATTGAATAGGGGTGAAAGGTCTTGCGATCCTTTATTTTGAAGATCTCATCAAAATTTTCATTGATAACGAAATGAAAACCCAAAATAATGAAAGAGGTAATGTGGAGTTTACCTCGACGGACAATTCTTATCAGACTGGCATTTGAGAAGAATTTATTTATTTACTAATTTTTGTCAAAAACAAGTTTCTGAACGCGCCATGTGTTCGATTTACCTCAGTCATCGTGAAGTTTTAAGAAAGTTACAACCGTGTCACATCGGTTGTTAATTTTTAGTATAATAAAAATGGCGTATTCCGTGGAGGAAAGGGTAGAAATTTTAATTTTTTTTAAGTAACGACTCTGCGCGAGTAACAGCGGCTTTATTTAACGAACGCCATCCTGAAAAAATGTATCCGGTGTTTACGTTTTGCAACTGGTTGCCAAATTTGACGTTATTGGTTCAGTCGGAAATAAAAAAAATGTGCATGAAAGAGAGAAGTGGCTATTTAGGTCATGTAGCAATGGATTTGACCCTTAATACTAGAAAATTGCACGCACAGTGATCAGTAGAATCTTTAAATAACATAAGTTCCATCCTTTTAAGCTACGATTGGTTTAAGACATGAACGAGGATGATTTCGGTTGCCGACTCCAGTTCTTTGAAGTGATCAGGGAAATTATTAACAATATTCAAAACTATATGTTCCATATCTGTTTTTCAGATGAGTGTTCATTTTACGTTAGCAGCATTGTAAATAGGCATAACTTTCCGTATTGGTCAGGTAAAAATCCAAGACTATTTCCTAAAGTACATACTTAGAATCCCGAAAAATTAAATGTCTGGGCGGTTATTTATGTAAACATAATCGGCCACTTTTTTATACCCGGTAATCTCAATGTCGAAATTTATCTGTTTCTGGACTCAATGTGAGAATATTTACCTGTTAGTTGTTTTTCGTGGAATTCGAGTATGTAGTAGTTGATCATAAAGGTAAGCAATTATTTTTTTTTAAATTTTAGTTTCTGAGAAACAAAATATTGTTTTTTTTTACTTTTTTTTTGTATAGCTGTAATCTTTTTATCTTTATTGTACGGACTTGTGTGTTTGTGTCTAATTTTGATTTAAAATTTTAGTTAGAGATTCTATTAATATCAAAGTAGTCCGTTCTGAAGAAAAAGATAGCATAAGTATTTAAAAAGTATTAGTTATCTTAAGAGTAACACCATGACTTTAAAATATTATGGAAATATAGTCTGTTATTTTGAAATTGTCAAATGAAAAATGTCTATTATTAAAAAAAACACGGATAAATGAGATTTTACGCATGAGTTGTTCAGTTGTATCAAAAAAATTTTACGGTTTTTATAGAGTGAGCAAACCAAAAATAAAAAGTTTATAATTTGGATTTTTTATTATATATATAATTATGGATTGGATTTACCATTAAAATAAAACCCAAAAGAAACTATTGGTAATGCGCTTCTATATATTTGCAGTTTTTATTTTCTTTTGATCGGTACTGTATAAAATAATATCTTTATTCGATTTTTTAGTGATGGAAAGTAAACTAGAATTACCACCCTCTTCCGTGCTTTCCGATAATAGGGCATTACCGGATTTAACACAAAATTTAAAAGTTGTTTTGTAATCTGATTTAGTTGTTCATCAACATCAAAGCCCAGAGGAAACTATAATTTCAGATAATAAAAATATCCTCAGCATCTAAGTTAATCAACTTAACACATAACAAATTGGAAAATGCTTTGATATCCATTCTTGTTAATCAGGAATATGAACCACCTGAGGAGTTTTTAATAACAGGTAGAAATTTTTTTAAATGTAAATTTGTATTGCTTTTTATCTCATTATTTTTCAGAACAACGTCCAGTAATATTGAATGAGCCAACAGAATAGAGTGGCAATTCTCAAAATCTTGATAATAATGTGCTTTTAGGCGATGATAATGGGTTTGAAGTTTTAATAAGCAAAATAGTGGCAAAGTTGTTCCACCTCGAATCAGAAATCGAATGTCCTAGAGTTCTTCGATTTTGTTACAAAAACGTAAGAACAAAGTCTAATTTGCATCCACAACTTGAAATCTGTAACAAGTTTTAACAAGCTGTCATTAGGTTGTGGTTCAAAACAATAAGGCGAAATTATAAGGTCATAGAAACTGGATGAGACTTTTAAAAAGATGTATGGCACGACCCCTCTTGCGTATTCAAATTTCGGGGGTTGTTCTTCTGAAAAATAGTTCCCCTTCCGATTTTCATTTGAAAGCTGGAAAATCTGGGTGTAAAGTTTTAGTTGGCCACCCTGTATAGTATCCTGCAGTGGACTTACAGCACTAACTTTTATAACTGAACTAATAATGAGTTCTTAATATATCAGAGCTTGATCTCTTCTAGCTAGACATACCTATAGTATGTCTTATGTAGCAGGAGCTATTTTCAGCACCTCATAAGAGATTTAATGATTTTGAAAGAAAGATTATTGTGCTACTGCTAGCTAAGTATGACGCTCGGATCTGTCAGAATGCACCGGGCGGTAAAACCCATAGAAACAAAAACACATCGCTTTATGTATTGTTGTACTCGATATATTTGCCGGTTTATTCGACTCGTCTAAATCTTTAATATTTGCAATGAATATTCTATGCCCGCATAGTTTCTCTAGCCCACACTTACTCTGCAGACTTTAGAAATCCGCTCCTTCTGCTCTAATAATTGGAGGCGGGTTAACGTTAATGCGCCGCTAAAACAGCTATTATAATTTCATCAAGAGGTAAATACCCTCACTTTAGATTGTTCTGCAACTAGACTCGTCATAAATCCTATATTAAAGGGCCGCAATAGCTTCTACCTAGATTAACTCTAATTATCTGTCTAATGCCGCTTTTCCACCAAACCGACAAAACAGAGACAAAAAACGGATCGGAAAAAACAAAATTTCGACTTTTCGCAAAAACTTTTTTTAGACTCGAATTTTTGGCGACGGTTTGTTTTGTTTCCGTACCCAGATCGAAACTTGGTAAACTGTTTAATTCATATCGCGATATGTTTATAGTAAGTTGGGTTGTTTATAGGTGAGACTTAAAGAGTAATGTTTAATGTAGGGATGAAAATTTTAAGTTTATATAATTTCCTAGTAAAACAAAGGAGTATTTTGTTTTATATTAATTTTTTATCTTATTTGCCAAACTAACGTTAGGATGTTTTTTTGAGTTTTGTAGTGAAATTGAATTTGCTGCTTGTTTTTACAAGTCATTTTACTGACCACTTCCGTCTTTTACTTTCTCGGTTGGTCAACGTTCTTCATTTTTTGTAGTATGGGAATATGTAAATTTGCCTCCAACAGACAAATAAAAATTGGTTTTGAAAATGTGTAACTCAAGAAATACAATATATGCTTATTCCTAGCCAGACTCGATTAATTTATGTTGTATTTAACACAATGCCCAAAAGTTAAAACATTTTACTAATGTAACATACAAATAAGTGGTTTTATATTTGTTAATATTATTAAATCAACATTTGGCAAACTATAACCCTATACTCCGTCTGTGGACTACAGGGTGTCAACAAAACCGCGTGGTCGCCAACTCTTCCAAACGTTTTGTATTTCGTTTATAAAGACCCGTCGGACGATAAGACTTATTTTCTCGTTTAATTTTGTTACTTGTGAATGAGTGGGAGAGTATATAATTTATTTAGTCTAAGCTGAAAACCGTCGCTAATTTCACGGACATTTAATAGCAATGAATATTTTTTGTCCGTTTAGTTTCTCTAACCCACGACTTCAACCTTAAACTTTAGAAATCCGTTCCTTCTGCTCTAATAACTGGTGACGAGTTAACGTTAATGGGCCGCTAAAATAGCTATTATAATATCGTCAAGCTATAAATACCTCCGTTTTAGATTGTTCTGCAACTAGAAAGAGCAAATTCTATATTAAAGTCCCGCAATAACTTCTACCAAGATCAACTCTAATTATCTGTCTGATGCCGGTTTTCCACCAAACCGGCAAAACGGAGACAAAGAACGGGTCGAAAAAAAAACTAAAAATACGACTTTTCACAAAATTGTACTAAGACTCGAGTTCTTGGCAACAGTTTGTTTTGTTTTCGTGCTTCGATCAGAAGCGTTAACATAAAAAGGTTTAGATGTGTTCTGGAGCGCGCTTAGGGGAAACGGTTGCTACAATTTCACTTGGTGAACGGTTTAAGTTATATCGAGATATGTTTATAGTAAGTTGGATTGCTTATAAATAAGACTTAAACAATAATGTTTAATGTAAGAATGGAAACTTTAAGTTTATTTAATTTCCTCGTAAAACAAAACGAGTATTTTGTTTTATAATAATTTTTTATCCCCTTTGCCAAACTAACGCATTTTTCTTCAGTTTTGGAGTCAGATTTGAATTTGCCGCTTGTTTTCACAAGTCTCTTTACTGACTTTCCGGGCTTGATTCTTTGGTATCGCCATTCCGGTTTACAGTAGAATAGAGGTACGACAAACACCTCCATGTGTTCGTCCGAAGAAAATAGGTTATCATTCTAATGTAGTTGAGAGAAACGTAGTCAGTTGTCCGTCCAGACTCCTTTAAGTAATCCAGTTCTGTTGGAAGGATGTTAGTTCCAGAAATTGTATTTCTTCCTGTATTTCTGAGATGTTCATGTTTTCATACAGTGCTTGTCGTCCCTGGAAGGATTTATACAGGACAGGTAATATTTTTTTATATTATTATTAATTCTTTTTGTTCTTTAACTAGCATTGTTTGATATTATACGTTGATCTATTTGATTCAAAGTTTAAACAATTATGCTATTTAACAGTCGAACCAATTAAGTTATTATTTGAACTTTTAGTATGTTGATAATAATTAATAATATGAGAATTGTTGAATTTTGTAAACTATAGTCGACTATCGCAGTCTCATATATTTTTTGCATAGTGCAATCTATTTGGATCTAGCTACTTTAAACTGTACATCTTGTACATATTATATCTAACGTAGCTAGAAAAAAATGACCTTATTTTCTTATTTATCCTACCTACATTCACCTAATGTTTAGCTCAGATTTTTTCTGTAGGAACTAGGGCTAAAAATCTATTTCTTTTGGTTTCGCAGTTTTCAATAACTAAATAATAAAAAACAGCGTGGCGTCCTTTTAAGTAACAAGTCTAATATATATATATATATATATATATATATATATATATATATAATATATATATATATATATATATATATATATATATATATATATATATATATATATATATATATATATATATATATATATATATATATATATATATATATATATATATATATATATATATATATATAACTGACTGACCAAGAAAATCTAGAAAATGTTTCTGCGACTGAAGATCGATAGATAGAAATTAGCTATAGCTGGATTACATGAGCAAGCGTAACGAATGAAAATAGGAAGCAAAAAAAGATATCCACCTATAGAAAAAGGTTCAAATATTACCGATTCCAGCTTTAGATAGAGGTAGGTAAATATTTAATTTTTTCTAGAGTTGCTTTAAAAGGTTTCAATATCGCACAGGTATCACACCTTAAAAAACTTTCATTGCACAAATCATGCGCAATTTTTTCAATTTCGTCAATGTGCCTATTTTTCTAATGCAAGTGACATTTTAGTTAAGTTTTGTTTTGGCATAATAGAAATTTGAAATATTCATGATTATTTTAGATCTTATAAAACTCTAGAAAAAGTATAGTGTGCAACACGTTTGAAAAAGGCTTCTTCCACACGAGTATGACTTGCCTTCGGCTCGGTCCACAAGTCGTGCGAGTGTGAAACAGCCGTTTTCAAACGTGTTGCACAGTATACCTTTCTGGAGTTGTATAAGATCTAAAGTCATAATGAATATTTCAAAACCAAACCTTGTTACACAATATACTATTACTTGGCTTCAATTTTTATTTTATTTGTTTAAGATAAGGGTGATTCAAGAAATCTAATTGGCGTGGTTATGGAAGTCACTATGAATGACTATTACAAAATTGGAACATCTAGTGGAGTCTTGCCCCAATTATATTCTAGAAACCAAATTGCAACATGCATATCAAATCATGTAATTTTCATTGAAGAAGTTCCAGAAGATAGATGCACTTTAGGAACACATAGTAGTAGTCAATCTATATTGGGAGAACAAGAATTTACACGATGTAACTGTGCCAGGAAATGTACTGATGCAAAACACCATTGTCGAAGAAAAAATTTTAAATGCAATTCAAAATGTCACAGAGCTTTGGATTATACCAATAAAGAATAAATGAAAATAAACTATATTAAAAGATACGGCGTTTTGCATGCTCCAATCAATACCAATTTACTTACTAATAACTTTATACATATGCATCTGTACAATGTTTAATAATTAAATTCGGGACTTCATCAGGTGTTCAATATCGACTTTGTATAAAAATATTTGTGCATTGTCAACTTTGTGCCATTTTGGGCTTTGTTCGTAACATATATATTTATCTGTATATATATATATATATATATATATATATATATATATATATATATATATATATATATATATGTTTAATAATAGCATAAATTCCCAAATAACCGAAAACTAAAACAAAACACGGATTGAATCGAAATGCGTTTGGTTAAAACAGAGTTTAAGATTTGTTGCGGTTTTATTTCGTGAACATGTATTCAAATTCAAACTATATGGTATTGCTGTTATTAGTAACATTCCGGCAGAGGTACTTAATAAATGGTTTCAATATTTTTTAAAAAATTAAATATTACAATCAAAACAAAAAACGATAATAGTTTAACGTGTATATTTATTTATAATCATCAGAGTGTAAGCAAATTAACGAAAACTGTAAAAACGAAAAGAAGAAAAGCATTTTTTACATTCTTTTAGCCTACTCACATGACCTATTAAAACGGGAAACGATTTATTTATTTAAGCTGTTAACTTTTATTCGTATTTATGAAAGGATTTGAACAGTGCAAATTGGGGATACGCCTAACGAATATTTCAGACCTGTGTTGAAAATTACTGCTCGTCCATATTTACGGGGTTTATCCATAAATCACATTAAATTCTTTATCGTAGTACAACAGGTGAGTTTTATCAAATATAATTCTTTATAAATAAAATCCGATAAGAAGTTTTAAAAATATGACTAATTTTGTGAAACATAATTTTTTGCACAAAAACACAATATTCAAACTATATAGAGGAAAATAATCTATATAACAATATTTTTATTAACAATACAATCTACTGCATGTCCAAAATATTTATATATTTAATGTGAGTGTGGAATATAATATTCCTACACTATATTTGTGCCTGATTAATAAAGGCAGCAATTACTTATTACTAGGAGCTTTTAATAGTTCCAAGCAATAGTTCTTAATCCAATATTCCCGAACAAAACTTAGATACCTTATATTTTACTTCAGATTTTTTAATCAATGGTCTATTGAGGTTTTTCGATTAGGAGATCTAAATTGACCACTGCATATATAATGTAATGTATGTGCAGCAAGGAATCAAAAATTTAAATTCACTTTTATATCCACTTGAAAAAGTTTTATAAATAGTACTTGTAACAGAACGCCTACCAACCTGAATGGTTGACTTTAAAAAATAATTGATAATTTATTAAAATTTTAAACTATTGTTTTAGAGTGAAAATAAATTTATCATAATATAAAACTACACAACATAATTATATTTTCCTAGTAAAGTACAAGGTATTTTGGATTTTTTTCAGTCACGATCAGCATTGAGAATACTTGGTTAATATAGTCTTCAAAATAAATAAAACAATACTAGTTTCATTATTTTTGAAAATGCATCTCCTAAAGGGGTGAACGGCGGTGGCAAAACGGTATCATGACTAACAGACAAGGCTCACCCTAATCCGGTGGACCTAGAGATTTGAAATTTGAAGGAAATATTGAGTATCCTAAGGGTGCACTAAGGTGCACGAAATTCCATCCTTTAAGAGGTAAAAGGGGGTGGTAAAGTTTGTGTCAAAAAAAATAAATTACGATGATGAGACTTTAAAATTATAGTCTTTAAAAGAAATAAAATAACACGTGTTTCATTATTTTTGAAAATTAATCTTTCAAGACAGTGAACGGGAGTGACTGACAGAAAACGCAGAGCTTAAATCGATGAACCTAGAGATTTGAAATTTCGAGAAAATATTCCTTGGGTACCTTAGAGATGCAATAAGGAGGAATTTTATGAAATTTCATCCGTAAAGGGGTGAAAAGGGCTAGTTTAATTTGTATAAAGAAGATTTTTTTTATGAAGAAAAGAAGTTCAGTTACGGTGATAACACTTTCTGAATAATTTTTGAACATTATTCTTCTAAGTGGGTGAACGTGTACCGTGGCAGACTACCAGACAACGCATAGGCTAAGCCAGTGGAACTAGAGATTTGAAATTTGGAGAAATTATTCCTAGAGTACTCTAGAATATTTATTCCCTCGTAAGGGGGAGTATTGTAATAGTAAAAAAATCACCCTTCGAGATTTCTTCAAAATGTTGCGTATTAAGGTCCCTAGATTCCTAAACATCTTCCTATTCCGTCAGTCTGTCTGTCTGTTCGCGGCATAGCTAAAAAATACTTACCCGATTGGCTTCAAATTTTGGCCAAAAATTAAGAGTCATATGGTGATAACCTGGTAATATTTTTATTTAATTAAATTATTATTAAAGAAGCGCTTATCTAACAAACTTTGCACAAATATTAATTATTATGTAGAAATCAACTGGTAAAATTTTGATACGAATCTAAGATGGCGGAATAAAATGTATGTAATCTGAAAAAAACTACCCTCTCATGTTTAACATATCTTCACATTTTAGCTTCCCTAGATGCCAAATAATATATTTTAACAATTTGTCGGTCCGTTTCTCAGTTTATCTTGTCTGTATGTCAGTTCGCGGCATAGCTTAAAAACTTCTCATCAGGTTGACTTCAAATTTTGGTCAAAAATTGAAAATTATATGGGGATGATCTGGTAATCTTTTGCTAAAAACCCAATAGTCTAGAACAAGAAGGCGGCATCGTAAACAAATCGTATTCAATTGTCTTAAAATTTTGCAGAAAAATTAAATTTGATATATGGATAAACTTGTACGAATTCAACATGACGTAACGAAAAAGGAAAGTATTGTAATCGTGGAAAAATCACCCTCCGACATTTTTTAACCCCTTTACGTTTTAGGGTCCCTAGATTGTCGAAAAATATGTTTTTCTATGAGTGTGTGGGAAATGGCTCTTCCCACACTATTTTCTGTGCGGGAAGACATTTTCCCGTACTAATGCGGGAAGAATTTGCAAAGATGAAATAATCACTGTGACGTCGAATAATTGTATTGTTAATTCACCAAGATACCCTTGATTTCTATGATGATACGTTTTTATTGACTATCAAAAATAATTTCAGAGTGTCAAATTGTGTCCAATAATAACATATAAACTATGGAACACGAAATTCCGCAAGATATTTTGCATTTTGCTAATGTTTCTACTTTAGAAATTTTACCGAAAAAAATCCGTACCTAGATACGAAAAAGATATTCGCATTTTAACGGTTGGTGTTACAAGAAAAACGTAAATAAATGGGACAAAGTCTTCTTTGTTTCTCTAGCATATTTTGTTCAACTTTCTGAGAAGTTGAAGCCGTCTACAATATAGTCCAAATATTCCATGCTGAAAACGATGATAAAGCTGAAGAGAAATGGGGACATCAGCAAATTTTATAGGGCATTTGTCTTTATCAAACTTTATTTAACTCTGGATGATATCAAGATCAGGAAGACATCTTAGTGGTTAAAATACCAGACACAATATATAACACGAAAGTTGGTTATTTCCGGTGAAACTTACGTTTACTGCTACAGGAAATATATAGAATTGCGTCCATCAAACACTAGACATCGAAGATTTTTTCGTAAATTATCAAAATGGTAAATGTACAGTGCAATGCATAGCAATAAATAAAATAGTAAAGAAATTTCTCCGATATACTCGGATTCTTTAGGCTTCAAAATCCTGAAGAGTTTACCAGCCATTGTTTTAGAAGTTCCTCCTCAACTTTATTGGCAAATTCTTCTGGAACAGACATACATCTAAAATTGCACGGAGGATGGAAATCTTCCTCGGTTGCGGAAAGTTATATAGAGGAATCAGTGGCATATAAATTGGAAATTGCTAATAAAATTTTAAAAGATAATGTTTCCAAAAGTATTACCATATTTTCACTAGAGTCCTTTTAATATAAATAACTATTACAAGTAACATATTGATTAAAATAGTTAAGGAATCGCAGTTTTCATAACATTATTCATTATAAATTTCCAAACAAGCTTAAAAAATTAAATTATGAATATATTTTTATCCAAGCTATTTGTATATTAAACATGAATTTGTCTTTTATTTTTAAGAATGGGTCATTAAATGAAGATTAGACACTAATACTGATTAGGAAGGAACCGGTTTATTTTTGTCTAGACATGACGCAGTGTTTGTGGGTTTTGAGTTTGTTGTAGTTAGATTATTTATAACTCTTGTTCTCTTTTATGCTCTTAATTTATTTTCACTCGGTATCCGTTGTATAGTAAATTTGTATTATATCAAAGGCTATTTGATCTTATCTAGAAATGAAAACTGTTGCCGCATTTTTGCTTACGATGGTGCCATAAGTATTCTTTAAGAATTTTTTCCGACGTACTTTCAGTGTTTTAAAAAACAAACATCTATATTCACTATTTAACTGTTTTTTTTTGCTAATTACCAATATTAAGCAAAATATTGTTCTTAAACAATCCTCAAATTCCATAATATAAAATAAAAGCATCAAGGCTATAAACACTTTGACAAACACACGTGCTATAACTCACAATCCTATAAATATCTAAAATAAAGGTACCTACCGAAAAGTACGAATGCAATATGTGAAGAACATCAACGAATTCTACTACTCCTCGCCTGGAGATACAGTATAGAGATAGAGTATAGGTAATGCCGAGGTTAATGCAGTGGATCATTATTCCATTAAGCCTTGGGCATTCGTTTCTCAAAACATTAAACAATTAAATATATTTTTACCCAGAACTTTTCTCGTTTTGAATTTTTTCCATTTGTTAGGAATAGTGAAGTGACTTAAGTTTGTTGAGTGCCTATTCACAGTATATTTGTGTTACATATACTTTCACTAAGTAGTTTTTACAATGACACGCACCGCCATTTTATTACGTCATGTTGAATTCGTACCAGCTTATCCCATTTTGGCATTTAATTTTTCTGCAACATTTAAAGTCAATTGAACAAGATTTTATTTCGCCGCCATTCTCTTTCGTCTTCTTAAATTCGTGCCACAACTTTACTAGTTTTTGAGATAAATTGGATACGCAGTTTTTTAGTATTAAGTTTTTTTACATTTCACTAGACCGCCATTTTATTTCGCCATATTGGATTTTTACTAAAATGTTACCAGTCATCGGGTAACTAGCTATGCCCCGAAAAGACAGACAGGCCGATAGAATTGAGAAAACATGTTTTTCGGCATCTAGGGACCCTGAATCCTGAAGATCTGAAAAAGTCTCGGAGGGTGATTTTTTCACGATTGCAATGCTACCCTACACGTTTGAAATTGGAACTTTCTTTAATGAAATATATTTTGCTCTTATCAGAGTTTTGGAAGGTTCAGATGGTTTAGATTATTTATAAACTTAAACTACGATTATATGATTTTTATTAATATGGCTTTAGATATGAAAATTGATACATTTAAGCTTGTATACACATATGATTATTCGCCCGCACGATTAATGGTCTGTTTTGTCTCGGCCCAAAATACCAACATCTAGCGGGAAAATAACGAATAATCGCAAATAATAACTCTTCAACATGGGAGGAAATCGCCACTTGACTAGCTGGCTACTCGCTAAAAAGCTGCACGTGTGATACCGCAATTAAGATAAATGAGTGTGAAACAGTTTTTCTAAAAGTTCAGTTTTTTTGCGATAAAAAAATACTTTTATAGCCGGCTGCAAAGAGCTTAACAGTTTTAAAGGAAAACTAAAAGCTTTAAAATTAAATGAATGGCTGCGAGTTTGCAAGTGAGATGCTAAGATATCCCAAACAGTCAGACGGAAACGTACGTGGTAATATCGAAGAGAAATCTGCAATTTGTAACAGGAACTCTGAATGGACCCTGTTAGCTTAGAAAACATCTTTACGCAATTAACTTAATTGACACATTTTTCTTCGTAGAGGGTCAGAAAGTTATGTATAAAGTATGTTATATAAATTAGGTCATAGGAACTATACCCCAGATAAACCTACACGTTTATCTGGGACTATACTTCAATATTTCAGTGCACGTTCAGAACCAGTCAGAGCAAAAACAAATAGGGAAAAAAACAAAAATAAATTGAAGAGTAGCTTTATTCTTTTTTTAACTTGATATTTCACAATAAATGAATTTAAATCAGTTTGTATAATCTCTAAAGACTACAAAATTGCAAAATATATTTATTTCAGTTCGATGGTTCAGGAGCAATTCAAACTTCCGTTATTGCTTTCGTATGTCATTCCCATTTATAGAAAAAACTCTCGAAAAATATGCTAGGATCTATTTACCCATTCGTAATATATTCGTCTAACAAAACTAATATGCGGCGCACTTTTTGCCAGTCTTAATATTGCGTCGAAAACAGCCTTAATTCTAGTATTAGCATATGAACACTAGGTCCAAATGACCTATTTAATTGTTTGTATAGTGCCCGGATTCGTAATAATGCTCTTTTAATGAAGCCCGGAAGCGTACAGAATTTCAAAATGCAATTTCTTGTTTAGCTGTGTAATTTTGTTGAGAATCTGTATAGCATTCGTATATTCTACATAGCGGACAACTCGATGCATAGTAAAATAGATATAAAGTGCAATGAAGTGTAAACAGAAAATAAAAAATAACATTTCTCCCAATAGACAATTGGTTTTAATTTCTTCGTAAACTTTCTACTGGTTAATTTTTCAGATTTGGTACTAGATTTTGTAGATCAAGTTAAAGGTTACGATATCGTACATAGGATATAATTATTTGTTATACAAAAACGTTCTTCATGCATATTAATAATATTCGATTGAATTTAGCCCAGGTGTACCGAATTTAAGTTCCAAAGGTAGAAACAAATTGACCAGTTTCCACAAATACATGGGTGGTATGGTATTTACCATATGCAGTTTACACTTTCTGGACTGGCAAAATCATGGTTCAACAGCAAATCTGATTACAATAACTCTTGGGATCAGTGGAACCAAATATCGAGTCTTTACCAGAACATCGAGATTATTCATTAATTCAATTGTCTAGAAAAAAATCAGTATAAGAAATTTGGGCTGAATATTGCTTTGCAAAGATGGAATCATTAAGGTCTTGTGAAATTTTAGGCAAAAACGCAGTAGTCATGATTATAGATGAAATTTACAACCTCGCCATACAAAATAGTGCAAAAGTGGGTAGATATAATGAACCTGAGGATTTTTATAAGGAGTATTTTATGTTACCAGAGAAACAAATGCTGTGGTCAATGAAGACATATATCCATATCATGAAAAAAGCGCGCGCAGAATGTAAAAAGAAGATGCAAACGTTTTGGATATACACAGTCCAATTTTATTGTTTTACAAACTCACGTGGTTTACGTGAGAGAACCTCAAAGACTCTCATGGTTTTGAATATGACTGGTAAAACTTTTAAAAGCTTTTATATTGGTAACTGTGAAGTAAATGGTTTCACATGTAAGGGACTTATTGACACTGATTGTGCCGTGGTTACACTAAGACATAATGATGCCAAACAATACGGTATTAAGTGGGACGCATGTAATGTCCAAATAAACGGTTACGCGGGTAATAAATCTAACGCTATCGGAAAGTGTTTTGTCACAATTGAAGTGGAAGCAAAATTGAAAGCACTAGTGGTACCCGATGAAATTGAAGATATTTCAATTGTGATTGGTCAACCTTTCATAAACCAAGCAAATATTGTCTTGGTTGAAAAGAATATTTGGGAATTACATGATGGAGTCGCCGCAACTGGATAATTTACCTGCTAGTTAAATTCAAATGACGGTTGTTAAAGACGTGATTATACCACCAAATTACATAGGACACATAACGTTTGCCAATGACGATGGGGATTTGTTCGTGGATTTAAGGGCTAGATATAAATCAAATCATGCATTTGGTGCCAAAATGTGCTACTTCTCTCAAAAGAATAACAATACTGAATATTTCAGGAAACTCATTGATGATTGAATTAACAGATCAATTACAAATTAATAGAGACTGTAACAGTTTAATTTTGTTATAAGTGCATTTCATTGTATGATTAATTTAATATTATAATCTACTACTTTAGTATTAAGTTTAGTGATTAATATGTACGCCTTATTGGTTTGATTTACTTAGATTTTAGTAGTTTTGTTATTAGAAGCGGTTACATTGTTCATATTTAAGCGAAATATAAATTCAACACCTTTTGCAGCAAATTTCGGTACACACAGTATCACCTCTCGATAAGTAGTTAATTTTGTACCTATATCTGAACTCAAGATATAAAGGAATAATTTTCAGTAAATAGTACAAGTTTAGCGTTCGAATCATAGATGTCGCCTAAAAAAATCAGTTCAAATATAATTCTTGGATTTATTTAATTTTGCCGAATTTAATAATTTTATACTGTATAAGAAAAACTTCAAATAGCATTTTGGACAAACTATTTATTTCCCATATATTTTACAGAATAGATATAAGTTAAATTTTATTTTTCAAGTCCTTTATACAAGTCTTGGGATTTTCGTTTTCCTCGGTTAGATATGCTGCATTTTTAGGTTCGAGCGTATATTTTGTATAATTCTTCTGTCGCTGTAAAAAAAGCCAAATCATTAGTACCCGAATAAATTCTTTGATATAAAGTCGATATTATGTATTAATATTGAACTGTAAATACTTGTATTAAAAAGAAAAGGTTGCCTTGATAAATATTTCTTTTCAGATATACATATGATTATTTTTAGACTATAGATACTATGTATACACCACTTCATACTTTCTCTTAAATCTACATTTTATTATTCGTGTTCCCTTTTGCTGTGAATAGGTAACATATAAAGGTATTTTCATTTAAGTTAGACATAAACAAACCAAAGGTATTTCTCGATTCAATATTAATATTCTTACCTTCTTTTTCCTGAGACTATATAAACTACAGCTTTCTTATAATTTCTATCAATGTTTGATGTTCCGGAATTCAGATCGACTTTTGTTTTCTCCATAGTTGCATAATTACTTGGAGCCTATTATAAATTGAAATTTCGTTAGGTCTGCGTCTGATGCATTTCCTAAAATAAATAGTTGTGTGAATAAATTCCTGTTTTATGGTTAAATAATGAGTTTACACAGTTGGGAAAATTCTATTAAATTAAACTCAACTTACGTTTCATTTTTATGGCATTACTTGGTACTCTACTCCGGACTAATATTTGACTTTTCTGAGTGGTCCTTTTCCATTAGTACTAGAGTAATTAATTAAATATTATTTGTTTATTTACGTTTCCATTTCGCCAAGGCGTTGCTTTTAAATTTCAGGTTAGTTGTTTCTGTCAATGTTATTATTGCGTCGTCTCGGAACTTTTCGGATCTATTCGGCTAAGACTTCCATATTAACTTATTCTCGAAACCCTCCATCCGGTACTTCCTCATGTCAAGAGCGCAAGCATCTTTTTCGCTGTTGCCAAGTGTATTCCTGCATTATTTCCTGTATCTTTCTCAACCAATGGAGAGTCGTTTTTCTTGTCTAACATGTTAATCATATCCTTGTTTTATTCCGTCTATGTGTTCTTTTGGCCAGGTTGTTAGCACCTGACATATTCTAGCCAATGGTATTCCGCCACCTTAGTTAACCAAAGTTCTAGATGGAAAGGAAACTGGGGGAACACATTTTTCACTTTTCTGGTCACCTGCAGATAACCCACAGGTCTTCAAAATCTTGGAAATCCGTTAGCGGGATTTTTCCTCAACACCGCAATAGTTTTTCGGGCACATTATAGTTTGCACTGTGAGTGTTATTTTTCGTGCTAGAAAATCTCTCTAAGAGAGGATTTTACCTGAAAATTGGACCAGACCGCCATTTTCCATGCCCTTGTACTTGGCACGTGAAACCACTTTCTGACTAGAACTGAGTGACCCTATTGGATAGGTAATTTGCTTTAATGTCATTTATCCTGAAAAGGGGATATTTATTCTTTTTCTGAAATTTTGCATGATTTTCAAGTTCGTAATTTGGTAACTTTTCTCATTTTTTTTTTGGAATTAACTTTTGCTCGGGTGAGACGATTATTTTTTTGATGCAACAGGGGCTAGTTTTTATATATTTTTTTTTTGAAATCTTAAAAATTAAATGCAAGTGTAACGAATTCATGCGAAGATATATTTTTAGTTTGAATTTCGTCGAACATCTTTTACCTCAGTAATTTGATTCATTTTCCTATTATATTAACCATATTTTGTGGATCGTAAATTGGCTCTATTTTATTTTAAAATAAAACCACAATATTTAAGCAGCTTGCATAGTGTGATTTGATTACTGCATTCGTTCTTTTTAATAGATAATAAACAGAATAATAAATGGCTTGCAGAGGTTTTCAGTAACAATTAAATATGACGTAAATTGCTTTTCTTTTAGTTTATGGTATTTTTTTGCATTTTGATTTGCCGCTGGAAAATAATTAGTTAAATAAAACCCTTTTTTTTAAGCTGGTTATAGTATAATTTAAATATATTTGTGCCTTTTGATTTTTCTTATTGCTGCCTTATTATATCTATATTTTTTGTAAGTATTCTCACAACGTTTCGCTTAAATATTTGCTATTCTTCGGGTCTATACATACCTTCTTTTGTTAAGATTTTGCTTTTTTTTTTCATTTTATTCTCATTTCTATTTAAATTAGCCGAGGTCAGTCTAAATTTTCTATTTATTTTATACAGGAAATTGTTATAGTAATCGATTTTGTTACAAATTTATTTATTGTAAATTGAATTTAGTTATTGGAGTCAGTTATAATAATGTGCTTATATTTTTCTTACCCAACGTTTCGATTAATTTTAAGTCTTCATCAGGGCCTAAATTTTTTTTAAGTATTAGAATTATTTCTACTTTATTACGTATTGTTAATTTAAATCATTCGGATTCAGTCGAAACCTTGTATTTATTTTAGTGTTAACGCTGGTTATTGAGATTGTATTTGATAAAGTAAATTTTAGAATTTTCCTTTTCGATCTTAGTTTGTATTTGTGGATTTGTTGGATTTATTGGCACAGCGTTTCGACTGAATTTTCGATACCCATCAGGGTATTTTGTGCTTATTGATGGTATCTTTAGTGACTTCATTTTAAATTATTTAATCGTATTTTTTTGTTTTGTTGCTTGCGGTTTTAATTTATTTAAAGAAAAGTTCTGATTCGTGTCTTGAAATTAATTAAATATTTTTTTTATACTTCTCGGTAGTACTACATTTTTAAAATTAAATTATTGTTCTGACTGTTCAGTTAATTTTGAATCAGTAGAAACCTTTTGGGGATTTTTTTTGAGTTAATTAAAATTATTTGGGTTTTCGTTATAGACTTTGAATCACTATGAAAAATTCTAGAAAATCTTTGTTTTCATAGGGTTCAAGTCAGGGACCAACTGTAAGTCACAGTCCTAATTTCAAATCAGGGGCTAATTGCAACTGCAAGTCACAGACAATTTCAAGTCACGGACTTAAATTCAAGACTCGGGACTAATCCCATGTTACGGGCCTAGTTTGAAGTTAGGAGCGCTTCAGAACTTCCAGGTGCTGCTGGATTTGGTGACACTTATTATTTACTTTTTTTCCTTTATACCGTAACTGATAACATACTTATTGTTTATATTTTTTTTCTTTTATACAGTAACGGATAAATAGATTTTTTTTTAACTTCATTTGTGTTTTATTTAGCTCACTCTTTTTCTTTTAAAGTATCAAGAGGAAGCAAGTGCTGCGAAGATCAAAGGGCTTTCCAATTTAAGTCGTTATAAATTGGTGGCGCTCATTTTTTTTCCTCTCTTTTTCTTTCTTTAAGACTTCTTACGTTTTCCCACGCCCTACTCTCCGGGTTAATTGAGCTAGGGCATCTACATTGCACGCTCTGTTGACCACGAGCTGTAATCTTGATACCTTTTTGTGATCGAAATAATTTAAAATAAAACAGTAATAATAATTATTATTAAATAAGAGCGTAGCAATCTCGTACCTTGGTTTTGAGAAAATCCAGGGTTACAAGACATAAATGATAAATCATTTTTATTGACTGATATTAATTGTAACGAGGTTTAGAAAAATATGAAAAACAGCACATTTTAGAACATAAATATCGGAATTAATGTGCTGAAAATCTAAATGAATTGGGTAAGCGTGTTCATGAAATGTTAATCAGTTTGTCTGGTCAGTCGGTTTTTTCTGAAACGGAAAAGGTGAATCTGTGTAAAATTTATTTGATAACAACATCGTTTAACAACCAAATTCTCCGAATGCTGATCCCATACTATTGGTGAAAAGAAAACATTTGGCTGTAGAAGTTTCCCACACCACAAACTATTCATGAAGTGAGACGATTTCTGAGACTTACCAGTTTTTCGCAAGTTTGTCTAAAATTTGTGAACATATTGCAAAATCGATGACTCACCTAACAAAGATCAAAATGAGCCAAGATGAAGAAATTGCATTCCAAGCCCTAAAGGATAGTTTATGTGGACAACCGGTGCCGGTCATATATGATCCTAAATGCGTGACCGAACTACATACGGATACATCAAACGGAGATATTGGGGAAATACTACTCCAAAGGCAACATGACAATACGTTAAAACTTGTACCATATTTCAGTAGAAGAACAAAATTATTTAAGAAGTACAAGTTATCATTCATATGAGTTAGAAGTCCTTGTTGTTGTATTGTCTATGGTAAGGCTTTGCATATGTCTGTCAGGTATTAAATGCAGGGTTATAACAAATTGTAGCTATGATCTAAATCCTAGCAATTTTCAAAGTTTTCGTGTGTGTTATCTTTGTTTTGTTATGCCTCGCAATATTCAAAACAAGTCACTATAAGATTTAAAAAAAAACCGGTTTATGATTTTCTTCACTCCACATAATAAAATCCGAGATAAAGGAATAATTTTTCAATTTCTTTTAAAAATCAAATCAGTTCCCTATTTTTCTTTGCTGCAAATTTGTCAGTCACTTTCCCACTCAAATCAGGATTAGGCCGAATAAGTTTCTGTTTCATTGACAAACATGTTAAAGCATTAAGCCTGTCGTGACATATGGTACTCTTTAGAATTATTTTTATCTTACTTGTCCAATCTGAATCATCTCAATTGTGATAATAGTATTTTCACCCTAATAAACCCCATCTCTCTAACACCGCATAGTAGTCAATAAAGCATCCGCCAAGCCCAGTCTAACATCATATTATGTCTATGATCACCTCCAAAAAGTAGGCAAGGTAAACAAAAATATACTATTTCTTATTTCACAGCCACGAACCCAATGATATTTTAAATAAATGTTTACATTAAATTTGCGCATATACGTTTTACCCTGACTTTTCGAAAGCATTCGATTTTTAACTCAGGTGTAGGACGTAGAGAAGTTTTATATTTCCATCTTTTTAAACTCCAACGAAGCTGCGATGCAAAAACACAGTTAAAAGTAAATAGAAATATTAGCGCAAGACCGGGAAACTTTCGTAGTAGTGGATTAACTCGAAACAATGCTGGTAAATTTCCTTGCTGTTTGGTTTGATAAGAAACTTGTCGTTTATTGGGCGCTTCAAGGCCACAATACATGCCATTTCTATTTGCTGCGAGCTGTTATTGGATGGGCCAAGAAGAAAATGTCACTTTGCAGCACAGCAACCACTGCATGACATCGAAAAACGAATACACGATGGAAAGCGGATGCAGTGTTACATAATGCGCTTTCCCCGAGTGAACAAAACTATACAGATAAAAGTTAAAGCTGGATTCAAATTATTATTTTTTGAAATTTGTCACCAGTGCTACATCTATAGCTTATTGACAAATCGCCATTGAAACCTTACTTGTGACTCATTTGTGAAATCTGCTCTTACACTCTTAAAAACAAATAAGTAAATTCGAATTTCAATGTTATTGCTAAGATTGTATTCTCAGCTGACATTTCTCTGACAAGACATAACTTATACATTTGCTGTAAGTGTCAAAATGTATAACATTTATTTGTATCTTTGTTTTAGAAACTGTACTAACTAATTTCATAATTGACCCTCATAATTCTACTTAAGAGAAACAGATAATCAAATAAAATAGAGAAAGGTGAGGCTATTGTTTTAGTCATTCTCTAAACAGATGCTAGTTTTGATTTTTTTGTGAATGAAACAAATACTTAGCACTCACTATGATATTGAAAAAAAATAGTTGAACCTTATCCATTTACTACTGTGATTATCCTCATGAAAGCTTTGGATTTCCTGAGAGAAGATTCTTTGTAAATATTTTACTTTTGTATACATTTGTATACAATTGTTGTATAGCCGAATACAGGTATTTATTATGACATATACTAGGCGTTTGCGTTCAGAGGATCTTTTGTTTTCTTTACCTTTGGTACATAAATATCTGTATATCTTAAGTGAAACTTTTGGACGTGACCATACTTTTAAGCAGTCTGTAAATGGCATCAATGGCAACGCTAAAAAACTGGAATGGATGCCTTTAGGATCGCACTGCTTTCGTAAGGCTCAACCGAGAAAGAAATTGTATTGTCTTTGTGGTTTGTTTGTACAGGAGTCAACAGTTAACATGTAAACATGTCGCAGTCAAAACAAAAGTTCAAATGTCAATCCAGACGATGTCAAAGGTTTTACTGATAAACTGTCATCCTTACATGCAGAAAATAATTCAAAAGAGATTTACAATGCCCATGAGAAAGAAGATAGTCTCAATTTAAACCGTGATAAAATTGTAGAATTTGTTTATATATACAGTCGGAACGATTTGAAACTGATGGAAGTTCAAGGAAGCAAAAACGCAGACTCCATAAAAGCATATAAAGATGTTTTATTGGTAGCAAAATTTAACATTATTTTTCTCTTAAACTGGGTACTTAAATTGTTTAGAAATATTAAATATTGCAGACCGTTTTGGAAAAATTCAAACCAAAACTTTAGTCAAAAAATGATTTTAGATTTTTTGAATGTTATTTGACATTGCGATAGTTTTGTTTATTGAAGGTTTTTTGTATTAAAAACCAATGTAAGTTTACTTTATACTTTATGTTAAATACGGTCAAAGTACAATGTGTGTCTTGTGTGCGTTCATATTTGTGTATGTACCGGATATTCCATTAAGAATGGTCTCCGGCCAAAACTCGAAAACCGTCGATCACACCATTATGGGAAAACAACTTTTTGGTAAACTGGCCAAGAGAAAATTTTGGGAATTATTTTTAAATTCGAAAAGTGGCCGCTAGGAGGGGTAACAGCAATTCAAAAATGAAAATGCCAATTATTTCTTGAATTTTCTTAGATAAGGTTTGTCGAAAATATAAGCGTTGTATTCTTCAGGCAATTATGCAACTTTTCGGTGTTTATATTTTTTTTCTATTTTCAGTAATAAAGTGGTGGGGGAAGGTCAAACTTCTTTCCTTCCAAACGTTTATATCTCTGTTTTGGATGAACCAATTACATTGAACTTGGTGTCAGTAAAACATTGTTTTGCTCTTTACGTATATAGAGCTATTAACTGTACCTTTATCATTCTATTAATAGTCCCTAGATGGTGTTTTCTCGTAATTTCTCAAAAAAATCAGATGTTATGATATGACTTTTTTATAATAATTTAATTTAGGGTTATAAAAGGTATCGAATAGCAAAATAAAAAGTCTAGGTCCGTGTTTAAATTAAAAAAGTTATCAATTTGTAGAGGAAAAAAAATTATTTTCATGTGTCGTTTCAACTAAGCCTACGGCAAAATTGCCTGAAGAATATAATATTTTTATTTTCGACAAACCTTAATTAGGAAAATTCAAGAGAAAATCGGCATTTCCATTTTGAAGTTACTGTTACGCCCCTTAGCGGTAATATTTCGAACATGAAAATAATTTCCAGCGATTTCTCTTATAATTGTGTGGTTAGCAGTTACCGCGTTATGGCCGGAGACCATTCTTAATTGAACACCGAGTACGTAATTCAACTTCAAGTTAATGTTTAAAATTATGATGTAAATTAAGTAGTTGTACTTTGATAGTAAATTTAAATTTGTTGTATTCGTGTTTAATAAATGAATTAAAGTGAACATGTCGTAGTTTTAACTAGGTATTTCCTCTCATATGCTGACACCTTTATTAATCGCGCATATATTTGGCAGGTGTCTGCTTAAGAAAGTGTCCGGTATATATTTTTGTTCCTACAAATCCAAGTTCCTGGATCTTGCGGTTTTGGACATCTTGGGCATCCTAATATTTTAAACCTACAAACCCGAGTTTTAGATTTAGGAATTAGTATAGTGCGGGACAACACGAAAGAAAACCGGGCGGTCCTTAAAATAAAGATTCATAGTCTTAAGCAAGCGGAAAAGTAAAATTTGTGTACGCAAATAAATTTGATGTTATTTTATTTGTTGTAATAGTTTGCCGCTTCACCTATAAAGTTCGCCAGCTAAGCGGTACGGAAAATTAATCGAGGATTTAGTAAATTTTGCACTGGTCCACTTGTAATTGGGATGTGCCTAGAGTCTCCATGCACTTGCCGCTAGAAGGATCTAGCTATTTCCAGTGGCGCCTATACATCTCGAGCATTTGTTTTCATTTCTATATAAACGCGTTGCCTCGAATTTGAATTATTATTTCGAAGTAACGATGGCGAGCAAAAGAGGAAAAACAGTTCGAAGCGGTGCACGTGAAATTACTGCGAGCGTTATGGAGGCCTGTACTAGAGAAGCTGAAAATAATAGTTTGACTATTCCAATTCAAAATCGAACAGAACGCCCTGCATTTTACACTGGTGTTTCGGAAAGTAGTGTAAGAAAAATTTAAAGAGAACGCGATGTTCTACTTCATCTTTAAAATCTCCTGGTAAACAACTCCTGGACTTAAGACGTAATTCGACGAACAATAGAGGATTTTTATATAAACTTGAAGAAGGTTCCGACCTGCAAACCCCTACTTCGTGCTGTAAAGAACAAAACAGATTTTTCCGTACGGGTATAAAACCTTAAATCGGCTTTTACGATCAAATAGTTTTGTTTGGCGCAAGTGCCAAAATAAACGAAAATTGCTCATTGAGAGACCAAATATTTTTCACTGGCGGGTGAAATGTCTATCAACTGTAAGGCAATATAGACGAGAAAGACGCAATATTGTGTATCCAGACGAAACCTGGGTAGATAATGATATGACAGTGAACAAATGCTGGCAAAGTGAAAGTGTGACAGGTGTTGTTCAGGAATCCGCTCTAGTAGCCGCTTTATTATAGTTCATGCTGGTTCTGAAGCCGGATTTGTTCCAGATGCTGCTTTAGTTTTTCGCTCGGGACTAACAACTGGAGACTATTATGGACAAATCAATAGAGATAATTTTGAAAAGTGTTTGCTCGAGAAGCTTCTACCTAACATTCCTTTCAAATCAGTCGTGGTAATGGATAATGCGTCTTATCATTCTTACGTAGAAGATAAAGTGCCAACTAAATACTCTACAAAAGCTCATATGATATCGTGGCTTAAATCGAACAATTATGTTTGGGATCCAACATGGAGAAAATATCAATTATATAAAGTAAGATCAGCCAACAAGCCTACAGAAAAAAGTATAAAATTGACGGTTTTTTACGTAACCTCGGTCATACACCTTTAAGGCTGCATCCATACATGTGAGACCTCAACCCTATTGAACTTGCATGGGCAGGAGTAAAAAAATATATCCGGTGAACTTTCAATTAAAGATTTAAATTAAATATCATTAGAAGCTATCGACTCAATACCGACTGAAAATTGGAAATCGTATATTAAACATGTTCGTTCTATTGAAGATAAATAATGGGAAGTAGATGGCAAAATTGAAACGGTTATTGATGATTTAGTTATCACACTGGGATCTTCAAGTAGTGACGACGAAACCATCTCATTTTCAGAGGAAGACAACGATTTAGAAGGAATCGAACTATTAGAATCACAGCCGTCAACCTCAAAAATGGCTTAGCTTTTTTTTTCATATATTTTGTAAAATTGTTCATAAAGCAGGTGTCAATAAACTGCTTCGAAATAATTAATTTTCTGTTCAATACCTGGTGTCAAAAAATATCTAATTTTGCAATTAATATTTGAAAACCACACCTCATATTTTTCCAAAATTAACACATCAATGTTATAGTAGGGAAGCCACCACTGATTCCAGTGAACAAGATTTATCAAAATTTTAACTAATGCAGTTCGACTTTGGGCTATTCGGGTATGCCAAAAGTGACCGTTTGTCTCCGTCTGTCATATTACGTCTGGCGTTATTGTGAAGTACTAGACAGGGCGTTTCCAAATTGCGTGCTAAAGTTAAAGGGGCGTGATTCTTGGACCTTTTTAAGAAAAAAGTTTAATATAAACCTAAAAGTCTTAACTTTGGAGATACAGGGTTTTAAAAAAACATTTTTTTAAATCCTAATTCTGATGCTATTATAGATAAATAACCGTGTAAAATTTGATACACGTCTTTTATGCATAAAAGAGCATTTTATTAACAATCAATTTTTGAAATTTCTACCAGTGGCGTGCATATGTAATTAACCTGGGTAAATCCGTATGCTCCTTAATGCATAGAAGACCATGTATCAAATATCATGCAGTTATCTACAACAGCGTCAGAATTGGGATGAAAAAAACTGTTTTCTTTTTAAACTTTACCATCCTGTATCTCAAAAGTTAAGACTTTTAGGACATAAAAACGCAATTAGGAATCGCCCTGTATAGTACTTCTGTATAAAGTAATATGACAAACGGAGCCAGACGGCCACTTTTGGCATACCCGAGTAGCCCAAAGTCGAACTGCATAAATTAAAATTTTGATAAATCTCGTTCACTGGATCTGATGCTGGTTGCCCTTGTAAATCGTGTAGCACTATACTGGGTGGTCCAATAATAGTGGACGTAGGCAGTTGCCCGGGAACCGTTAATGACAGAACTCAAGAAAAAATATATTTATTAGTAAATCGATCAAGAAAAATCAAAATTAAATCATAAATCAACACAAAAGAGATATTGAAGTGCGGTACACGAAAGAAAACACATATAGATAAAGGTTCATTAGACATAGTTACAATTTTTAATGATTTGGAGTGCGTATAGTCAAAAAGAAGTGCCATATTATTTAAAGAACGACGGGACACCACTGGTTTAAAGAGATTTCTTGGTCGACCTTCCTAAACCGATTGACTCCGCCCGGTTTTCTTTCGTGTCCCGCACTTTAGTAGTCATTATGTTGAATGTTTGTGCAGACAATGTTTTTCCGCAGTCACTAAAAAAAACTAACTAAGACCAGATCGAACTGCTATGGCAATTAAAACTCTTAATTCGCCAGTTAAGTTTTGATTATGTTACTGTGATTTTGCAATGTTTGATTTACGACAAATTGTTTGTTGAATTGTGGCTGATGTTATTTTAACCATATAACTATCAAATTAGACTTGGTCTAAATTTAAGCCTCTTTATTACCTAAATACGGGTGGTTGTTTCACATTTTGGACTAAATTAGTAATTTCCTTGATATCTCATTTTTAACATTGAATTATCGTCGGGCAAATTTTCTTAATCTCATCTTACTTACTTAGTTATCTACACTTTTATGAAACTCTTAATTAAAGCAGATGCTGTTTTTAAAAAGTTGGAGAGACGTACGCATGCACTGTTAGAAGAGTATAATGTTTTTAAAAGTTGGAATAATGATTTTAACTGCCCATTTCTTCCATCGTGTTTTGTAAATACTCTATACTAGCCGGTTTCTTCTGAGAGTCATCGCAAATAACACATCGAGGCATTTTGCCATAAAAAAAATGATACTTAGCATTTGCTCTGTTAGGTACGAAGTTATGTCAAAGTTTACAGAATTAAATATAAGTTGCCTCACTCGGCATCGGAACATTGATAGTCGCAGTTCCAGGCCGGTCGTAAAATTTCTGCTGTTACCAGGCTCTCTTAAAAGTAGCTTGTCTCCACGTCGGAAATATTTTTATACCAGGTAATTTCAAAAAGTATAGATAATAATTATTATTGGCAAAATTTACTGAATTCAAATAATGTTGTGGGGTTAGTTAGTTAGTTACATTTTATAATTACAATTTCAAATGTTAGTTAAATAGACAGAAATTATTATTAAGTTTTACCTTTTAAAATTTAAAAAATAAATATTCTTCAATGTATGATGAAGAAATGTAGATGCTAAAATTTAAAAGCTAGGATTCGTGATTCGTGTCTACATGAAACAGCCTTAACCCACCTGCCAATAATGTTTCTGTGGTAGTGCGTATTTTCCCCTAAACTACACCGGCCCAAACAGTTAATGGACCGAAACTTCACTGGCCCTAACAGTCGAAATCCCGACAGATTGGAATGTGTGGAATGCGGCGCTAGCCCGACACTTTAAATACCGAATTGGCGAGCTACGCTACTGGCTAAAAATTCTTTAAATAGGCCTGCTGTGTTGTCAAGTTTTATTAATAAAAATAAATATATTGTTTATTGTTAATCAAAACCACACCATAAAAAAATGATGTTAGCGTATTTGCTTGCATTCTAACTTTGAAGTGAAAATACTTTGACTGTTTTCTTTTGTTTATTATAAAGCATTTGTTTATCACAGGATAATTTCTATTTAATGGAATAATGGAGATTGAATATTGAAAAAAAAATATTATTGTAAAGCCCAGGAAGAGGTTATTGCTTGTTTGCATTGAGATGATTTTTAACCTTCTACTTTTAAAATGGGTATGTTTATTTTAGAATAGTGTGAATATGGTATAAAGTTGCAACAATTTCAGTTTTTGGACTCTTACACTCAGATAATCTTATTTGTTAGTATATAGGATTGAGTCCCCATCTGTTATTAATGTGGATGTTGTTCCCTACCCAAAGATAAAACAAAGTTTTTCACAAAAGACCATATAAAAATCCACAAAAGCCTTGAAACTTGAACATATATCTTTTAACTAATTTGTTTTATGAGCTTTTTAAGACACATAATTTCAACTTTTTTTTTTAAGTTTTTTTGTGTTTAATTTTCTAACCTGATCCTAAGCAAATACCTATCTAAAAATCAGTTTTTAGATAGGTGATTAGTGTTTTATAAGATTGTTAATGATTTTCCCTAAGCTTGCTATTCATGCAGGTACTTTATTAATTATTATTTGTTTTAGGACCAATGGAAGTCTTCTTGATGTTTGATGTAGGTATCGTAGACAAGGCTTAGGAAGTTAGTTCTGCTCATATATGCATTGCAGATATTAGTGACGTGTATATTATAGTCATAC
The DNA here is from genome assembly GCA_030620095.1 of Kuschelorhynchus macadamiae. Taxonomy (NCBI): domain Eukaryota; kingdom Metazoa; phylum Arthropoda; class Insecta; order Coleoptera; family Curculionidae; genus Kuschelorhynchus; species Kuschelorhynchus macadamiae. The sequence goes on along the minus strand of JAUTXW010000613.1, from coordinate 1,446,645 downwards.
TTGAGTACTCTTTATTGTCCTGTTTGCATAGGAAGAAAGAAAAGACTTTAGTTAAGTGTATTGATGTGTCATATAGCCCCAATTACAGCCGATTCCATCAATGTAATAATTGGACCTCTTTGTTATATGGAAGCTTCAAATTTTGCACCTTTAAATTTACTAAATATGCTTGTCACATAAAGTGGTTCATTTATAATTACTGTTGCTGAGAAAGTGTGTAGTTTGAGAATTAAAAAAGATGCACCTTATTATGATAAATGTAGTGTCAACTTTATTTTTAATTTTTTGTTGAATAAATTTTTTTATTGCTGTAAAGTATATCACATATTTTTTATATTGATTAAAGATATATAGCTAAAGTGGATTAGAAATTTGAATAATTTTTCCCCATATTTTAAAAATATTAACTGTGGCCTATTTATATATTTTCTCCAGTTGGTATACACAATTCAGTAATAAGTTAATTTAGTAAATATGCCAGATATCGCACATCACACTTTCAATTTTTTTAAAATCTAAGTATGGTTTAAGAAAAAGTTAGGTAGATGATATAATTATAAATGACAAAAGTCTTTCGAAGATACCCTCAATTAATTTCATGCTTTCAGATTCTTAAGTTTATTAACTGGTATAAAGTGGTCTAGATCTTGTAAATTATTTTATCAATTAACTTTTAAAATATAAACTTTTATAGCCTAATCTTATTTTCTAAAAATATTACATCTTATCGTTGACTTTACCATGCGTATTGTTAAAAAAAATTATGGTATATATTTTAAAGTCTTTTTTCAAATAAATGTTAAGTTTTCTAAATAAATAGATGCAAACCAGTAAAAAGGTATCCTACAATAGCTTTTTATATAGATTCCGGCATATCACAATTATCAGCTGTACATTAAGGTATCATATTATAAGGCTAATAATACTTAAGGTTGAGACAGTGTTTCAAGACAGATAGACATTGAGTGAAAGCATTATCCCTTATAATAGCTGTAGTGCTTTATTTAATGTCCGACTAAGTAAAATATTTTTTAATTGAGAAAAATCTAGTTTAAAAAATATCTTATTTAACTGACTTTGATTTGACATAATATCATTATTTGTAAAAATAAACTCATAATAAATGGGGCCAAGGATATATAACCAAATCCCATTGGAATTTAAGAACAAGGCATATTATATAATTATACAAAAATCTTGAATACTTCAAAATGAAGTAAGCATTTTATGATTGCATACGAATTTTGATTGATCATAAATTAAACCTCCATTTAACTTTTTTGTTTAAAGAGGCAGAAAAAGTGGTAAATGCAGAAGTTGTAGATTTTTAATCCATTATTTTCAATGTATACTGGGTGTTTTTCGTAAAAGCATGACAATTTTTTTTTGATTTGATGATACACCCTGTATATATCCATGAAATGGGTCTCTTCTTGTTAATTATAATTATATTAGGTTTGACACGTTTATCGTGAAACACAACTGAGGAAATTGACAATATATCTATTATAAGAGGTGTTAGAGAAAACATAACACCGATATGAATAACTTGCCTCTTATGACATGGTTTTTCTCAATTGTCTTTAAAGGTAAAGGTATCAAACCTAACATATTTATGATTAGCAAAAAGATGCCTATTTAATGGACATATAATAGCATGGGTGTCCCATAAAAAAATTGAGGGTTCAGTTTATAATCAATGTTCCTCTACATTATTAGATGATAATTGATCATTTTAGGTGATAAAAATACTATTTGTTTGCCTGTCATTATTATTATATTTTATTGTTGGTAAAAGTATTTCAGATACAACCTGTCTTCAATTTTAATTGTCACAGTTTTAATGTGATAATTTTAAAATGATGCACATACAGATATAGACCATGGTATATTGAGTATATTATATTATTATCCTTTATTTAGCATTTTGCTAGTTTACAAATTCAAAAAATTAAGTGCTAAAATAAATATAATATATAATAACTAGGAATAAACCCCTCTTTGTGACTAAATATGATAGGTGGTTTTTGAAGCTAGATTAAAGGTGTGAACGAACTATTTTTAACGAATTGAAGAAGTAATCAAAATAACTGGCTTCTTAAAGCTAAAGAAGCAAGCTTTTAAATTCTGAAAAGATTAACAAGGCAGATTATCTTGTTTTTAAAATACAGACAACTGTATTTTTGCTATGATAACCTTAATTAAGTTTATGTAGAGAGTTTGTATGAATTTGAGTCCAGTCTGAAGGTAGCCTAACCCTGGATGTAATAATAATAGCTATATTTTAAAAAATGATATACTTTAAATCATTTTATGTATTTAATCACAATATTTCTAAAAGTTATACATCTGTGTAAGTTTCTAATTATTGTGAGACATTTTAATACAATCCCTCCGGCTATGGTACTGGATATTGTGGATAGCTATATGATGTGGAGGATCCGTGTGGAATGTTTTCAAAATGTATCTAGTTATGTTAAAGTAGGAGGAGCTTTGAGTCAGCCTAAAGAAATCAAAATTGGAGTACCATTAGGTACAGCGCTGGGTCCTGTCCTTTTTAACATGTATATCCAACACTCTTTGTAATCTTCGCACAAGGGGGTAAAGTGGTTGCCCATGCTGATGACTCCATTTTGATTTTCCCCAGTAATACATGGGAAGAAGTGTAGGATTTATTAATTAAGGACATGAATAAGGTTAAATGGTTTTTGGATAATTTTAAACTGACTCTTAATGTAAAGAAAACTAATTTATTCAATTACACAATTAATCATCCAAATTTTAATTAAATTAGCATAGATTATTTGAGTGTACTGTTACAGCTAGGAAATAAAGCAATAAAAAATAATAAAAAGTTTTAAGAAGTAAAAGGCTATTCATAAATAAGTCAGACACATTGTAATGGCATAAATAAAACCTACTTGACTAACTACTAAATGGTGAATGACAGCTTACACAGCTTATGTTCAGAATAAATCTAAAACTAGGATTATATTAAACATAAGCTTTATTTAAAACACATTACGGTAAATATTATCTTCATATGATGTAATCACTTTTCTCAACTCACAAAGGGGTTGTTTTCACTTGCCTCGCCCCTGGCAATAACTGAGTCAGTGTAGTTGGTAAGAAGGCCAGATTTTAATCAATGACACAGTCCAAGATGATATCATTTTCTTACTTTCTAGAGCTTATATCTTGTTGGTTATCTTATTACATAATGGTCGTCTCTGGGTGTACTAAAAATAAAGAAAATTCGTAATTACTTTCAAAAACATTAATACTCTTATTAAAAAAAAAGAAACGAATGAAATAGATATGGCACTACTTAGAAAAATAACCAGGTACTGGTGAACTTATGCTATTTGAATTTTAAAAAGAAAACGAAAAAATAAAACTACATATTATATTTAAAAATTGATCATACTAAATGCTTATTTGTGGAAGTATATTCTAGCTTTATCTTAGGCATGTTATAAATATATCAGAAGTTGTGTCATCTATGCATTTTTACATTCCGATAAAACTTTAAATTCTATGAATGTCAGTTTTTAAATATTTACAATTGGAAAAAAAATGGTAGATCTACAGGGATTTCCTTTATTTTGTTTAGCTGGCCATGCCACAAATATTAATGCAATTTTTAACAGAATTCAAAAAAGGAGGTTATCAATTTTACCCTATGCATTTTTTTAAGTTTGTACAACGATTACTCCACGATGGTTTCAACAATTTGGATGAAATTTTCAGGGAATATTCGGGATATTGCTTGAGTGGTCCCACAATCAGCATATTGTAAAAAAGTATGGCGCTATATTAAATATTTATTCGTCGTAATAAAAGCGTTATTTGTTAAATATGACTTATAAAATAAAACTCATATAAATAGAACTAAAAAAGATGAAATAAAAAAATGAATAAAAAAATAAAACCTACTTCAAAAATGCACCTAAAATTGGAAAATAATATTATATTCCATCTGGAAAATTTTAGTCACCAAACGAATAGAGATAGTAAAACAAAACCCTCATTACACAAATATATTTTTGTGATTAGGTAATTAAGAATAAGTTTGGCTTCGACTTCACAGACACAGGGTATGGGATTCGCTTCTGGGGAATTTCTTCTCAATATCTACTTCAGAAAGAAAGCATTGTTCTCCAAACAGAATTTTTTTATAAAAAAATAGAACCAACTTAAAAAAAAACACTAAAAAGTAAAAAATAATATTTTATTCCACATGGGAAATTTGACTTTATGAAGTCATCTTCCAACTAATTCTTAATAACATAATCATAAACAGACATTGATATAATGAGTACCTACATATATGGGGAATAAAATAATATTTTTTACTTTTTAATGCTTTTTTTAGTCATTTTTAATTCCTTGTTAGTTTTCTTTGTACAAAGTTTCAAGTTAAAAAGCCTAAACTTAGGTTAACATTTTGGACCCCCTGAGTCATGTATTCGAACAATAAAAGTAAAGCAAACAATTCTTATTGAAAGAGAATTCTGTTCTCCAGATGATTATTTAAACTTTTACATACAGATTACGCCCTGCTTATGTGTAGAGCCTAGTATGAATGAACTGTTCATTTAAATCATTGAAGAACTAGAGAATATCAAAATACCTTAGGGTTTTCCGAGGGGTTTTCCAACATCGAAGACACAAGTGCTTAAAATTTTGTATACATTAACAAAATGGGTTGCCTTTTTTGAAAATACAGACCCAAAAAAAATTGTCCCAGGCCAAGACTAGGGTAAGCATGGCCCTGTATGAGAGTAATAGTTATCTTTTTAAAAATGATGAGTATATGGATCCTCTTCATGTGAAATAAATCTTCAAAGCACTTTATTTGGCTACCTATTTAACAAATTTTTCTAAAAGTTATCTTTGTAAGAAAAAAATATTTTGAAAATGAAAAATGCCTCATTATTATTAAAATATCTAATTATTTTGACATATGAATTACCTCAGCAGATCTATATTTATTCTCAGATGGACCATGGAATCATTCCTCACTGCTTTGTCTGTCTACTCATAATTTTATATGCGAAGCTGATTTTCATTTTTTATTGTTGTCTAAGATTCATACCCCGATTTGCCAAGATGGAGCCCACATCCATGAATTTACTTGGTTTTCCTGAAAATGCAAACACAACTAGGTATATATCATAATCATGTTATCAACCAAATACAAAAGTTTTTGTCAAGGTTTTTCTTTTAACTAACATTTAGTGTGCACTATACATTAAAAAACCGATATATTGTAGAAAATCCGAAGAGGAACATTTAAGAAAATAGATGTATACACAAAAAATCTAGGTGGCTTACCAATATGAAATTTGTACATTACAATATACTTTCTGATGTCCTATTGATAGTCCCTTTAAATTGCTGAATCTAACTTTCTAGTCAATCTCGTTCTTGAAATCGCATTTAAATGGGCGAAAAACTGAGAATTCAGGACGTATCGGAAACACAGTAAAAGCTTGCATATTATTTCAGCACGTTTCACAACTGAACCAACTAACAATTTACAGGTATTTATCATCATGTTAGTAAAACTTATTGTATCCTAACACTGATGGTCGCAGTAGATATAATACGTAGCTTATTTTTATAAACTAGGTAATTCTGTGAGAACGATTTAAAACTTATTATTCAGGAATATTAATAACATGTTATCAAACATAAATAAGAAAACACAATATTACTAATATTGTCGGAAATATGTACTTTATTTGAACAATAATGCACTTTGGCAACAGTGACAGAAGTTTCTCACGTCATTGGCGTGAATGTTTATGTATTTCGACGTTTAAGGCCAACGACGAATTCCATGCATTCCAATGTGTCGGGATTTCGACTGTTAGCGCCAGTGACAGTGACGGTTATGTGTAATGTAGGTTCGGGCAAATGTCTTTTAGGGGTATTAACTGTTTGGGCCAGTGAAGTTTAGGGCCAAATACATCGAACCGTTTCTGTAACTATAAATTGCGATTATACAAATTTTCCACTGTGTTGGTCTTTATAAAATATAAATATATGTATTTAGCAAATTGAATAGAAATTGTAGCCCAGGCCACCCCGTAATAGGCGAAATAAAAATATATTTTTCACAATTTAAAGGCCTGAAAAATGGCTTAAGTAATGGCTTGATTTTAAATTGTGTGTCGTAACTAGTTATGGAATCGTAAAAAAAATCACTCATTCAGACTTTACTTATTTTCAAGTTTTAGGGTCCCTAGCAGATGCCTAAAAAATCAATTCCGTCGGTCTTTCCGTCGATCTGTCTTTCATTTCATTGCATAGCTTAAAAACCACTTACTAGATTGACTTCAACTTTTAGTCAAAAATTAAGAGTCATATGGGGATGACCGGGTAATATATTGATAAAAAACCAAAATTTCGAATCAAAATGGCGGCCTAGTAAATCGTTAAAACAATTAATACTAAAAAAAAACTAATATATATATATATATATATATATATATATATATATATATATATATATATATATATATATATATATATATATATATATATATATATATATATATATATATATATATATATATGCATAACCAAATAGTAGTAAATCAAAAGAAGGAAAATATTAGTTTCGCCACAGGTTGCTAT